>RJWH01001823.1:0-308321 GCA_004363575.1 Solenodon paradoxus
TGGTGGTGGTGGTGGTGGTGGTGGTGGTGGAGGAGGAGGAGTTTGAAAGTCAGTTGAAAATAAGTAATCTGAAGAGGTGGATTCCAGACTGCTTACGGCTCAATAATGAATAAAATGTGGGAAGTAAGGAAGAAAGAGAAGTGAGGGATGACTACTGGGCTTCTGGGTATCAGCAAGTAGTAGATCATGGAGACAAAACTGAGGTAAGAATCTTTAGGGGAAGAGCAGATTTGGTGAAGAAAATGATGAGATAAATCTGTATCTGTTTTATTCAGTACTTCGAGAAAAGCAAGTAGAGATTTGAGTAGAGGTCAGGAGAGCTGAATCTAGAACTTGGGCCATCTGAGCCCATGATGAGGATTTGGAGATTGCCAGCACAGAGCTGGAAGCTGTGGTCACCAAGGAGACTGGGGTAACAAGGGAGGAAGAAGGATTGATGGAATGGTGTTTAGTCTGAGAAAAGGTTGTAGAGAAAAATCAAAGAAGATTGGGTGGAAAGAATGTCCAACCAGTTACAAAGGACAGAAAGAGGAAAAAGGTAACGATGACAAGTTTGTCCTGATGACAGGAAGAATTGGCAGGAAACAGAAAATGAGGAGCCATGGTGCCACCAATGTTGTCAGATCAGTGAGCACACATGGGTGATGACGCCGTGCCTAACCCTGAGGTTTTATCTCCTCTAAGACAGAGATGAGGAACCGACGAACTGACAGTTCATATGTAGTGAGCACCTGCCACATGTTAGCCAATTTTCCTGCTCTAGAGGTAAAGAAATAAGTAAGACATTACTGCTTGCAACCTGGAGGTAAAAAAAGACATAGAAATGGATAATTACTCATCTAACACGTCCTGGTCAATAATAGTCACATGTACCTAGAACATCACTAAGGACATGAAGGAAGGAGGGCCCTTCCACTTCCTAGAAGAGGTTCAATTCTGGCATCAGTAGTCACTGTTCCAGGGCTGCTGTAACAAAGTACCACAAATTCAGTGGCAATAAAAAAGTTTGTTCTAGTAAAAACAAAAATCGATTCTCTCATGGTTCTGGGAGCTACGTTCTGAAATCAAAGTATCAGTAGGGCCATGCTCTGAAGCTTTTAGGGAATAATGCATCCTTGCCATTTCGTAAGAATTTAGTGGCTTCTAGCCTTCTTTGTCTTTCACGGTTTGTGGCAACATGGCCAATATTGGCCCCCATCTTCACATGGTGTTCTTCACTCTGTCTCTGTTTTCCAATCTCCTCTTTTCTCTTGTAAGGATACCAGTCACTACAGTCACTGAATTAATATGGCTTCATCTGAACTTGATCACACGTGCAAAGACTCTGTTTCCAAAAAAGATGCCATTCATAGGTATCAGGGGTTATGACTTGAACATATCATTTTAGAGGACACAGTTCAATCCGTTATAAAAATTTGTATCTTTCTAGCACCAGGCTTAGTGCCTGATACCCAATAAATACCCAAAATATGTTTGTTTAATTGCATCAGTAGCCTGTCATGTCAGAAAAGGGGATATAAGAGCTTTTTCTAATTTGTATCTGATATGTGATCCTACAGTCAATTCTGAAAGGGTTTTACAGGTCATATTCATCAGCATTTCATTGATGGATTCCTCTTAATTTGTAAAGGAATTTTACAGTGTCTTGTGTCTGGTCATAGGGTCTATGGAAGTTTTTCTCCTTCCAAAGGAGTAAAAAAAATTGCTTCATTGAGAGAGATTCTAAAATAGTGTTACTCTTTTGATCATATATGTCTTGAATCATTAATATTGATGATTTTTGCCCCAGAACATAATTCTCCAAGAATTGGCCCAACTCTATGGCAAGAAAGTCAATAATAGCTATCGCAATTTAAAATATATGTAATATGTGACCCAGTGGTTCTAGTTCTGGTAATTTACCCTATATATATTTATCCTGTATATATTCTCATACAAGGAAAACAACATAGTGTCCATATCTGTATTTTTAAAAACGCAGCATGTTTTAAATTCATAGATTAGTTAAATAAATGGTGGCATATTCAGACAATGAAGTAGTATCACATTATTTAATATTGATTTGCTGCATGTAGCAAAAATCTGACTACTTTGGATTTACAAATGAGGAATTTTTTTCCCAGGTTAAGGTGCCAGAGCATGAGTGGTGGGTCTATCTAACCACCTTCTGCTCTTGAGCAAGATACTTCTCCCTCATGTTCACCAGAGGCATGATGGCTGCATCCTAGGCAGGAAGGAGGAGGAAAGATAAGAAGTTGCCCTTTTTAATGTACAACAGTTTTCCAACAAGCTTCATCCAATAAATTCCTTATTGTTATTCACTGACCACAGCCAGATATATGTCCACCGTGTGTACAAGGGAAGTTACTGGAGGATAGAGTACTCAAGAAGCATCACTTGGACATGCAAATTATTTTAGCTGAAGTTAATAGAAACCCTGTAGGCTCATGTGGAATTTTACCAGTCCCTTAAAATGAAAATTGAGGGTATTACCCAGAATAAGGATCTTTATCTGAAATAATTTTTCTCTCAGAAAAAAATGTCTATGTGGCAAGGTAATTATCTAACCACAGAGCATTTGGTCTTCATCATAGTAACCATCTCTCCTCATCATAGGAGTATCTCTCTTCTTCGAAGGCCTGACTCCTATCCTATTCCTTAGTTCAAGAAGTATACCCTCATTTTGCCCCACTGGCTTTAGAACTCACACCTGTGTAGAGTCTCCACGTGTATGTAATTCCATTTAACTTTTTTTCTTACTGGTCTATCTAGTGTTAATTTGGTTGCTCCACCAACCCAAGAAAAACATGGAAGGTTATGGGGAAATTTTACCTCCTCCCTGACTCTACAATTGTAGCCCAATTAAACTTGAGGTTGAGTTGGTTTGGTAAAAGGAATGACAATAGTGATTCAAAAGAATAAGACAATAATGTGGTTAGTGCAATGTCTCTGTCAGCAAGATAGACTGTTAAGAAACAAACAGTAGAGAGCAATATATATATATAGTATGCTATCATGTGTCTGTATATGCCATAGGTATGCCATATATGATAGATGCTCTATGTATACACATGTATAATATACTGCATATGTGTCTATATGTGTGTATATTCCTTTAAATTAAAAGAATCACTCTAGAAGGAAGCAAAAATAACTGACAAGTATTTGCCTCTGTGAAGGAGTCCCAGGAGGCTAGGGACAGAGGAGGAAGAATTCTTTTTCATTTTTCGTTCTTTTGTGATTTTGAATGTTCACATTTATCTATTCTTACATCAAATAATTTTTTAAAGCAGAAAGAACCCCTCAAGGGTAACAAAGTTTTTACCTTGTCATTAGTATGATTTTAGTATTATGAACATAAATTCAAAGATATTAGAGATACTAAGAATCTAACTGGATGCTTTTTAAATAATTATAAAAGTCATAGACCTGCTAGACAGAAAGATATGAAAGGGAGGCAGCACTGTTTTGCCAAATCAGGCAACAAAATTAGGAGGTTACAAAAGAATCTTAAAGGCATGACAGAAAATCTACGAGTCTTACAGGGTCTTTTGCACTAGACAGTAAGTAGTACATTAAAATGTCTTAAGAGAGAAGAAGAAATGTCAAATCAAGTAATCATCAAAGGGACCCATCCACAGCCAAGGAAGGAAGTGGGAGGTCCAAGTAAAAAGCAAGAATCAGGTGAAAGTGTTCTTGATGTCAGCATCCCCATTAAGGCTCAGTGTCCCACTGGAGGTCCTGGGTATAAGTCACACTCTCTTGACCAAAAGCTCAGAAGAGTGTTAAGCCTGTTCCATCCCAGCCTGCTGAGATGGAAACTCCAACTAAGGAAACAAGTAGCTCCTTATCAGTAAGAATAGAGATGAAAGAAATCAAACCCAACTCTCTTTATGTAATTCTGGGAATAAACTATCTATCTATCTATACTTGATTTATAGTATCAGTCATATTTGTGAGAAATTGGAGTGTCCCAACACACTAACAGTTAACTGATTAGCCCATGGTTTCAATTTGATACACAATGGAGTAAATGACTTGGATTTAAGATTTTAAGCTGAAAAGTATAAAAGGTCAGTAAACAAAATTGGAGTGACTAACAGTCATAATACTTATAAATTTAACTTATCTTTCTAAACACTTAATTTGGGGGAAGGTTTTTTTAGTTTATTTGGAGTAAGAAAGAAAATAAAATTATTCGTAAATGTGTAAGGAACTTTCATTAACTAAATGGTAAAGGCTTTTGAAAGTGATTGTTAAATTTTACTAATATTTAAAACAGAATAAATAGACAAAATTTCCAAGCCTAAGGAAAGAGTTTCTTAATGTTAAAGATTGGATATTAAATGTTAAAGATTGGATATTAAATGAAGTAACAGAATAACCATCAACTATTTTATCCCCCAAAGTCATTTTCAAAGCTCTAAAAAATTCACATTGCTCTCAGATCTAAATAGCGGAAAACCTTTTCAAGTCCCCATATGACTGTTCTCACTGGCAGCTGGCTCTACACAGGCCTGTTGGCCCCGTCACACCCCACCTGCACATGTGCTCACACCCACTTCCCACCCCTGCCACCTGGTCCTTATCCTGTGGTACTTACTCTTTTCCAAGTAATAATCACCTTTGAACATACTATATAATTTACTTTAAAATATACTTATATTTGTTTTTGTGTGTGGTAAAGTATCATAGCCTATAACTTACTATTTTAACCATATTTCAGTGTACATTTCAGTGGCATTAAGTATATTCACAACATGGGGTAACCATCAATTTACCATTTTCTTAGGCTTATTGTTGACTGTGTCTTTCCCTCCAGAATGTAGCAACGTGCAGGTCAGGGAGCTTGTTTTGTTCATTGCACAAAGGTTTTCAAGCACCTGCAACAGTGTGTTTGCCCCAGAGGGGTCAGTGAGATCTGACCTGGAAGTGACCCTGATGAGGTCTCTTTGTGACGCTGAAGTGGAACTCAGTTCTGGGAACAGAGGAGGCTACAAAGCACTTTGCTGCTCCCTTCATTTTTTCATAGGAAATCAGGAAAGGTACCAAGGAGAGATAAGTTGCCCACAAATGATTGGAAGCAGAACTCCCATTTCCCCCATAAGGACTGACCAGAATGTGGTCCCCTCCCACAGGGCCCAGTGATGTGCTGTCCTGGGGAGGGAGAGGTGAAATACAGGCTGCTGGCATTCACCCTAAACCATTGCTACAGCAGCAACCTTTGACCCACTGCAAGATGACTGTGGATTTTCCATTGTTAAGGTCCCTATAGACATATATTTATCCTTTTACTCACTCAACTATAACTGATAGAATGCACTCAGACACACTCCTGTGAACCACCATTTTTTATTTACATTATCAGTATTGCTACTCACTATTTGCTAACTCTGAAACTGGTTGGCCTTAAAGGAATTTTACTAAGGGAGCCATTTTCAAAATGTTGTCTGTAGGTCATTATCGCACAAGCTGTCTGTTACCAGTCCATGAGAGTACTTAGTAGAAATGTTTATAGCAACTTGACAGAATAATTTTTTTGTAGTCCCACTTGTTTATTTTTGCTTTTATTTCCCTTGACATCATGATATCCACAAAGACATCACATGCTTTCTTCTATGTATTTTCTTAATTTCAGGTATACAAATCTATGATTCATTTCCAGTCAATTTTATATATGGTGAAGATAGTGATCTAGTTTCATACTTTGGCATATACCTGTCCAGTTTTTCCAACACCACTTACTGAACAGACTTTCTTTACTCCATTGTATACATATGTATCCATTGATGTAATTTAGCTGTCCACAAGGGTGTGGGTTTATCTTGGGGCTTTATTCTGTTTCTCGATCCTTGTGTCTGTTTTTATTCCAATACTGTGCTGCTTGTATTACTGTAGATTTGTAGCATAGTTTAAACTCATGGATACTGATACTTCCATGTTTGTTTTTCATTTCTCGGAATTGCTTTGGCTATTCAAGGTATTTTTGTGGTTCCATTCAGAATCTGTGATTTCTTTTTTCTATGTCTGTGAAGAATGTCACTGGGATTTTAATAAGAATTGCATTGAATCTGTATATTCCTTTCGGTAAAATGGTCATTTAAATAATGTTAATTGTTCTGATTCATAAGCATGGACTACCTTTCCATTTCCTCCATCCTTTTTCAAGTTCTTTAAATAGTGTCTTATAATTTTCAGTGTGCATGACATTCACCTCCTTGCTTAAATTTATTCCTATTCATTGACAGAACAATTTTATTGAATTAATAAGAACTGACACTTAACATTTGTGTGTGTTGGGAATTTTTTGTTTGATTTTTACATTTCACTTTCCTGATAATTCATTTTTATATCTTCTAAAAGCACCAGTCCACAATGGATTAGAATATTTTAATGGTTCAAAGAACAATGCACTGAAAAACATGAGGAAACTTATAGACTCTCCTGAGAGCCAGAGAAATAAAGTAAGAGGCTATCCAATCAGGAACAAGATAAAAACACACTACAAGACACTTCTGCCTATGAATCCAATGCCCCAATTCTCAGTCAGTCACCTCCACACAGCTGACTCCACATCTACCATCATCCTCACCATCCTTGGTGTGTGAGCACAACCTCCAGACTGAAGATTGGGTGTCTGATTGGCAGAATCCAGATCTCAGGCCTGTGTGCTGGCTACATGGGCGCTGGGCAAGCAATCTCCTGTATCGACCTGGACGAGTGGGGCACCAGGAGGTGGGAATGTCTCCAAACTCAGAGAATTTCTTCAAAAGAGCTGAGTAGTTAAAAACAAAGATCAACTCTGTGGTACACTTTCAAGGAGCTTGGAGACTAGAAAAAGAGGTGGGCACACAAACAGAAAATCAGAATATAGTGTCAATGGCTAGGATAGAAATTATGTCTACAGTGTAATAGAAACAGAAAAGGGGTAATGGAGTCCTGAGAATGGTGAATAAAGCAAGTGCCAAGAAGTCTATGGGGAAAAGGCATTTGACCTGAGTCTTGAAAAGTATGGTGTGGTTTTCAAAGTTTGAGTCAATTAGTTACAATACTAAAGCATGGCCAGAATTCTAATGAGGCTAGAGAATAAAGGGACATGAAGATTGACATGCAATATTTTATATGATAAATCGGGAATTATTAGACTTTAAATCTGTATTCAATTAGCAGTTAACCAAAGATTTTAAGGAGTGAATATGTCATAAGAAAAAGAGATAGACTGAGGCTAAAGCAGCGGTAAAGAGACCCCTTAGGCGAGAGTGATTCTCTAAGAAAAATTATTGAGGATCAGGACTCAGGCAGAGAGTCCACTCAGGGTGGAGGGAAACTCTTCCCTTAACCCTTGGAGGTTCTTCTCCAGATGCTTGAGCACGTGGGTTTACATCGCACAGATTATTGGAAGGAAAAGAACAAATTTAATTAAATGCACATGGAGAATTTATATGGCTGTAAATTCTATAGTAAATAAGACAGGTCAATTAGCTTACTCTTGAGCTAAAGAATTGGATAGAAGCCTGGAGCATCAAGGAGAGAGAAGGGAGCCTCACATGACAAGGTGTGGGTGATTCATATGATAAAAACAGATGCTCTGCTACTATATGCATAGATTTTTCTGATAGAAGGGTTGTTTCTGGGTTAATTCTAAGGTAATTAGAAGAGTTCCTCTTGAATTCTGCAGGCCTCAGTTGACCTTAGCTCCACCTTGCTAAGCTGAAAGGTATTGGAAAAGCCTGTTCTGGACATCCTGGAGGAGGTTCACACTGTGAACATCTTGGGGAAGTTTAACCTTCACAGGGGTTATGGAGAGGAGGGGTCAGTGAGATTGGTACATAGAAGTAGGAAGAGAGGAGTTCAGGATGAATCTTCCATGTATTCAAACAAAGTTTCACTTAGGATTGTAAGAGAAAGGTTTTGTGGGGAGGGGCGAGATGACGAACTTGGTTTTGGAGGGCAAGGATCGTGTTGCTTGATTTAATAATGTAGTTGGAATTAAGTGTGTAGAGCTCACAAGAGAGGTCAAGCTTGAAAAAGCAATCCCATCAATTTTTCTACCCAGCAGCACTGTTGATTGCATATGGGTACCAGACCTCTCAATGCCACAGGATGCAGGGGGAGCATCTTTTCACAAGTCCATGTGGTTATCTGAAGTAATTTGATTGTGAAATGATTTCAATCATTATTTGTAAGATTAAAGCAAAACATATGGAGTAGAATGCAAAATTTTGGTGAAGTTTAAAGGGAAACACTTGACATCTAAGAAATGTCCAGCTTGCTGTGGGATGTATATAAGGTATTCAGAAATTGAGTTTGTTTTCCACTGCCTTAAGGTAGTTTATGGAAAGATACAGAGACCCAGATAGAGTCCCACTGGATATGGGTAGGCATTAACCAGTGGCTAAAGAAAAGAAATACTCTAGCTCTCTCACTGCATGCCAAGACAATTCTGAACTGAGTGTACAGTCCTCAGCGATAGCTGATTGCTACCTAGTAGCTCAATAAGTGAAGTCCTTCCCTTTATTACATCAACCGTGATCTACTTCCTGATAGGGCAAGGCCTCTACTAAGATACCAAGAGATAAACTCTGAAAAACTACTATAATCAATTACCAGAACAAAGTCACAGATATATGATCAGTTAATTTACAACAATAGAATCAAGAGTGTATTATGGAGGCAGGGAAGTCCTTTCAATAAATGGTGATGGAGAAACTGGACAGGCACACGCGAAAGAATAAGTCTTGACCGCTCTCTAACACTACACACAAAATTAATTCAAAATTATTAGAGATGTGGATGTAGGACTGGAAACAATAAAATCATTAGAAGAACACATAGGCAATATATTCTATGAGATCAGCCTTAGAGAGGTCTTTGGAGACTCAATCCCAGTGGCAATGGAGCAATACTGAAAATACACAAACAGGACTATATCAAACTAAAAACCCTCTGCACAGTGAAAGAAACTATCACCAAGGTGGCCCCCTGGTCGAGTAGTGGCTTGATCAACTGCCTCCAGCCTAAGCACAGTCCACATACATCTCAAGACCTGGCTGGGGTTGGCATCTCAGGCTAGAGACAGCAACCAATATGAACAACTAAATAAAATAAAATAAAATAAAATAAAATGCTTCTTTCTCCCTCTCCATTCTTGCCTGCCTACCTCTGTTCATCTTCATTCCTACGTATACTTACCGTTCAAGCACACGCGTGCATGCGCGTACATGCGCGCGCGCGCACACACACACACACACACACACACACACACACACACACACACACCTATCACCAAATGAAAAGACATCATACTGACTGGGAGATGATATCTGTACATCATACAGCTGACAAAGGTTTAATATCCAAAATATATAAGAACTCATAAGCAGCAGGAACTCAACAGCAGGAAAACAAACAGCCCAATTTAAACTGCGTAGAAGAATTGGACAGATATTTTTCCTAATAAGGCATACAGAGGGTCAACAGGAACATGAAAAAATATTCTTCATTGCTTGTCATTAGGGAAATGCAAATCAAAACAACAATGAGACTTCACTTTATACCTGCGAGATTGACTGTGATCCAAAAACCTGAAAACAACAAATGTCGGTGAGGATGTGGAGAAAAGGAAACCATTTTACAGTGTCGGTAGAGAAAATTGATACAACATTAATGGAAAGTTGCATAGCGATTCCTAAAAAAATTGGTAATGAAAATTTTATGTGAACTTCTCATTCTACTTCTGGGTGTTTACCCTCAATACACAAAAACATTAATTTCACATACAGATGCACCTCCGTGTTTACAAGACAAGAATTGAAAACTACCTAAGGGCCCATCAGCAGATGAACAGATAAAGAAGATGTAATATCTACAATTGAATATTACACAGCTCTAAAAAGATGGACTCCTGTCATTTGCGATCACGTGGATGAAACTAAAGGAAAACATGCTAAGTGAAATAAGTCAGAAGGAGAAAGAGAAATACTGAATGATCTCACTCATATGTGGAATATAAAGAAATAAAGCAAAGGAACAGACTAGACAAAACCAACCTTTGGACATTGACAATAGAATTGAGGTTACCAGTGGGGAAGTAGGTGGAGGTGGGAACAAGGGGTGGTGGGTCCCATGGTCACTGGTGAAGGAAGGATTTTTGGCAATTTGGTGGTGGGCAGGGTGTGTTATCACATATTTGATGAATGGTGAACCTGCAATATGGGTTTATGTCATTTTGTAAAGCAAAGTTACCTCAATAAATATTGAATTTTTAAAAACCTACTAGAATAAATAGGAGAGTTTGGTAATATGCCTAGAAATAAGAGTAAAGTGAAATTATACTAAACCCACTAATATTTGTAAGAGAGTTTGGTGGGGGTGGGGGGTGTACAAATAACTTTTTGCTTTATAACCAATAAAAATTTAAAACAGAAATGTGGGGGATTCAGTCACAATAATAACAAAACCTAAAAAATACCAGAGAATAAATATTATAAGAAAGGCAGAGAGCACTGAAAAATGAATGTAATTATAATGTCTTCTTGAAGGACATGAAAACAAGATCTGAATAAATGAAAAGATCTCCTTTGATAGGAAGGTGAAATATAAAATCCAAAAATTATCATATGTATTTAGTGAAATTCACATTAGAAATAACAAATATGTGAGTGCTTCATTTGAATTAGGTAATTTTGAATTCATTTGCAAGAATTAGTGCCTGAGACTAGCCCAGAAAAGTATAAAAAAAAATGATGAGGCAGAAGTCGCATATATAACGTGACTTACAGAGGCACATCTCATTTTGAGACATAGAACAGAAACTCACAGCAGGAGTCCATGGATTGATGAATGAACAGATCCCAGGTATGTTGCCCTTAAGTCAAGTGATCTGTATAAATTGCTCACTACCTCAGTCGTGACATAATGACGAGTCACTTATTAATAATTGACCTCCTGGATATATGAAAATAAGAATATTAGAATTTTAAAAAGTTACTCCAGGATTCACACATTTGAAAGAGTATTAAAAAATCTTTTATAAAAGTAGCATTAGAACGTTACCTATGTATTCCTATATTCTTGACCAAAACATGTAACTGGAGTCTAAGGAAACAACTAGACAGATATAGTTAAAGTACATTGGACAGGGAGTGTAGGGAGACTCTGGACTCTTCGAAAATATCAATGTCAAGAAAGACAAAGCAAAACCACTGAAAGGTTCTAATGTAGACAACCAGTGCAATGCAAGATTCTCAGTAGAATTTTGGGTTAAAAAATAAATAGCTATAAATAATATCATGAGGGCAGAGGAGCATTTGAATCTGAACTGCGCATTGGATAAGTCTATATAATAGTTAAAATTCCTGGATTTGCTTATCATGTTGTGGTTGCATAGGATAATGTCCCTGCATTCAGAAAACAGATGCTGAAGTATTTGAAGAAAAAAGTGTTAAATCTGAAGCTAACTTTCAAATATTTAGAAAAAGGTATATTTATGTAGGTACCTATGTATGTGTGTGTGTGTGTATGTGTGAAAGAAAACAAATATGGCAAAGATGTTAACAATTGATGAACATAGGTGAAGGGTGTATAGGTGTTCATCACACAATGGCAGCTGCTATTGTCAATAATTTAGTATAATTCTCTAAACTATGTGAAAAGTAAAGAAAAATTCATTTTAGAAAAAAGGAAAAAGAATGGTGAGGGAAGTTTTTTGTTTTTCTTACCAAATATTAGATCATGTGAGAAGAGCACTGTAATAAAATTAATAGTGTACCAGCATACAAAAAGAGTAGAACAGAATAAACAATTCAGATGTAGATCCCAATGTATAAGAAATTAACATAAGGCAAAGGTGATGTTAAATTCAATAGGGAATTTTAATAAATGATGTTATCCCAATTGATTAGTCATCTGGAAGAAAATTTGGGCTCCAATTTCAAATAACAGATTTAAAAAATCCCACTTGAATTAGTGTTTGAAATATGAAAAATAAAGCAAAGCTGTTTTAAAGGAAATCTGATAGAGCTATATACAATCCAGGAGAGAAGCCCATTTTGATCAAGTCAGAAAACCCAGAAGTTATTTAAGAAAAGCACAGACATATTTAAATATATATACAAAAAAGAAATTTTCTTAAACAATAAAAGAAATCATAAAGGAGGTCAACAGAAGAACAATTGATTTGGAAAGATATTTGTAATGCAAATAATAAAGGACTAGTCTCTGATATATAAAGAACATTTACAAATTGATAAGGTAAGCAAGTTAACATTAAAGTGGGTAAAGGATATAACAATGTGGCTTATAGAATACAACAGCTAAATCTTCTAGCATTTATACATGTAGGCACTGCTCTACAGATTTTACATATATTAGTATATTTTAGTTTTACAACAGTCCTATGAGATAGGTCTTATTTCTATCTTCATTTTACATATGGGAAAACTGAGGCACGAAGAGGTTTAGTAAGTTTCTGGCGGTCATATGACGAGCAAGTGGCAGAGCTGTGATTCTAACCCAGGCATCTTGAGTCCAGAATATGTCCTAAGTGGAAATCCAAATGATCCAAAACAGTTCAAATTTAACTGAGATCGGAGAAATACAAAACAAAGAAACAATAAACATAAATTTACACGACTGACAAAAACTGCAAAAAAATATTAATACCCATAGCCCCGAGAGATGGTGGTATTAGTGTAGAAAACTAAATTGTAACTGCCTTTTAAGGTGAAAATCAATCCAACAGCATTTATTGAAATATTAAAAAAAAAATCCACGTTCTTTCTGAACCAACAATATCACTCTTGGGGAATCTTGCCCATAGAAAGAAGAATCAATCTGAAGATTATAGTTAGAAGATTATTTTACTATATCACTGTTGGCAGTAGTGGGGTCAGGGGAGGACCCGGAAACAAAATGTCCATCAATAGAGAGAAGTTGAATTCATTATAGAAACTTGTAGAAGTTTGCTGGCGTCAGCTCCAGAAATTGCACATATTTCTTCCCAACTCCACTATCGTTGGAGACATCATGCTATTAGTTGGAAATTACCACAGGGATAATATGTAGGGCACAGATATCAGCAAACATTATCACTCAGGGCTTACCCTGAGAGAGCCAGTTGTTCAACATTTACCAATGCAAAGCTCCTCTGCCCATAAAATGATATACAGTCATTAAAACTTATGTACCAAACTAAATTATAGGTATTTTCATGGGGTTTTATTGAGTGGCACATGAAAATTATGCATGCAATTCATTTTGGAACAAATAATAAAAAGAATTCTTATATATAAACATACATATGCATGTATATACATATATATATGTGTGCAAATTTTTATATGATTAGGAGGAAAGTATAAAGAATATATAGTGAAGGGGTGTTATCACTAGGGGTAATGTGGGAGAGAAAAGCATTTTTTAATGATTCCACATGTGACTCACAAATTCAAACACATACATATGATAAATAAAGGAAATAAAGACCAAGCTAAGATCATATCTAAGGAATGATGGGGATGTCTGTGATCTATAATCAATGGAAAGGAAAGTTGCTGAGTCATATGTTGGTATGATTCCATTTTAGCAAAAACAAAATAAGCTCAAACGCCATTATGTATGTATATTTGCCTGCATCTGCTTGCGTTAGCAGCATAAAACCTTATAAACATATAGACAGATTTTTAATATCTCAGGAGGGTAGAATCGAAGTCAATAAGGGTGAGCTTTTTCTTTATAATTTGCCTTTTAATTATTCACCTATTACAATATGTTGAACCTTCATAACCCCAAAAAAATCAAATCATAAAATTTCCAGAGAAAAAAATAGCTTTCAAATGTTCAATGCTCTTTCATGCATGTTATCGCTTTTGAATACCTACATTAAAAAAAAAAAAAAAAAAAAGAACGCGTTATCTCTGTTTTACTGCTAAGGAAGCCCAGTTTGGAAATACAAACTGCCTTATCTAAGACCACATGACTGTTAAAGATGACACCTGTCTTCCCCCAGGGCTTCTTGATCAGACCAGAGGTCTGTGCAGACACCCCAGTGGACATAGTAGGAGAAAAGCAGCAACACCAGAAAGCAACCCGTGGTATCTTTCCTGGCAAGGACATCTATGCAGATAGGAAAGAACTCTGCCTATAACATAAAACACCTTGAATTTGCCATTATCAATATTTGCTGTTTATATCTTAGAAGTCTATTTGTCTAACCTTGCTTGAAAGAGCTTTGTCAGTCATCTTATCACATTATCTGGAAACTTCAGGGTTATTTTCACAAGGCTTCTCTGAATTGCATGACTAAAAGAACTGTTCATAAACATTATCTACTGAGGGAGGAGGGAGTGGTGCATGACATGCCCTCCATCAGCATCAGTGGGGTGCCCTTCCTTCCTAGTCCTTTCTGCTGGCTCCACAGGAAGGGTATCGAGTTAGAGACCATGCAAGTCCTCCTTGGGGCAAGGATTTGTGTTTTCTTGTTATATCAGCATCTTTAACCCATACACCCTGTGCTAATTTAAGAGATTCCCCAAGTCCCTGAAAACTAAGGGGTGTGAATCATAATGGAAGCTCCGGATGGAATCAGGCCAGTTGGCACAAATGCACTGTTCTTAACCATCTCCAATGGCAGTAGGCACACTCTCGTCTCTATTAGTAATCTTTGTCTTTTGAGTATGGATTGGGAATTACGTTTAGAGGTTCAGAAATGTTCTTTTTGCATTTACATTGATTAGGTTTATTTGATCAAAACCAGTGAATTTTAGTGGATCTAGTTATAATGAAGTGAGGAGCAGAAACCTAGACTGATAGCTGATGGACCTAGAGACAGACCGAGCTCTGCTATAAGCTGTGCAGTCTCCCACAAATCAGAATTTTTTCACCGGTCAATGTCCTCTTCTCTAATGTGAAGGTTGTAAAATTTGCTTCTCCTCCCTCATGGATCATTGTGAGAATCTAAATAGGAAATGTATGAGAAAAGTGCATAGCAGATCATAAAGCATTTCAAATGCACAATCTCGTGTCATTGATTTTCTGTGTCATAAGAAATGAGAAGCCTCCTTCTTAGGGCCCTTCATTTTCAGGCACATGTGAAAAAAAAATATGGCTTCAGTTTGAAATTGTTCATAGTTAATCAAGTTCCTGCAAATCTTTTTGTAATGTTGAATGAAATTCCCTCGAGTCTGTTGATATAAGTGAAAAGGCAAGAAAAAAAAAAAAAAAAAAAAAACAGTGTTTGCCATCAACAAACAGAAATTTTAAAAGACACTTTCTTCCTGACTGTAGTTATGTCTACTTGGCACTATGCAAATGCCTTTATTTCAACAATGTTTTCTTGTTTCTTAATGGGAGCTTTGGGAACAGGCTTTGCACAATGTGTTGCTTGAGACTTTTAAAATGCAAATAAGGTTTTCAATTCAAAGTCTAGAATAGTCTTCTAGATTTCAATGATAAGCACTTAAAATTTTTGGAAAACAATCTGGCATAGATGATTGAAATGGAAAATAATCATCTTCTGGGATATAAATGTAGCAGAATATGTAATGAAGCATTGACTGTTTGCTATGTGCCAGGTCCAAGACTAAGTGTTTCATACAGGCTATTTCATCTAATCCTCCCAACTCAATGGGTAGGTTTGCTATTATCACCACTTTGCAAATGAAAAGAAAAAAACGCAAAAGCAGAGCTACTGAATTCAGGTGAGGACTTCAATTTTTCCCAAAATGTGTTCTTGGACACCTGACTGTTAAAACAGCTATCAGTGAAATTTGAAACACCACCAACCCCTGACAGATGGACAGAAAACTATAGAAGAGACTCTATCTTGAAGACACTGTACTAAACTTTTCTTACAAAGTGTCTTGTCAACATACCAACCACACTACCATTTCTAGAGGCATAAATGAGGCTCTGGCAAGTGGCAGACTACTATTTGTTGAGATTGTTCTTGGCTGCCAGGTATTACACTTGGCACTTTTCAGTAGTTTTCTCAATTAAACATGAACAGACAATTCACACTAAGGGAAGTCAATTAATGCAGATAGTAAATAAACATAGGGAAAAATGGTCAACATCCCTAATAATATAAAATTACAGTGTAAAACATCAATGAGGTACCAATTACACCTATCTCCATTAGCCAAACAAAGTTAAATGCCAATGGTAGTAACCTCAAAGTGAAGCTAATTTATTTATATATTGCTGCTGGCACCTTTATGATCAAACACTAAGTGAAGAAGCAGAATACAAATATATGTGTACTCTATGATTACCCAAATGCAGGAAGGGAATAGAGCAAAATGAAAACAGCTGCTGTGCTAGAGTAGAATGAAATTTTTAATCTCTTAAATTGTCTTTACTATTTTATAATATTGCTTTTATAACAAATAAAATTGGGAGGAAAAGAGATGTTATTATCCCACTGCGCCATTTTTTTTCATTGAGGGTTATGTTCTTGACTTAAATAAATCAGGGCTGTCACCAATAAGTGATGAAACAGCCAAGATTCGGGCATTTTAAAGTTCCGCCTTCACCTGAGATATTGCAAGTACAGAGCTTTGTGATCCTCATTCAACCTCCTCATTTTCTTGATGAGAAAAATGGAGGCCCCGAAACAGGAAAGTCCTCGTCAAGGTCATTCAGTTGCTGTGGAGTTGCAGCTAGGACCTGTTGTTTCATTTGATAAAAATTCTATACACATAGAATGTTCACTTTCTATGTGAAACCTCCACGAGGTGTTTTACTACCGGTTCTTTGACACCAGGTTTGTGGTGCTTTCCCCAACACCGACATAGTCTCCAGTTCTCTGGACACCAGCTGACTGTCAACAGTTCAATACAGTTGTGACACTACCTGCCTGGAGTCAGCAGAGACCCCACAGGTGGAGGGCTCAGTCCCCAACGGAGTCCTGAAGTCGTGACTCCGCACCAGTGCTGTTAGCCACCTGTGCCTCTGATCATCTGGCAACCAAGAGACTTCTCACAACTGTCACCTCATGTTCAACAATTTGCTAGAATGGCTCACAGAACTCACGAAAGTAATTTACTTGCTGGTGTATTATAAAAGAGACTAAAAGGACTAAAAACAAGCAGTTAGATGAAGAAGTACGTAGAGTGAGGTACAAAGGGTCCCAAGGCCAGAAGAACTTGTGCTCCCTTGAAGTTTGCAGTATACCACCCTCCTGGCTTGTAGATGTTTTCACTATTCAGTTTTCCAAATCCTATTGTTTATGGGTTTTTATGGAAGTTTCATTGCATAGCCATGACTGGTTGTCTTTGGCCATTGTTGATTGAACTCAACTGCCGGCCCCCGCACCTTCTCCTCTTCCTGGATGTTGGAAGACAGGGTTAGAAGTCTCAACCCTCTAATCATGCCTTGATTTTTCTGGCTACCTGTCCTCCTCCTAGCTATCAAAGGGCCCCCAGCCCCCAATACTCTCATTGGCATACAAAAGGCACTCTCTCTATAAATATTTACACATATATATTGCATTATATCACATATCAAAACTGATCATTAAAGAAAATGGGTAAACCTTAGAATCCAAATACTGGAGCAAGCATATTTCTGGGATCCATTCTAGAATTTCTGGTTGGATATGCTGGCCACCAATAGAGTATGGCTTACTCTAATGCAGTTGTGCTTGCTATGGGTCCCAGGGTCACTGCATCAGCATCATCTGGGACCTTGTCATAAATTCATATTCCAGGCCTCACCTACACTGTGATAGATAATGAATCATACACTCTTGGGAGTGGAGCCCAGTGATCTTTTAACGGTATCTCCAGGCACTTCGGTGCAAGCCAAAGATTGAGAGCCAGGCTCTCAGGCAGTGCTTCCCCAACTTCAGTGCATATAGGAATCACCTGGGGATCTAGTTAAAATGCAGGTTCAGATTCAGGAGGTCTGGAGGGATAGATTCAGAGGATGCATTTCTAACAAGCTTTCTGAATCTGCGAGCGCTGCTTCTTTGGGGACCACATTTGTAGTAGCGAGATTCTACTAAAGCTGTGTGCCCACAGGCGAGCTGGGGAGGCATTCCAGGCAGCTCAGACATTTAATGTTCGCCATGTCTTCACTACTCGGTGTGGTGCAGGACAAACCGCTGGGGACAGCCCCTGAAGCTTGCTAGAAATCAGACTCTCAGTACCACCCAGACCCACTGAATCAAATCTGCATTTTAATAAGATCCTCAGATTTGTTTGCAGTATTAAAGTTTGAAAAGTACTTCTGCAGGCTACTGGATGCCAATGTCGATGAGTCAGCCACTTCTAGCCCAGACGGCCTAAAACTCTTCCCCAGCATGCTTTACAAATTCTGTCATCTTCACACAGCTGGAAGAGGCTGGTGGCTCGGGTATAAGGGGTGAAAAGCTAGGGCTGCATGAGACAGAATAGCCAAGAGGAGAAGCTGACCAGAGTGTTAGGGGACAGCAGTCATGGAGTAATATTTTTAAATGTGAAAGTTTTAAGAAAGAAGGACTCTCTCCCTCCCCACCATCTCTCTTACTACCTCAAACCAGCAGCAGTCATTGAAGGCTTTTCCAAGCAGTACAGCTTCACCATAGATGAGAGGGTGGTTGGCAAACACTGAGATGACCGTCACTGCCTCCTAAACCTTTTCTTCCACCCCTTGACACTTCTCCAGAAACACAGGCGGCAGGAAAATAATGCACGATGAAGAAAGGGTTCTAAGTAGAAGCATTTTAGAGCAGTTACCAACTGGATTCATTTCCTTTTGCTGCTGTAACACATTGTCACAAATGTAGTGACGTAAAGCAGCACAAATGTATTCTCTCGTAGTTATGGAGATCAGAAGTCATAAACTGGTTTCACTGTGGTGAAATCAAGGGGATAGACAGGCTGTGTCCCTTCTGCCTTCTCTAGGACAAAATCTGGTCCCTTACCTTTTTCAGGTTGTAGATGCTGCTTGCTTTCCTTGACATCTGACCCCTTCCTCCATCTTCAAAACCAGCAGCAATGCCGCATTTCCAAAGCTTTCTCTTCTCTCCAACCTCTGCTTCTGTCAGTACATCTCTGCTGCCTCCCTCTTTGCCTCGTAAGGACCCGCATGAGGACATCTGCCCACAACATAGTCCAGGATGATCTCTCTAGGTCTTTGACTTCATGATATCACAAAGCGACCAAGTCCTTTTGCCCATGTAATGCGACACAGTCACAGGTTCCAGGGGTTCGGACGTGGACATCTGCGGGGTTATTATTCTGCCCACCACGTCTACTTTGTAAGGTTCCTCCAGCAGGACTGGCTGTAAAGGAACTGCCTTGCCAGGGGCTGTGCAAGGCTCCATGGGCCCTGTCTTCAAATAGGTGAAGATGATGAATGTCACTGCTTCATTCAGAGCAGGAAACAGTGTGGTATTTCATGTGTTAGACTTCCCACCGTCAGCAGGACTCAGCTTAAGTTATTTATAGTGTCAATGGCTTGCTTTTGCATTAATGTAGCTGTTTGCATTAAATGAATTTTTAAGACAGGAGCCACTTAGAGTCAAGCCAAGGCGTCATCTCTGTTCTGTGGGGCACCGAGGATCACAGTAAGAGCTGAATGAGATCCAGTGGGTATTTTTATTTATCGGGTGCCCCCACGCCAACCCCAATAACCTCTGCAACACACCTAAATCATGCAGGCTCCATGGAGGACTGGCTTTTCCTTCTTGCTTTAAATGACCAGTGAAGGTCGCTGGACCAGTGGGCGACCTGAAGCCCCTTCTGCAGTTTAGGGGTCAACAGGCCTCCTACTGTACATAGGGCTGTGACCTTGAGCAGGAAGCTAGGGAATTTAGAGGCCCCTCCAGTCCCTGACTGTTCTTCACATATATTCACGTATCTCCTTCGGGGACGGGAGATAATGATGTGCTCCTCGTAGCTGGGGTAGAAAAATCCTTATTCATTCAGAAAGCCCCATGGCCCTGGATGGCACTAGATCCTGAAGATACAACAATAAAAGGACCCATCCCTCACCTCATCTTAGAAACGAGAGGAAATAGTACGAGTGCAGAGTGGCAGATGACACATTAAAATTAAGGATGGGACACCTGGGAACCAAGGAGAAGCCATGACCCAGCCTGGGAGCCAGCACGTGTTGTATGTGTTGGGGGTGGGGAGGGCAGTGCTTGAAGAACGAAGCGAGGAGCGTGGGAACAGAGGAAGCTTTGGACCAGCGAGAAAAGCAGAGCTCATGGCAAGTACTAGGTAGGTGTTGACTGTTAATATTTATGTTATTGCTATTGCACCTTCACACCCGTGCTTCCCACAAAGGCCGCTGTGGTCATATTACCCTCTGACACTTAACCTGACTACATGCTCTGTGTCGCACTCTCCATGACTAGCTCTCTTCATGCTCACCAACACCTTATGAAGTGGCAACTACCATCGTGTTGGAAGGGAACTGAGGCACAAGAGTTTAGAACAGAGATGACATGAGCAGAGGGTCCTTCCTCATAGTCTGATTCCAGAACCCTCGCTCTTAGACTAATGATGCCCTAAAGCTCTGGGTCCAGGCCCAGGTCCCACAGCAGACGCAGAAAGGTTGGGGAGGAGCAGCAGAGCCCTAGACGAGGGCTTCAGGGATCTTCCAGTTGAGCTCTCAATGTCTAGGAAATTTGAACAGGGCTCAGACTCCAATAGCAGAGTGTGATGAGCTATAAAAGGAGAAGCAGGGAGATAGTGGACAAGGCAGAGGAGGGCTTCCTCTTAGCTACTCTGCACTGCAGTGTGTGAAGGGCTCCAATGCAGTTACAGGGGACCTGAGCCCCCAGCAGAGACAGCAGCCCTCTCTTTTCCTCACAAACCTCCTTTCCTGGAAGGGTGTTGGCTCCATGCAAGACTGCCCTTTGCAGAGCAGCAGATGCTTCTGTTACAGGTGAGGTGCAGAGTGAACACGGCCTGCACTCTAGCTGACCAGTCCACACAAGATGGCCCCAGAGGAAATGCTCTGGGGTCCATGTGAGGTGGAGGGACAGACCAGTGTCAGGGCCTGGATTCCGAGAAACACAGATGCCTACAAAACGAATCCTGTATAGCTCCTCCCTCCTAGCAAGCTTTCCTCTGCCACTTCTGCTACAAGCCAAAGTCAATGACACCCACTCCTTCCACTTAACGAGACTGGACTCCTCGGGGTCTGCTGCAATCAGGCAACAATTCTGTTCTTCTGTCCTCCAGTCATCCACCTGAGACCACCCAGAACTACCTCACCCCTTCAGTTTCTTCACCGGGAGCTAGTGAGCCTTGCAAATGCTCTTTTGCAGACTTCCTATTCACATAATCAACCTACACATGGGCAATTTGCAGAGATGCTTGCTCTGCCAACCTGAGCACCACTAACAAGTGGGACAGAGCCTGGAATTGCAGGCAAAATGGAGAGGGAGCTGGGAGCACCTCAGGCCATTTTGAGAAATCACCTACAATCAAATTCTTCCCCTTTAAATGACCAATAAAAGAAAGATTTTTGATAGTACCTGATGGAAAATTAGATGCCTTGGGCAAATTATTCCAAATGCCTCCCTGCCAAGTATTACTTGCTCTTATTTTATTTTCTTAGCTGTGTTTAGTTATCCTGAGTATACTTGAAGAACAGAAAATTGAGCTCATCAGATTCCTCAGTTTCTAATTTTCATCAGCAGCCGTGGTTAAGAGCTGGCAGGTTCAAATCCTGGCTCTAGCACTTAGTGATCATGTGGCCCTGGGCAGCAGACTAAATACCTGTTAACCAGGAGTAACAATGGCGGCACTGTAAGCCTGTCGTGAGGATGCAATGAGTAACGGCACATTCAACACTTAGAGCTATGACGGGTGAAGATAGTATCTTGTATGTGCTTCCTGTCATGAGCTTATTATTGTTTATTTTACTTTCTTCCCTGATTTCCACTTCCCTTTCCCTCTCTAGGAAACCAGTGTGAAATCATAGATATATGACCTGTTATCCTTGGAGACAGACTTTTCAAAGTCAAAATTAATTCCAGGCCGCAAGTCACAGCTAACAGCCTGTGCCCTGTTAACAATTCCCACAAGTGCTGTGTGAATTGCAGCCAACTACAGTGATCGCCATACACTGGGCTCACAATGCAATTTACTTGTAAAATAAATCCTTTACAGGCAGATCATATTTACTGACAGCCCGCATGTCTGAAGTCTTAGCTGCAAGCAACAGAAATTGATCCTGGTTGAGAATCTCATAGAATGTCCAGTGGGTGGTGGGAGGCAGATACTCGTTTAATGCATACCACCTTACCGGGACCTAGGCTGAAAAAGACTCTGTCATCTTCATTACAGTCATGAATCACTAACAACAGGGATATATTCTGAGAAGTGCATCACCAGGTGATTTTTGTCATTGTGTAACCATCAAAGGTGGTATTTCATTCTCCAAACAGTACTTCTCTGTGTCTCTGGCATAGCAATTCAGGAGGGTGTCTTGGAATAAAAGCTATGTCTCATTGCTCCTGCAGAAAGCTGGCAGTGTATGTTATGAGGTCATGAGGTTAAAAAAGAGAGAGGAGGGTCCTGCTTAGGAGGTTTTATTGGGCAGACCTAGAAGTGACTCAGTGCCATTGTCAGAATAGCCTGACTGAAAGGGAGGCTGGAAAATATATTCAGCCCTGTGCCTGGGGAAGAAAAGGAACTGGGGTTAGTGATCAGCCATCAGCCTCTGCTACGGAAAGTGAGCATTTGGTCCTTTAAGTGACCATGAATGAAACAGGCTCACCCTTCCACCCAGACCTACATGAGAAAGAGTTCCACCGGCTTCTAAAGGGGGTTCGGATGCAGTCGAAAAAGATAACAAATGGCCAGTAAAAGCACCTGAGTCTCTTTTGAGTTGCAAATAAGCTGTTTACCAGGACAGCCTTCATCTGAAGCCTTGATTAAAGCTGGAGGGCCCACTTCAAAGGTGGTAGAGAAGGGAAGTTTTTCTAAGGCAAGTGTTTTGTTTTACTGAGTGTTTCTCTATTCTTGATTCAAATCATGGATAGATCTCTGATGAGTAGGATGCAGTAACCCCCTTTGGCTAGGTGATGCAAAGCTTTGTATGTAGCTGCTACAAAGTGATCAGATCAAAGTGGGAGACATTCATGCCATCAACACTAGCTCCCCCAATTGCAGACTTAAACTCATGTGTCTACCCATAAGAGAATCCAGAACTGTGCATACTCTTGCTCTATCTTTCAAAAATAGTCCCTAAAAATATATGATGACTACAAACTGAACAAATGGCTCTGTAAATAGCTATGAAATTTCTTGAATCTTGTGACAACACACTGGGTTTTATTGTCACTTTAGGAGTAGACCTAAGGCGATTTGCTTGCTGCATATTGATGTGTAACCATTTATCCCAAAATTTAGCAGCTTCAAGCAATAATAAATACTGTTTGTCTCATACAGTTTGGTGGATTTGGACTTGGGAGATGCTTAACCATGTCTCTCTTGTGGCTGCAAGTGAGGTGGTGACTAGAGTGGGGACTTGACTGGGACTGGACTGTCCATGTCTAAGGTGGCTCACAAGAGGGGCCTGCGCAAGGTGTGACTACTAGGAGGCAAGAACTGTTGGTCTGGATGGAAGGCTGGTTCCACAGGTGGCATTACTTCTGAGCAGTGGCAGCTGATGTTCTTGTGTCTAGGCTCAGCTCCCACAGGGCAAAGAGGAGAATGAAGGGGAAGGGGAAGAGGCAGAAAAGTCCGTGGTGTGTATCCATCACAAGGTAGTCCTCCTCATGTGTAACTGCTCCACCTGCTAAGAATATCCCCATTATGGCAAGATTAGCACTTTTTCTAGCAGGCAATGAACAGGCCAGCAGTGGTTCCCTTTCAGCACAAGAAAAAAAGGAACCTCAGAAAAGTCATGCTGTGTTTTAGGCATACACAGGCAGTAGTGAAGAAAAGTCATGTTGTGTTTTAGGCACACACAGGCAGTAGTGAAGAAAAGTCATGTTGTGTTTTAGGCACACACAGGCAGTAGTGAGGGAAGAGGTAAAGTTTGGGATGAGGCTGGTTGGTGGTTGTGGCAGTAAAGTAAAGCACTAGCCAACATCTTAAAATACACATGGAGAAAATGAAAGGACCACATGCAGGCACTGTGAGTTACTAAAGCAAGCTTTCCAAGGGTATCCTTGGGAAATGATGGAAAGGTCAAATGTCAGTTGAAATCAGATGGGCCTAGTTACTCGAGAGGAACAAATTCTTCTTCGGCCTGGCTGCGTCCACTCTAACCAGGGGGACCTGCCCTCAAAGAGACCTTTATAACGGGTTTGGATCAGGCATTTGGTAACACACCTCCAGAAACTGCATACTTTCTTTTTCTTTTAATTGAGGTAACATTGGTTTACAACACCGTATAAGTGTTAGGAGCACAGCTTCACACAGCTTCACACATCTTGTCTCTGGCTACAATGTGGGCTCCTTTGCACTCTGGCTTCTAGGTGGGTTCAGCCCCTGTGAGACCAGAAGACAGAGGAGTGTTTCTGCCCCAGTTCCCTCCCTGTCAGATCCCAGGAGGACCACCGAGGGCCAAAACATCTGTCAGGTGATCGAATCCTATACCTGCTACAGCTTCTCTCTCAGGTCCAGGATCCACACCCTTCTAGCATTCTTCCAACCTCAGCTATTATCCCCTGAACCTTTGCTAGCTCTGGGGTTCTTTACCATCTGCTGGTTTCTCTTGACCCTGCTCTCACCTGCTACAAAAAGTTCCTTCAGGTAATTTTCCTTGATCTGTCCTGGTGCCATTTTTTCCCTGTGCAGGAGACACAATTTCTGGGGCTTGATAATGCAGTTCCAGCCCCTGCTCTCCCATATTGTGGGGCAGATCCAGTGTGCCTGGATGCTCGGCTATGAGCTGTCCCAAAAGCTCCTGGCTTCAGTCAGGTCAGGTTTGAACGGCACACACCCTCAAGGGGTGCGTTCTTGCAGAACCTGCGTACTTTTTTTTCCTTTTTAAAAATTGAGATAGCATTGGGTTGCAACATTGTTTAAGTTTCCGGAGCACAGCTTCACACCACAACACATGTAAACACTCCCCACAGCACCACCAAAGGTCTAGTGCTCATCCACCACCATCCAGACGACCCCTCCGTCTGTGCCATCCACTATCCTCCCTCTTCCCCTCTGGCAATCAGCATTCCGTTGTCAAAATCTAAGCATTTGCTTTGTTTGTTCATTTGCATTGTTTATATTCCACACATAAGTAAAATCATAGAGTATTTGTCTATTTCATGCAGCATAATTGCCTCAAGATCCAGCCAATGATAAAATTTTATCTTTTTTCTTTGATAGCTGAGTAGTATTTCAGGATATATATGTATATATATATATATATACCACAACTTTATCCATTCAGCCATGGATGGGTATTTAGGTTGTTTCCATATCTTAACTATTGTGGTGTGCTTTCTTATCTTCAGCGTAAGCAGACTCTAGTACGGTCTGGGCAATCTCCAAAGACAGTGAAATGTACGTTTCCTGTGCTGATGCCTGCATTTTTAACAGGATCTTCTTACTCATTCATTCGATAATCATTTATTTAGCACCTACTATGTGTCAGGCATTCTCCTAAGTGCTGAGAAAGCAGCAGTAAGGAAAATCTGCAAACCTCCTCTTTCAGAGAGTTTGCATTCTCCATTGATTGAGGGATAGCTCTTGATAAAGTTTCATCATTTTAGGCATTACGAAATATTCATTTTTAAGCTCCAAGTTGGTGTGGTCAAGAGGTACCTTTTTAATGCCCGCATGCCATGCCAAAATGTTAGGAATATAATTTATTAAAACATTCACCAGTTGAGACCGTTTCTTTATCAATAGGGACTAGAATGTATGTCAAGATGTACAACATGTAGCTAAGTGACCCCAGGGTCCCAGAATAGCAGCCAGTGAGGCACCCAGGAGATAGACAATAGCCCACACTTTCTTCTGATTCCAATTTTGCTCACAAAAATTTAACCTCTGAGGACTGATTGATGGTGCCAATGAGAACCAGCCTTCAGTCATGTCCAAACACACTAAATGTCGAACTTGTGGAAAGGTAGAGTATTAATTTGCTTCTTTCCTCAGCAGTCATTGACAGATGCCTCCTGAGAGCACCCTGGCATGGGGCAAAGTGCCAGGTCTGGGACAGACATGATTGTCACCTCCATGGAGCTTTCACATGACAGAAGAGACCTGTCATGACCAATATGGAGTCCCTCTCACTGTCCGAAGACGCTTTTCTTCAGCCCCACCCACCCCGATCCTGCCTGTCTCTTTCAGAGTATGGAGATGCTCGGTCTGGGAAGCCTGTGATGTAACACAAGAAGACAGGCTCTTAGGCAGGCCCTGGCTCCTTGTGACACAGGTCTCTGTCGCCAGTAGAACTCTGCTGGATTTATTTCCACAAGACTTCCCAAGCAGACTTGCTCTGTCTGCCATTTCCCATTTTTAAATTCTTTGCTACTGCACAACATTCTGAATATCCCTGCCCGATGACAGCAAGAATTTAAGTGAATGAAAAACTTGACACACTGGCCCCTCAGATTCCAGGTGCTGTAGCATTTTCTATCCTGGTACGTATGAGACTTGTACCAAATAACATTGAACTACCAATTATGGGGGGATTCCTTGTCAGTTCCTCCCCAAAGCATTCACAACACAGTTTACTCCAGACAGCGAGTCCCTCTCTGCTAAAGAAGATGGTGATCTGTTGCCCTGTTAAATGCCTTTTTAAAATGCCTTCTCTTAGGCAATGGCAGGTCCCATTTGACAGATAAGCCCCACAACTTTTCCTTCCATTTCACAATTCTGGCTCAAAGGACAGGGGCATGATCAGATTCTAAGAGGGGTGGGAGCCGATAGGGCTGTGGTGGGAGGGAACAGGTGCGGAGCACGTGTGCAGAGCTGTGAGTGGTGTTAGCGGGTGGCAAGCAGTACACCCCTCCTTCCCTGCTTCACTGTCTGCCTTCCTAGTGCTTCCTGAACCATCTTTCCTCATGAGGCTAACACGCAGCATATCCTCTGACTACTGAAAAATTGTCAAAACAGAAGCTGTGGGAGGGAGCATGTGGAGTAGCTGTTTTATGGGGACAGAGCTTCAGTCTGGGCAGATGAAAGGCTCTGGAGAGGGATGGCAGTGAGGTGGGCCCAATGATGTGTAAATACATGATTCTGTTAATTCCAAAAATGGTTAAAAAGATACATTTATATATTTTTGTAAAGGATGGAGCTATTGATGAAAACAACAGTGTGGACAAACCTCAAAGGCACTATTCTAAGTGAAAGAAGTCAGACACAAAAGACGAACACTGTATGATTCCATTTACAAGGAATTCTACAAATTTCAGGCGCTCTAGGGGAAGATTCAAATCAGTCATGGCGGAGAGCTGGGATTATGGGAAAGCTATTGATTGCAGAGAGGCCTGGGGGAACTTTTTAGGGTGATACAAATATTCCATATTGTGGCTTTGTTCAACAGTTACATTTGTTAAAACCTCCTTCTGTATAGTTAGCTATTTTTTTTATTTTATGTAAATGATGCTTCAATAAGCTGGTAAAAAAAAACCTCCAAAACTTGTCAGAAAGGAGGGTGCACTCAGAGGTCCCCTCTCCTGTGTTTCTGACACTTCAGAAAGCCCACCCATGGTTTTGTGAATTAGAGGGGAAGCAGTAGGGACTCCCCCAAGTGGTGGCAAGGCCGCTGGAGGGGTGACTGACGTCAGGATGGGAGGTGAAGGTAGGTAGCCAGTGAAGGTGGTACATCCCATTGCACCGGATTTGCTGTGGCCTCGCTGGGCCTGTCGAATGAAGCAGACCGACTGGGCCTCCTTGCTGGAAGCTGTCAGTCCCCTTTTGATTTAAGGCATTTAAACAGATAGACGGCAGAGCCTTTCCTAGTTCACATTCTATTTGTGCACCCAGAAAAGCAATTTGAGGCTTAACTGAGTATTTCATTTTTCTTCGTGACATTTCCTTTTTGACCTCTCACTTCAGATGCTTGACCTGGGCTGGACTAGGCTCTGGGTGACTCGCTCAGGTGGGGTATATGGTGTCACATGTCAAGTCAGGGCTGCTACTCCCCCAGCAAGTCCCTGAGGATCCTTGGCCCCAGCATCCCTTGACTCACGGGCCTGGTCACGACATGTGCTTCCCGCCTCTGTAAACCTCTTCTTGATTCCCGCCAAGCAAAATGTTAGAGAGAACATTTTCTTTGACCAATGAGGCAAATTGTTTTTGGCGGGGACTTCATGGAGGCCAGAGGAGCACCTCATAGTAAATGGCTCCCTTTTGCTCAGCCACAGGTGCCTGACTGGCCTTGGATTCTGAAAACTTGATGACCAATAGCAGTGGTTGGTTTAGGTCCCCCCGCAAAAGATATGTCCTAGTTCCCAGTACCTGTGACTGTGACTTTATTTGGAAATAGGGTTTCAACCAGTGGAATTAAGCTAAGGATCTCAGTATGAGATCACCTGGTGCCCTTATAAGAAAAAGAAGGAGATTTGAAACACACAGAGACACAGAGAGAAGGCCCACAGGGAAAGGCTATGAGATGACAGAGGAAGAGATTGAAATGAAGTCAAGGAATGAAAGGAGGTGGCAAAAGTCAGGAGAGACAGCAGGGGAGGATGTCTCCCTCAGAGTTTCCAGAAGGAAGCTACCCCGAGAGCACCGTGATTGCAGACTTCTCACTCCACAGCTGTAAAAGAATAAATTTGTCGTTTTGAGGTATTATTTATTTATTAAGCTATTATATATAGTTTTGAGTGTACCACATAGTGATTCGACATTTGTCTATTTTGAGAAACTTAAAACTTAGTAAATTAAACCTCAGTAAGTCTAATTGACATTCATCACTATACCGTTAAACATTATCTGTTCTCTTTTCATGAGAACTTAAAAGATCTCCTCTCAGCAGCTTTCCAATACACAATAGAGAATGATTAACCAGTCACTATTCTATATATTACATCCCCATGACTTTAAGGAAGTTATTCCCTTTGACCAGCTTCACCTGCTTTGCTCACTCTCAACCCCCCTGCCTGCTGGCAACTATCAATCTGTTCTCTATATCTATGTCTTGTTTTGTTTTCAGATTGTACATAAAACTGAGATGATGAGATATATGTCTTTCTCTGATATATTTCTTCTCTGTATCTATGTCTTGTTTTGTTTTCAGATTATGTATATAACTGAGATGATGAGATACATGTCTTTCTCTGATATATTTTACTTAGCGTAAGTCCATCCACTGGATGATTCTAACCATCCTATGGCAAATGGCTGGACAATATATGTATATACACAAACTACATTTTCTTTATTCATTCATCCAGCAGTGGCAATTTTTTAAGGCAGCTACCTTACCTCTCCTGGAGGTAAGGTGTCTGCCTTGGAAAAGGCCCTGGCAGGCAAGAAAGCAGATTTCTGGGGCTGGCCTCCACACACCAGCATCAGTTCCTCCAGGCCCAGCTCTCAGGCTCAAATGACATTTTAACAGCTGTGTGGAGGGCAGTGTCCAGGCCTCTTCAGTTCTCAAATGCAAGTCTTCCTTGATTGAGGATGAAGTTATATTCCAATAAGCCCATTGTAAATTAAAAGTATCATGAGTGGTCCAAAATATCAAACAAGACACAAAAACCCTGGTGGCACAGAACACAGTAGAATGTGGTTGTGTGCTCTGTGTCACATGGCTGACTGCTTAACATCATGAAAGATAACCTTACAGACTATCGCTAAGCCAGGGAAAGCTCAAAGAATGGCTTCTACTTGATTGTGCATTGTTTTTGCGCCACTGTAAAATCAAAAAATTGTAAGAACCCTCTGTCTCCCCCACCTAATCCATGTTTTGCTTTCCGTGGTTTCAGTCACCTGGTTAACCATGGTCCAAATGATAATGAAGTTATTTTGAGAGAGAGAGAAAACACGTTCACACAACTTTGATTATAGTATATTGTGCTAATCATTCTTCTTTATGATTAGTTGCTATTGTCAATCTTTGACTGCCTAATTTATAAATTTAGCTTTATGATAGGTATGTATAGATAGGAAATGAATGTCTTACATATAAGGTTTGGTACTATCCTTGGTTTCAGGCATCCACTGAGGGTCAAGGAAACTAATCCCTACCAATAAGGGGGATTACTGTATAACAGTTTACCAGTTTCAACAGGCAACCGAGCAGTCATTTTCAAACTTTTTTTAAAGCAGTGGAACCGTTTATGCATATCAAAGGGAGTTTTCTGCCTACCCTAACCTATAGAGGTGATCAAAGTGGAACTCATCTTCTCCAAGCATGGTGACTTGGCTGTACCTGAGAGCCCAGGGTGAGTGCCTCAAGCCCGCCAGTCAGCCTCTCCCTACCTCTGCTTCCAAACCCCACCCCACCCTAAGGCACCAGCAGCTACAGAGCATAGAGGAGGCCACCAGCACTGGGCATCCTGCACCAGCCCCACATTCAGGCAGGCAGAGTCCTCCTGCCAGCTCCACAGTGACCACCGGGTGACCTCAGTCTTCTCACCTGTAAAATGGGCATGCTAATCCCCCCCTCCCCATAATCGGGAGAGCTCAGTGAGAAGCACAGAGCCTTCAGTGCCCACCATAGGCACTTGATCTAAGGTGACTTGCTGTCTCTTGCATTTTCTCACTCCACTGTTCCTGGCCCTTCCCATCACGTCAGGAAGACCCTTCGTAGGCCTGGGCCTGTGCAGTCTCATTTGTGGCTCCTCTCCATGTACGCTCCCAATAAACTGCTGACCACGACTTTGCACTAGCAGGTCCTTTTGCTTAGATCATCTGTGACTTTACTCTCCTGGTACTGACACACACACACGCATGGATGCACACAATTTTCCACATCCACTTGACCCACTTCCATTTATTTTTCAAGACTACCTCAAATGACATGGCAGTTAGTTGCTCCATACTTCTGCCCCCATGGAAGGTTGTCGTTTACACAACTCTGTTGTATTTTCTTTTTTCACATGATACCTCCTCCCACCTTTTTATTTCCCCCTGTGAACCAGGCACATTTCAAGAGCATGACTGAGTGGCAGACCCAGTGGGTTGACATTCAAGCAGCCATGCCCCCTCCCTTGCTTACAGAACCGGGTTCAGTTTGAACAGTGGGCGGCAATGAATCATGACTCTGTGTCCTCGCGGAAATTCCCTTCCCATTGCCAGTTGTTGGCCCAGGGTATCCTGGGACCGAGCCTGGCCAATGAGCCATAAAGAATCTCAGCTTTCCTCTCTGATAAGGGAGAGACAGATGCTGCCGTGTGAAGACGAGGTGCTTGTCCTTGCTGCAATCGTCTGCAACTCAGAGACACTAATACATTGCTGAGACCCTGACATCAGCTAATTCTAAGCTCCTTGTAAACTTGGGTAATAAATATTTATATTGTGTAAGCCACTATAAATCAGGAGTTCTGTGAAGCACAGTACTCACCTCCTAAGATTCAAATGGAGATTAAGTGAAGGAATTCATGCCAACCATGTGGCCCCTAAGGTCCAGTCAGCCTTGACCCCCAAACACGTGTCTCCCTGCTGGGCACCCAGGTTGCCCACAGAACTCTGAATGAGGAAGACTTTGGCAGCATGGCTGATAGTTGAGTGACAGAGAGACAGTACCACGTTCTGGGCTGTATCCAGCATACGTCTGTGACACAATCACCAACCTTCCTCATTGCTGGAACCCATGTGAGGATTTGTAAAGTGCCCAGTGGGCGAGGGTCACCATGTCAAGGACTTAGCCCAAGTCGAGACTGACTAACTCTACAAGCTGGCCGTCTCACAAATATTTGCCTTCTGATGCCTTCTGCTCTCTTGCTCTTTTTATTAAACTCAATTAGCCTTAAAGTGATGTCAGATTCCAGGGCTACGTTTCCTGCACAAGGCTCCAACCTGCCAGGTAGTTTCCAGGTGTGCAGAGGTCGCCGTGCTCCACAGGCTGTGGGACAAATGCCCACTTGCCCTCCAAGGGCAGTTGATCTTGTTCAGGGAACAATTGCAGACAAATGTGCATCAGGAAACTCAGGGCAGGGGTGAGAACTGGACTGAGAGTCATGAGCCCAGGTTTTAGCTCTCACTGTGTCACTAGCAAATCAGGTCACTTGGGAGGGTCACAAGACATCCTTAAAACCCCTCCGTTGTCTGTACGAGGGAACCTGAGATAAATTGTGGGCCACTAGTGTTCTGGGACTCTGAACACTGACTCCACCACTTGCTAATTTTATAACTCTGAGCTAGTTATAGATCTTAACTTTGCAAAGTTCAGATCGTCCTCTTCTGAAGAATGGCACGACTGTGTAAGGTCAGCAATGACATGCACCAAGTCCCAAGCACAGGGCCAGCCATGTAACAGGCACATACACACACATTCTCCTCAGTATCGCTTCTGTTTTCAGGAGTCTTCGTCTTGCAGCAGAATTGTGAAAACAGGCCAGTCCTATCACTTTTCAGACTCAAGGATCACAGAATGCTTTACCCGGAGGGGCTGGTGAAGCAAATTGGGTAATTTTGGCGCAGAGCACTGCTGCTCAGACCAACTTGCTCCTAGTTAAGAGAGTTTAAAAAGACGTCCAGGTCACATCTTCAATTAGAAGTGACCGAGGGCCTTAAGTGAAAGCAGCAAGCTTTTGCTGATCAATTAGCTGCCATCTATTTCAAAGAGAGAAAGAGAACTTTGAGACTGGAAATATGTTGGGGTCCTCAGCCTGAACGCTAAGTGGGTCCCCGACTCAGAAAGGCCCCTCTCTCCTTCCCGCCTCCCCACCAAGGAGAAGTCTTCACAAGTGATGTCATTCCACTTCAATGGGGACTCTTAGCCTTCCCCGGCCAGCCACCTTGGGAGCTGCCTTCTCAAGGATATTTCCATCTCAGTAGAAAATCATTCTTCATTTCTGGAAACCAAAGTCCCTCTGACATGTCTTTTTTTTTTTTTTTTTTAAATCTTCTCACACCGTCCTCCTGAAAAATCACATTGCTGCAAACAAACGTTCACCTGCTAGTCTCATAGCTGACACTCAGTCCTGTGGGATAAAGTTGTCAGAAGACTGAAATCAGAGCCTTCGTGCTCTCCAGTACTGAACTCACGCACATGCCGACTCAGCTACACGCAGGCAGGCATCCTCCTGGAGCAGCCCGTGTACCGTGTAGGAGCCTACAAACAGGCAGGAATATTTCTGTGTTGCATTTAGGTTCAATTCTGGTTTTCGGTTGGCCAGCAGGTTTCAGTTCACTTATGTCCACACTGGTCCTCTAAAGGAGGAATAACGAAGAGAGTGCCTCAACTTGAGAGATTGACAGCTTGCAAATCTCTGCTGCAAAAACTCTGAATTTTTTCAGGCTACTTAACAGATTTTCATCACTAACATCCTGCAAGTGTGCATGTGCACACATGCACGCACACGCACACACACACACACACACACGCACAAATACATTGATCTAGCCAGTTGCTTTTCAGTCAAACTGCAGCAGAGATAATGCTCACTTATACTCTTCTACACTTGTAGCTACCACCCTCCACATTAGGGGTGCACACTGCTTTCACTCCAAGTTGCGGTTGTTAAGAACTGTGTAACTCCTCCCTTTCTCTTCTTCCTGCCCCTTAGATCTCCATCTCGGTCATTTCTGCAGGTGGTAGAGCTCTGCAAGGTGGAGAAGGGCTACTGGACCTGCATCAGCTTTGTGAGATATCAAGCTGGGTTTGGGGGTTCCTCTATTGTGGCAGCTGGCATTAGGGGACCCCAATTCACAGAGATCAGTTTTCAGATTGGTTTCACATTCCCTAGGAGTAAATCATTCACTGCCAGGGCAGTTCCTGTTCTTAGAAGCAGTCATTGGCACTATTTATTATGGTGCCATTTTTATCATATATTATTCTTCAAGTGAGAATGGATCCCCTACTCGGGGTCAGCCACTTCTAGGCCTGGGATTAGGGATCTGAGCAGGCCCATCCCCACACCTACCCTAAAGGATTGTATAGTCAACCTTGCAAGACACACCATCAACAATCCCTCCTAAATACATCTGTTTAGATGGTGTCAGCAAAATAATTATCTCTGAGGAATTGTCTCAAAGCTTTTATTTAGTGAACTCAGAGCAGTCATAGGTACCAACAGGAAAACTAGTAATCAAAGCATATACTTTCTTTGATCAGACTTAGTTGGACTGATGTTTCATGGGATCAAAATCAGTTTAGGCTATTTGATTCTTTACCTCTTCAGCTAATGAGCACATATGGACCCAGGCACATCTCATGTGTGAGAAATACTCCTCCCCAGAAAAAGCATAGTCAAGGAGGCCAGAAGTTCAAGATGAAGATGCAGGGAGCATGTGTTGCATGCCTCTTTCCTAGATTCTGGAGGTTGGCTGAAATCTTTGCTGTTCCTTAGTTGCAGATGTTTCCCTGGATCTCTGCCTTCATCCTCACATGAGCGTCTTCCTGTGAATACCTGTCACTGTGTCCAGATACCCCTTTTTATAAGACACCAGTCATATTGGATTAGGGGCCCCACCCTGCTCCATTTTGAGCTCATCTAAACTTGATCATCTACAAAGACTTTATTTCTAAATAAGGTCACACTCACGGGTCCTGGAGATTGAACATCATCACCTGTGGGAGGGAAGCAGGTGCGATTCATCCTATCACAATGCCCAACACGAGCAAGGTTGGGATAAAACTGGTCTGCTTATATGTTAATGTTTATGGCAGTTATAATAGCTATAAAGCTAGATGGTACAGTGCAGTGTCAACTTGCAGGATGAAGATGATTGGCCCCCAGATCTTTCTCTCAGGCATGGATCTTCAGCCTGCTGTGTAGGTCCAACCAGGAAGCTATTCTACCCACAGGTGCATAGAGGTGAAGAGAAAATACCTGAAGTTATGAGTTACATTTTTGTCTGGATCCAAGACATTTCAATTATTTTAAATATATTTATACATCACGTTTACCATTTATATCCCTCATTCATGTCCTGAAATGTTCATTTTCAACTGCTTTATTAAGAAAGTTTGGAAATAATTCAATAGAAGTTGAAATATCTAGGTAATGATCGTTTCAGCAGCATTGCAATTAGCAAACAGGAAACAAAGAGTCATTATTTATTCAACTAATATTTACTGAGCACCTTCCCTCTGCAGGGTATTTTGTGAGGGGCTGGGGATGCAGTAAAAATCATTCTAGTCCCTATTGGCAAAGAAACTGTCCCATTTGGTGAATGTTTTAATAAATTATATTCTCAACATGTTGGCATTGCATGGAGGCATTAAATTATAATTAAGACAGATGTAAATACCATTTAAAATTCATAAAGATTTTAAGTGGCATGTACACTGTAGGACAACTACTTGAAATATGCATGCTTGTTGCCTTTTGTCTGTTTTTATATACCAGGCACATAGTATGTCTCAATGAGAACTTGTCAAACTGAATGAATGTACTGAGGATGGAAAGTTATAGGAAAAATCAAAAAACTAAAGAAAAATAAACCAATATGAAAACCTTTCCACACTTGGAATTATGCATATGTTTTTCTCCTTTTTTTCCAAAACTTTCTTTTATACAGTTGTTACTATAGTTTGTTGCAAATAAGTTAATAAAATTTAAAAAGAAAATCTTAGCTATGTAGGATTCACATGCAGAATTCAAATGCTAAGGGAATGAAAATTTTAACTAAATTGAAAAGAAAAGGACTTTGATTCTGGGATGTCCCCAGGGCCAGGGTTTGTGAGACTTTCTTGGGTTGACAATATTTCCTTGAGACAAAAACAGGACATGGGGGTAGCAAAAATGGGTCCAGGTTATGTGCTGGGATTAAAGGGAGGGGAGGAGGAGGAGCAATCCCAGCAGGAGCAGAGCAGCCAGACCAGCAGCAAATAAGTGCTGATTGATGGTCACATAACAGCAACATGTTGTCCAGCAGGACTGTATACAAATGACCAGGGCCAGTGCAGGGAATTTTGGCACCTTAGGTGAAGACAAAATCGGTCACCCCTATGAGTCCTGCTCTACATGTCCTGCCTAAAACACATGCTGATTTAACCATGCCAGTGCCAGGAATGCCCAATAAGCCCCACAGTGCCAGAGATAACCCCACCGTGTCAGAGATAACCCCCATAGCACTTACCTGCAGCTCAGCCACACTGCAGTTTTCTGCTCCCTTTGAAGAAAGAGGCACACATGAAGTTGGAAGGAATCCTCTTTCTACATAGCTCCTGTGCCCTCATAAGTGGGCAGGAACAGCAGCAGCAGCTGTGGCTGGCTGCAGTTACACCAGCAAGGATTATCTTTAATGAGGCAAAAGGGGCAGCTGCTTTTGGTCCCCCTCAACAGACTGGGCCTGGGGCAACTCAACTGTCCCTTTTGCCTGGTTAAAGACAAACCTGGATTAGTAAAAATGAGATAAAATTGACATTTATATGAAAAAGATGGGACAGTCAAAAAATATTAAAAAAGAAAATGGTGTTATCCCATTCAAAACAGCATGTATGGTCAAGCTTAGACCTGATTGTTCTTGCCTGGCCACATTGATTCTTCCACAATTCCCAGGCTAGAGGCACCAGACCAGTAGGAAGCTATTGCAAAGGTCCAACTGAGATGTGACAAGGGTTTAAACTAAGCAAGCGATGGGCAGGGATGGGCAAGGAGATTGTATTTGAGAATATTCCTCATCTTCTATGACAAATTTCTCCAGCCTTTTCCCAAACATTGCACTGACATCGTGCCCCACCCCCTCCTCTTTTTTGTTTCCTTCTACTTTTCTAGAAGAGAAGGGAAACCAGCAATCCCACATTTGGATGATTTCTAGACTAGTTCAGAAAAAAATTTATCTTAGACATAGGTCTGGTATGGTCAATCGGCTGAGACATGAAGACAAATTTTCTACCTGTGCTGGCAAAAGATGCCCATGCAAATGAAATCCATATGGAACCCTGAGTGTCCAGCGTGCCCTTGCAACAATTTTGACTGACTTGATGCGATAGCTCACACATATCCTCAACCCATCCCCAGAACTTATAAGCGTCTACCTCAAAACATGTCTCAAATCCTCCTATTCTTTCCACCCTGTAGTCACATTCTTAGTCCAAGGCCCCAAAAATTCTGACCTGGATTCCTATAACACCTCTTAGCTATTTACATTGCTTCTACCCTTGACCTCCCTGATCATTCTCTACCTAGCCAGGGAGGTTTTCTTAAAAACACAACTCAGATCTTGTCACTTCTGCTTCAAGCCACCTTCAGTGGTAGCTCTTTCATTAGCATAAAATATAAAATCCTTAATATGGACTTCAAAGTGCCTCACAGGCACTTTCTTTCTTTCCAGCCTGTCTTTCCAGCCCTTCTTGCAGTGCCCCTACTCACTTCTCTAACTGCATCAGCCTTCTTTCAAGCTCCCAAGTAAATCAAGCTCTTTCATGTCTCAGGGTATTTGCACATGCTGTCCCTCCTCCCTGGAATGGTCTCCTCTCCACTCTTGTCTAAGTAACAGCCATTCATTTTTCAGCTCTCAGATGCAAGTCATCCCCTTGGAAAGACCTTTTCTAGTCTCTTTTCATAGGTTAGAAATCCCTACCATGCTGTCCAACAGTATTCAGTACTCTTTTATACAATTATTTAAACATATACTTTTCTTGTTTATCTGTATGACTGTTAGCTATTAGTTAATGCTTGTATTTCCATTAGACTGTAATTTCTACTGAGGTCAGAGACCTTGTCTTTTTTGCTCCTGACTGTATACCCATCCAGTACCTAATAAGGTACTAGAGTTTTATGGTGAATCCTCAACATATAACCGTCAGATGAATGATCAAATTAACAAGTCCAGATGCCAGTTGTATCACAAGAAATATTTCCCAGTTATGCACTTAATCTGTGGAATCCACATTTATTCAAAAGTGACATGATGAAGAGTAGCTGATAATTCTTGATAACTGATAATTGATAATTCTTTCGCTAACATGGAGGATGCATTCCAAGGACATCCTTCCTGGCTTGACAGTTTATTTCTAGAGGTAGAAATATAGCAGACAATCAGAGTGGCCCAGAGTGCCAGATAAGGAATTGTCTTAGAAAGAATATTAAATACTTTACAAATTAGGCAATTTCAGGCTGCAAGAGATTAAGACACACTGAGTTTGTCTCAGTTAATGGAGGTCTATCAGTTAAGACTCTCAATGTCGCATGTGACAGAGGACCCATCTCAAACCATCTTAAACAACAAAGAGGATTTATTAGCTTCATAACTGAAAAGTCTAGAGACAAGGCTATCTTTCTTCAGGAGAGACTTGATGCCTGGCCTAATGATGTCACCAGGGCCCCAGTTCCTCTGTCTCTGACCTGCCATCCATGCATTTTGCTTTGTTCTCAGAGTACACCGTCACCTATTGTCTCATTTTATGGAAGCAAAAGGGCTGCATCAGTCCAGACCCCACATTGTCATTGCTCCTGAGTTAGAGAAGACAGTACCTTTCTTCCAGAAACGTCTGCAGCAATTCTTGACTCTGAATGACCAACAGAATCATCTGACAAGCTGATTCCTAGCACTCCCCTCCAACACTCCCACCCCCAAGCTCTGTAAAACTGTTACATAGCCTGAGCATTTGTAAATTTTTTCACAGAAAACTATAAAGACAGAGTCAAAACTATTCCAGAATTTCACCATCCAGATGAACACTAACTGAACATTTTCCAGTAAAAGAAATCAATGCACAAAGTAAGGAAATACCAGAGTATAGAATGCAATATTAAAACTTCCTACCCCCTCCCCCAAAGGTGTCCCTGTTATCAGTTTCTTACATATTTTCCCTTAAACTAGAATATGCATTTACCAAAATATACAGTATATCATTTTATGGAAGGGGGATTATGCCATTTACACTCTTCTACTTCCTGATTTTTTCACTCCACACTTTAACTCAGACACTATGCTATATAAGCAAATGGATCGCCTCTGAAACCTTTTTAAAAGACGTAAGAACATAAGCACAGTTTATTAACATTAATAAATGGCTTCTCTGAGGGTGGACATTTAGGTCGTTACACGAACATGCCAGGTGGGTGCCCTTTTCATCTATCATGACCTTCATTTGTGGGTGATTGCACCCAGCTAGATCCTGGCAGTGGGATTTCTGGGTCAAAGGCTACGCACATTTTTGAACTGCGGCTGTGCATTGATCTGCTGTTGTTCAGAAGCCCTGTCTCTGCTGCCATCTGAAAGTTCATGAATGCTGCCCGACTTACACGTCTGTGTCTGTATAGTGGACGGCACCGGGTGGGGGTTTTCCAGGAATCGGTGTCTTTAAAGGTCATGATGGGATTCCGAGCTCACCCAGATATGGAACTGTGGCCCCAGTATGCTTCACAGGCACCACCAGTCACATTCACATTCACTGTCTCTGCTTCCATGACCCTGGCCTCACACTCACCCACGCTGGGAGCTAGGAAACGACGATGTTTGCCGATGCGATTCAAGAAACATGGGTGCCCGTCTTGTGATTTGCTTTTCTTTATTTCTGAGGAAGCCTGAAAAACAACTCAGATTTTTTGTTTTGTCATTAGTATTTCTCTCTGTGCATTGTCTGCCTAGCATTTATGAGGCTGTTTGTATTATTTACAGAAGTGCTTCACAAATTAAAGAAATTAGTGCCGTTCATCTGTATTCCAAATATTTTCTTTTGTTTATTTCTTCTGACTGGTTCATGCCCTTTTTTTTTTTTTTTTCTTTTTTAGCTATAAAGGTTTTTGGTTTATTCTGTTCCACTGTGGTCAGATTTTTTTAATCTTTCACCTTTATGATTTCTGGAAGAGGCTTCTTTTTTTTAAACCTCCCAGGTGATTCCGCCAAGTTTATGAGTTACAAGACATACATAAGGAACAGAATACAGCACCCCTGAGTGGGTTCAGGAAGAGCGAAACCTACACATAAAGAGCAGCAACGGCCAAGGGCGTGATCAAGAACTTGTGAAAAGGCACAATCCTCCCCTGGGTGGTGCCTTCTGCGGGTCCTTTTCCTGGAGAGTGGAGAGCCTGTAAGGAAACAGAAGGGAGAGAAGAGCCAGTCACACCGAGGGCACTGGGGTCACATCCCAGTGCAGTAGAAGCAAGGCCCACAGACCAACTTAACATCGGAGGCGCCACGACCTCCTGCTCTCAGGTCGTCTGATACCATCAGTCCCCACCCAACTCCTGAGCCCGGAGGCCTCTTGTCTAGGACAGGCCCTGTCTTCCTCTGGACAAGCCATGGGCAGAGGTTCCTTTCTTCTTTATATCTTGTCCAACCTTAAATAATCAAGTAAACATATGAGAGCACTTGAGTAGTTTCTGCTTCTTGTCACCCAAAGACTGTGACTAATGTGCTAGAGGAATTCAGAAGAAAAATAAATTGCACTTAGGTGGAGTATCAAGTTTCATGGAGAAAGTCAGGGAGATTTCTAGCATAGGGCCTCTGAAGGGAAGGTGTTGAGTCAAGTCTCATTTCTCAGAGCTTCCAGAATAGGATCCTATGTATATGAAATCAATGAGAAAGGATTTGCATTGGACCTGGGAAGACTAAGGGTGTGAACTCTTTCTTCTACCTGTGAAGAATGCCTGACATGTAGTAAGTGCTCAGTAGTGTTCATCTGAACTGTCAGGTGAGGAGGGTGATGTGTGAACAAAGGTGAAGAGAGCACAGAAATAATCCCACAGGACACTGAGAGTAGCCTATCTCATGAAAGACTCCATGAGGAATGTACATATGGAAAAGGAAGTTGGAAATCTTGAATGTTAAGAATATGGGCCTCAATCTGTCCACAGCGTGGAGTCGCTGATGACTCTGGGTGAAGACATGGTTCAAAGGTTTGATGTTTTTCACAAACACTTGTTTGATGATAGTAAGTGCGATGGATTCCAAGTCAGGAGGAAATTCACACATATTCAGATAAGAGGTTAGTATCTAGGCTAAGGTTGGATAATAAAAACAGGGGAAAAGGGATGGATTCAAGAAACTTGGCAAGGAAGAACTGATGGGACCTAGTGACTCATCTGTCCTGGAAGGAAGCAGATGGAGGAGAGAGGAGGGGGAGGAAGGAAGGGGGCACAGACAAGACCGGGTGACTGGAGATTTGTACCCTAGTGACTGTTTACCCATGACAGTTTTCTTATTTTACAAGACCCTGGAATCTGTTACTGGTTCTTCCTTAACCCCTCTCTGATCTCACACTTTGCCTTCTTTGAGCATCTAGAATTGCAAAGACCAAAGAAAGGCTCAGAGACAATTGCACAAGCAGAAGTCATGCTCTGGACTTGAGCTCTGGGAAGAGACAGGACACCTGTGACAGAAGGGGCACACTTGGAAGCCACATTCACAGACGGGCACGTAGGGAGACTGGAGCCACACCACCAAGGGCCTCAAACACCAAGCTAGCTGTGTTTTTGGTTTTTTTCTGTAGAAAATGGGGTTTAGCCCAGAGTTTTCTAGGCAAGAGGATGAAATCAACTATCAGCTCTGAGTATGATTGATGAACAGAGCCCAGAGGCAGTGATCATTTAGCAAACTGATTAACTGAAAAGAGGTGATAAGAACTGAATGCAGGGTAGTGGACATGGGAAGGGGGAGGCACAATGAAGAAGGGATAGGACTCTGTGGTTGGACACTGTGGATGAAGAAGTAAGGACTAGAGTTGACCCTGATGCACCACTCTGTTCTGTCTCTGTTTTGTTACCTCTAGGCCTTGAACATGGTGGCCTCTCTGATATAGGAGCCTGTCAATCAGACACTGAAGTGGGTGTAAGTGAAGGGTGTCCCTCTTTCCTCTCTTTCCCTCCTGAGTCCCAGTACATCTCACGGGGCAGATATGGAAGTCTGGAAGTCTCTGCATGGGGAACCTGACCTCATGAGAAGGTGCAATGCCATGTTTCAGCATTGGGAAGGCCCAAGCAGCACACCTTTGTGATGGTCTGTGCCTGATGCCAAGGAGAGATCCTCAGCTCTCAAAAGATTTGTGTCACTTAATGGACAGGTCATTGTAAAAGCCACAAGGTAGACTCTACCTGGGCTTCATGACTTTGTTTATGAGAGACACCCTGAGTTAATAGTTCTTGTAAAAACACATCTAACTTCGAGCTTTTCATATACCTAAATTTTAAGTCTTTAAAGCTCTGTATTCTCAAGAAAATTGGGCTTATTATTATGACAAAAAATAAAGACCTCTTTGAGTTTTCACTCATAAAGAAGATGGATTTCACAGCACTAGCCTGCGCCCAGAAAAGACTTCCCTGACTATATTCATCTATATTCAGTCTTACTCAAGCCTATTTTTCTCAAGAAAAAATAGAGTAATATCTGGTACACTCAAAGAATCCAATAATATTCATGTAATTATGAATCTAATCATTTTATAAGGTTATGAAGCATAATAACAAAACCATACAACTTAAGTCTTAGCAAAGCTATTGATGGTATCTGGGCTTCATCCTCTACTAGTTTAGCTGGAATTTCAACATCTATCCATCTGCTCGACTTCTTCTCCTCCTCTAATGCTATTCCTTCTGAGGTCCCAAAATGCCTTCAATCTCCAACTCCTGGAGTGCTCTCAACAAAGCACTGAGTATGCAATGAGATCATGAGAGTGAGTATGCACCAGTGAATAACAGATCACTCAGGATGTTGAAACCAGTGAGTAAAATGATTATATATGGTTTTAATCATGGCAGCTCAAGGAATTTTGGTATAATTAGCTCTTTTATTCTTACTCATACTTTAATGTTGAAATAAATATGCAAATGTATGCTAATAGTGTAGCTAAGCAAATTATCCATTGCATTTGAGGAAGTGCTCAGGCAAATTTTTAAATGAGATCATAGTTCTCACGAAGAGTTTCAGGAACAGACTTAGAAACAATGGACAGAGTTCCCTAAATGCAAAGTGAATTTGGTCCTAGAGAAACAATTCTTTGAAAAGATTTCATGAACATGTGCTGAGTGGTTCAGAGAGAAATCATTGTCTCCTCCTCAGTTTCTGTGAGTTTTCTGGATCCACATCAGAGCCTGTATCCCTGGGTCTGTCCAGGGTACAACAGAATCTGCTTATGTATTAAAACTCCTAAGGATGTGGGCTAAGTCAGGGGACCTTGAACTCTAGGCTCTCCAGAAAGACTAAGTTATGGATATGGTTCAGCTGCTGGTTCCCATGAGCGTCCTTACACTGTTATTTTCATAATCCTCTGGAAACCCTGATCCATGTGGCCCAGTCTCAGACTAAGAAATATCACCCAGCAACCCCAGAGTAATTTCAAAATCACTGAAGTTCTTTATATGCATTCCTTAAATACAGTAACAGAGACACTTGTCCCACAGCAATACTTCTGAAAATCTCTCTCAGAGTCCTCAAAATATTATGACTAGAGATGCCGTATTATCTAACTACCCCACTGCTGGGTATTTAGCCAAAGAATATGAAAAAACTAATCGGAAGAGCTATATGCAACCCCATGTTCATTGCAGCACTGGTCACAAGAGCTGAGACTGAAAACAACCTAAGTGCTCATGGATGGATGATTGCATAAAGAAGATGTGGTATGTACACACAATGGATTACTACTCAGCTATTAAAAACAAACAAACAAACATGAAACCTTTCATTTGCAAAAACTTGAATAGACCTAGAGGGAATTATGTCAGAGAGAGACAAATACCATTTGATTTCACTCACATGTGGAAGATAAGGAAGCAAAAAATTAAACTGACGAAGTGTGAAAAAACTCTTGGATTACAAGAAAGAAAATAGTGGCTTCCAGAAGGGAAGGGGGAAGGAGAATCGTTACATTGGATAAAAGGGGTCAATTGTGTGGTGATGATGGAAAGCTGCCTTTCCTTTTTCCATCTAGCTTCCTCATTCTGCAACATCTCTTTCCTCAAACTTCCTAAAACACTCCTCCCAGCAGTAGGCCAAGCAAGCAAAGCAGCACTCTGACAGTTGTAAATTCTTCCTCATGGACAGGACTGGAGGAAAGGAGAGGCGCTGGAGATGGAAACTCCTCTAGGGAGGGACAGGGGAGCGGAAGTCTGCCACTTTTAAGGAAGGATACAGGCAGGCGAGAGGAGAGCAGATACAGGCAGGCAGGACGTAAGGAAGAAGCATTTTATTTAGTTGTTCTTTTTGGTTGCCCTCCTCACCAGGCCACCCCCTCACCTCTGCCTCGGCTTGTCCTGGGCAAACCCTGGAGATGTACATGGACTGCACCAAATGGTCTTAACTGTTAAACCACCAGAGTGCTCCCGTGCATGACTCATTTTAACCCCAGCTTCACTGTTAACTTTTATGAATGCATCAGATGTGCACTTCGGCCGTAGGGAAGACTTGTCTGCAGAGGGTGCTCTAGTCCTGTTTTCTTAGAATGCCACGAATTAGATAGCTGTGGGGCTCCCCATACTCAGACCTACTGATGAAATCTTTTTGTCACCTGAGGTGTAAAAATTTATCAGCTCTAAATGAACATCAAGGTCATAAAGACGAGCATCACCAGCAGATACCTCTTTTAATAGATGGAGGAATGCCCCCTCCTCCTTAGCTCAGGGCCCTACTGGAGTTGTCTTCGATCTGGGGCTTCTTTTACCATCCACCTCCACTGGGATCATCTCCCACCTGTGTCCCTTCCTCCTTTGTGCCCTGTGGAAAGGTTTTTCTACTGAACCACATGGGAGGGCTCAGAATAAATCACTGAGTCCATCTTTCATGCATTGACTGGCCCTAAATCCAGTCTCCTACTGTTCCTCTCCCCATCCATATAATTCAGACCTCTGCCAGGACTCCTTTTAGAGCTGGGTGCACAGAAGGAAAACATGGAGGAGACAAAGTGATGGGGACTGTGGAGAGAGACCCCTTCCTTCACGTCGGGGGATCTGATCATACCCAGATTGTTTAGTCCTCAAAGACAAACTGAACTGGACCAGCTTCCCATACTGACTTCATCAAGAGTCCAAACACAATTTCAGGACTGTCAAAACAAGACCCGCACACCTGACACAGACAATTAACATAAGTCAAGGCAGCCACCTCTGCTCTCTCCCGGGTGTCTCCTCTGACTCATGCAGGAGCCTGCGCCCTGCTCCAGGCTGTGCCATCGCCGCGAGCAGGTTGTTGTGCTGGGGACTCCTGACATTAGTCTAGAAGCTATAATTACCCAGTGTATAATTTGGTTGCTAAATGGATTGTTTACAGAGGTGTGCATGATGAAATCACAGGCATGGCAGCGCACATAGACGGTGGGGAGGAGGCTGCCCGTCAGTCATTAAGGGCCCACCTCCCTCCCCGCTCCCACCTGCCATTTGCTGCTGCTGCTACTCTGACCTCATTGACTCACCTGGGCCTCAGGCCCTGTGATGTTTGGAAATACCTGGCCTTCCTCCCTCAGGTGTCATCAGGTAATAAACCCCAGCGGAAGCAGACTTCCCTTGGCACAGGATGGGAGATGGAACTCTGTGAAGCCACAGGCCCCCAGGGTTTCCCTGGAAGGAAAATGAGTTCCATGGCAGCCCCAGTGATCCCACAGGCCAGGGGCAGAGGTCAAAGTCCTCCCTCCTTCCAGGCAGGTGCTCTGGTGGGTCCTGACAGCTGGTTCAGAGCTGGAACAGTAGCGACTTCATATTGGTACCTATATTGGTACGTCATGTTATTGAGGGCTATTCCACTTCAGGGGACCTAAGGTGAAAAGGAGAAGTGGGCTTCAATCCCTCTGCACAGTGACTGAGAGTTCAAAAAATTTTCTGAGATTAGAGAAATGACTTGTCAAAAATAAAACAGCATCCAGTAGGGACAAGCAGAGGTGGTCCATGTGGGAACATGCAAAAAGCTAAAGACACAAAATTTAAATCAAGAATTCATCAGGTAAAAGCCTGGGATCATATTTCAGGTCATCATGCTTCTGTAAGACAATGGTTTGTGAAACAAAACCAAGAAAAACTCCAACATAACCAATGTGCATTTTTGTCAAAAGTATTTAAGAGTAAAAGACTTCACTGAGAAATAGTTCTTTCAGTACAAAGAATCGAAATTTTGGAAAGGCTTGATTCCATTAGAGACCATCTGTGAAGAGAAAACAAGTAGCTAAAAGCGATAGACTGGACTAGAGAAGAAAGGGTAAAGAATTCTAAAATATTCACTCTACACAAAGGCAGGTAAGAGATGGTTCCAGCTTCATAGAAATTCAGAAAGTCTAGGCACAGTGGTATCTGTCTGACTCAGGTATTTCTGGACCATGTCCCAGGAGATTTGCCTACTAAAATGAGATAATAATAACATGAGTTTCATCTGCAAAGACGTCGCACTCTCTCTTCCAGAAGCCCACAAAAAGACTGGCCCCTGCGTCATCATGAACCAAATCTTCTCCATGCAACAGTGATATTCAACAAATGTACAAATGCCTGGACACCAGATATGATGTAGAGTTCAAATTGCCCTTCTCTACAATGTGATGGGCTCCATCTATATCCTCAGAACTCACATGGAAGTGGGTCATAATAAAGAAAGCTCTTTCTAAGAGTAGATCCATAGTAAATTCCAATTGCTTTAGGGTTCTTAAGAATGAAGAGAAAAACTATATTTGTATCAGGGAGGCAAAATGCTATTCCCAGGACTCTTCCATTTTAGCACCTAGTGGAGGGGCCTTGGTGTTTTGGAAACTCTCTGCTCAGGGACCTGTCCCACATCTTCCCAGACTGAATGAACTTTGAATAGACTCTCTATTCTACAAATAGGAGTGATAGCCATCTAGTCCTGCCATCTGCCCCATCCCCCTGTTCCGTCTGACCTGTGTGATGACTCTGAGCATTGTTTCCAGAAACTTCCAGCTTATTTCCTGATGAGGTGGACAGTTTGAGTCTAGTCAAACCTTTAAAGGGAGCTGTGGTCACAAAGGACCCACCACTGCCAGCAGGGAAGTTGCAGAGGCACAGACACCCTCACTTTCCTCTCCTCCAGCACTGACCAAGCCCAGCTAGAAAGGAGAGTCAAGACAACTGGGTGTGGGGACTGGGCACAGTCCACAGAGACAGGCCCTGGGGCACCGAGCCTGGTAGAGAGGACAGAGAATGAATAGGAATTTGGGGGACAGTTGGAGATCATTCAGCACAGATGGTAAAATGTGGAGCCAGGGTTGGGAATATGAGTAGCATCCAACTTTTCTCACTGATCATAAAATGCAGAGCATTTGATGTAGAAAAAGTTTTCTCTAAGAGGACTTTACACCCAATAGATTCAGGGCAGCAGGAGAGCACTTTCAAGTAATGCATAAGCCATCTCTTGTCATGCTCTTGCTTCACCCACCAAGACCCAGGAGATACAGCTGTTATCTGGAGTCTTCCCACCCACCACTCAGCAATAGCCTAGGAAATCAAATGAATGAGAATCTGTTGGAATCATTTCTGTAGCAATATCCTGATACTGCACAGCTCCAACTCACACAATTACAGCTGTGAAGTACAGAACCTGGGGAATTTCACATAAGCATTCCATTTCACCTCCTTTTCCTCTCCTTCTCCATGGATGCCCCCACCTTTTCTGACATTAAATTCATAACACACAGCGGATTCAGAAAAGTCAATATATTCTGCTGAGACTGCTTAGTAACTGCAGAGGGAGAGGTTGCACCTGGGAAGTGGAGAGTGGAGCAGGAAAGAGGGGAGGTAAGAGATTTGGAGGTGCGTACAGTTCAGAAAAGGCAGCCACCGAAGACAACTAACATTTCTGATGAAGCAACAAGAGCGCCTAATAATAAGAACCATTTCAGTTTCACTCAATGATGATCCCAGATTACGGATGGCTCATTACTGTCAGAAACAAAAAAAAAAAAAAAAGAAAGAAAGAAAGAAAAAACGAAAAGTGGCTTTTCAATTAGAGAGCAGTTGGTTTCATTTTGATTGAGGAAAACCAACTTCAAGAATAACTGAATGCATTCTTCATTCAAACCAAACCAAGAGTCTCAGCCTGCCTGCAGACATTTTGTCTCTTCCCTGCCTCTATCCTGGGCTCCATCTAGTGTCCTCAAACTGGTACTACACTCTCCATCTCAAACATTTTTCTCACAGAGCTGGTTTCACAGAAAATCATGAGACTTGATAGAAAAAAATTGGCCCTCTATGATAGACATTTTTCAAAAGTGGTTGAGCAATAAAGACTTCTCATTTATTGGATTTCACACGTGATTTTGCTTGAGCCAAACCAAAGACTCATGACTCTTAAAAACAATGAATAGGCAGAGTACAGCGTTTGGACAATTTTCTCAAGGCTATCTGTTTGTAGAAGGATGTTGATGTGCTCACATGAAAAGATAGATGACTCGCATGTGGAATAGCGGTGTACATTTTTCAAGACGGGTTTTATAAAGCTAAAACTTATTTGAGTCCCTGTTATAGACTGGATTTTACACACACACACACACATACACCACCACCACCACCACCACCATCAAATCAAATTAAGTCCTAAAACCCAGTCATACCTTCGAAAGTAAATATATTCGGAGATGAAATCATTACATTCAAATGAGGTGTTAAGGTGGCCGTAATCCAATCTGACCGGTGAAGGAAAAGGAAATGTGCACAGACTGCTGTAGAAGGTAGCTGCCGTCTGTAAAATTCGCGAGAGCCTTCAAGAGAAGCAAACCCTGCAGACACCTTGCAGCCTCCAGAACTGTGAAAAAATACATTTCTCTTGTTGAAACCCCCCAGGCTGTGGTATTTTGTTAGAGCAGACCCGTGAACTTACACAGCCCCTACCCTTTCCACCCCTCACAAATGTTAGGACACTGGAGGAAGCGTTGGTCGCAATGATGGTAAGAGCGACTGATGCAAGCTCCTCTCCCCTTCCTTTTTTTTTTTTTTCTCGCGCTGAATCCTGACCCTTGAAGGGTTGGGCAACAGCTCTGGGGCCTGGCGCCCTTTGCCTCCTCCTCTCTCCCATAAACTAGTAAAAGCGAGACAATCCCGGGAATGGGGTCCTGGGTGGAAGTTTAGGGGAATCTAGGCTGTCCCTCAGCAGGGATAGTTGGGAACAGATCTGCCTTGACCTAAGACTGTGTGTACACTCTGGCAAATTCCAGCCTCTCTGTGAGGCCTGATTTTGTCTTCTAGAAAATGAGGGTGAGGGGGGTTACCAGGAAAATCACAGTGTTCATCTGGTGTGAGGCTCAGCACAGCATCTGCACAAAACTGCTCAGGAGACTTCACTACTCCTAAGCGAGGCAGTGAACCCCAATTCCCACTTCTGAAGTGGAGGCGTGCAGCGCTCCGACCCAGGTCCCCTCTGGAGGAGCTGCTTTCCGGGCGGATCAACACAGAAACAACTGCAGATCGCTCTCAGTGTGCACATCCCAATAAAAGCCAAGTTTAGAAATTGCTGCTACTGACCTTTGATTTCAAGCACCTCAACGAAAGCTAGATCCCCCAGTGAGGATAAGGGCCTTTGGCTAGAAATTCACAAACAATTTGAGGCCCAGAAGCACACGGGCTGCAGCGGACTGACAAGGAAGGCCTTTGCTGGCAGGAGCCAGACTCCGCGGAACCGCAGCGCCGACTCAGCCATTTCCAAGTGAGATCAATGCTCTGGCAGGGCCATTTCCTCCGCCGCGCGGCTCGGGAGGAGGCCCTCCCTGCGGCCGCATGGGCCATTAGTGACTCGGTGACCCGTTCGTGCAGCGCGTCGCCCCCCAGGCGCACACTGCCCGGCGTCGCGCCATCCATCACATGCCGGCACTGCCCGCGCAGCGCGAGGGGAACTCGTCCCTGTCGCCGGTTGCCGGGCCCTGCTGCAGGCCCCCCGCCCCTGGCTGCATTCCTGTGCTCCAGCTGCAGGACCGAAGCAGGGGTCATTCAGCACTTTGCCCTTGCAAGTCTGAGTTAAATGCACACGGTGTGTCCCCGCGTGGCTGTCGCATCCAGATGCTGACGCCTCCCTGCCTCCCTGCCTCCCTGTCTCCCCTGGCGCCTTCCCCAGACAGAAGCACGGCTCCCCCTGGTGGACACCAGCTCCGGAAAGCTTCCCAGTTCATTGCTGTTTTCATCTTTGATGGGTGTTTTTTTCAGCTACACGCACACACACACTCCACACTCACACACGCAATAATTGGAGATTTTTCCCATGGGGTGCCCCAGCAATCTCTGCAAGATTCTCTCTTAGGTTAAGGAATAAAAACATGGCAATGCAATAAATACGAAAAATGGGTAAGGTCAGAAAAGTGCAGAGAATGCTATGTAAGTAAATGCTAGGAACCAAACAGCAACAGAATACAGTGTTCCATCTGAGACTTATCTGTGCGGTGGCTTTCTCTCCTGGAATCACTGCAGACTTTGGTCAGGAATGACTACATTACAAATGCAACGTGTTTTCCTAAATATATTGAATGTGTAACACTTTCACGAAGGCCGATGCCTGGAAAAGGACAGAATGCATGATGTTGGGTCACTGAGTAAGAGAGTTAAATTAAGGCACCATAAACTTTGGAAGTTTTTATTTCGTTGGTTTGATGGAAACAAGTGATAAGTAACATGTTTTATATGAACATCTGAAAAAGCTCGTAACTCTAAATATCAACCCTCAACGAGTCTTGTGTTTATTCCCTTCATAAAGCAGACAAATGTGGAGAATGTCTAGGAACTGCAGCCATTGAAGTCAGGCTATTGGCCCCTGTGATGCGGACCTGCTCCTATAATTCACTCTTTGAGTGGACATCTGTGCAGGCACTGGGCACAGAGGGACCTCACAGAAGCCAAAGCAGCACTGGGCATCCACACTGGGCACCCACATGTTTCTGAATGGCCCCACTGACACAGGAAGGATAAAGGGAGAAGGAGGCAAAGGAAGAGAATGTAAGTAATTGTTATATTGAAAACCCGGTGTGCCCTGGTGACACAGGCTCTAAACTGCTGGTGGGGTATGGACCATGGAGAGTCCAAGGATGTTGGTTCCCAACCAGGGGCTGGGAAGCAAATTTATGTAAAAAAATAAATAAAAATGCTTTCTCCTCCTCTTCTAGTTCCCTCCTTTAAAAGATGCTTCTTCCTTTCCCTTCCTTGCTCTAAAATAATAATAATACCTTTGCAAACTAAATGAACAGACCTATCATGATCATGTCTGAGGTTCTTGAGCTTTGGGAAACCAGAGGGGAAAGAGAAGCTAAGAAGCCTTGATAAAGGGTCTCCTGGGAGCCCGGGACCCAGCCTCTTTTTGTCAGTGCTTGACAACGTGCAGGCCATCTCTTGCCATCCTGAGAACCACAAGCCGGGAATGCCCAGGCTTTATGTCCATCACCTGACTTGTCAGAGGCTACCCTTCCTGGATGGACAGGACTGGTCCACCCACTTAGCAAGGCCATTATTCTTATCTCCTCCAAATGACAGGCTTGGATTAAGAATCATTTTGAAAAACCGAAGTGCCTGGGGCCCTGGAGGTTGAACTGGGTCAGGGGAGGGAGACTCAGAAGCAGGGAATGGGAATGATCTTAAATCTACATAATTTGGATGAAAAAATGTGTAGATTGTGCTTTAGACTTTATGTTAAAACTTTAATTCAAGACATTGAGTATTATATTTTTTAATTTGAAAAAATATGGAATAATGGGAAGATAAGGAATTTTAAAAAAGAAAGTAACTTGTTATCTATCAATATATACATATATATGGTGAAAGAATAACTATTCTTATCTATTTGAGTCTATGTAAGACCTAAGAGTCTGCTTCTGTCCATTATTCTATAGCAAATATTATCCACTCATTGTGATCAAACATTCTGAGAAGAAGCAGTGAAGGCCTTGACATAAGCTGACCATAAGTCCCAATTTAACTGGGGCAGTACTGCTTGTTTTCCTATATCCTGACTATCAATTTTGTCCCATTTTTAATAAACCAGAGACATCTGTGACACAGAGCAGCAGGGTGAGCTGAGTTGCCCTGGGCCCAGTCTGTTGAGGGGACCCAGAGCCCCGTCCCGTTTTGCCCCCTTTTGAAAGATGGTCACATATCCCAACATTTTTGTTGATATGGAGACGTACAGGAGTCGTATATCGGCTGTTCAGAGGCGATGAAGCTTTGCTTTACATCAAGGGCTCTCAAAATGTGGTTCCCAGACCAGCAGCCTCGGCATCACCTGGGCACTAATCAGACATGTGGGTTCTGGGTCTCCCTAGACCCACTCTATGAGAACTCTGGGGGGAGAGGCCAGCAGCCTGTGTTTTAACAATCCTTTCAAGTGATTCTGGAGCACCCTAGGGCCTGAGAACCTCCGCTCTACATCAGAGTTTCTTGTGCCAACTGTTTCTCTTTGGTTTGAAAGTCGAAGTAGATCCAGGAATGGTAGATTTAAGATGAGGTTTGGAATTTGGGGAACACAGTGTGATAAATATAAAAGCATCACTCCCAACTCCTAGCCAGTGCAAGATGCCCTACAGAGATCAGCAGAGGGCCATGAAAAGAGACAGACAGGATGAAAGCATAGGGGTCTAGGCTTTGCAGAACCTGGAGAGAAGTTTCTGGTGATGTGTCATCGGATTCTGCTTTCAGCCACACTCACTGAACATCTCAATCACTGATAAGACTAAAAAGCAATTACCAAATTTAAAATGTACAGATTTAATTAAGTTGGCAGAATTCCCATGTCTGATTGACAGATCTAACAAGGTAGTAACAGCAGAGACAGCATAGAATTGGGACAATTTAAAGCTAATAGTGTGTCATTTACTTGGGATAATGTATTATAGGCAGGACCAAGCAACCAACAGCATCAATGCAAATTAATTAGAGTCTATAAAAGTAATATACTCTGTGTAAGAGTCAGTAGCATGAAGTGACCAACAGAAAAGTGAATGAGGTACTAGACTCTTAAAGAAAGAGATCTCTTTTAAAGGGTTTGCAGTGAACTGATAGACCGAGAAATGCTTCCCCCAAAGATATCCATATTCTTATTCCTGGAACTTGTGAATGTTACTGTATATGGGAGAAGGGGTGTTGCATTTGTGATTAAGTGTCATGAGATGGAGGATTATCCGAATTATACAGGTGGGACTTCAGTGCAATTATATGTAATCTCAGAGAGAAATTTGACTACATAAACACAAGCAGTGATTCGAAGACAGAACAGGGAATTGAAAAGGCTGGTTTGAAGATTGGAATAATGTGGCTATAAGCCAAGGAATGCCGGCAGCACCAGAAACTGGAAGACACAGGCAACAAATTCTCCTGTAGAATCTCTGGAAGGAGCGCAGTACTGCCGGCCTGGATTTTGACCTGGTGATGCTGATTTGGGGATTCTGGCCTTCAGAAATGTGACAGAATAGATGTCTGTTGTTTTAAGCCACCAAGTCTGTGGTCAATTGTTTCAGTAGCCACAGGAAACTAACACAGGCAGAGAGAGTTCTGTCCCATACTTCACCTGGCGGTACTGCGTTTGATCCTGGGTACCACACTTTGAGAGATAGATTTACCGAAAGTAGCATCAAGAGTTGTTCTGAGTGATCCCAAGAGGAGAAATTGAGACTAATAGTTACAAGCTACAAAAGTGATACATGTCAACTTAAAATAAGGAAGCATCCTCTGTGTAAAGGGAATAATAGCCTAATTAGGTATTGACTCCACTATGGCCCAAGGTGCTAAAGCAGAGACTGTGTAGACATTTGTTAGGAAACTGAATATTTAAAGGGAGTAGATTAGGTGCTGTGTAAGGTTCCTTTTTGAGTTCAGTGATTCTGAACCCGGGTGATTTTACAGCCATTCTCTGCTTTTACTAGAGCAGAGGCAGACAGGAAGAAAGAAGGTGCAGAAAGGTTGTAAAAGTCTCAATACGTAATGATTAAACTCAGGCACGGATGTGGCTTTAGAGATGGAAAGGAAGGAATGCATTTTTTAAAAGGTTGTGGAGGCTTAAGTAATCAGTCTTTGGCAGCAGCTCAAATTTGGAGAGAGAAGAGTATTTATTGGGTGCCTACTAAGAGCATTGACCCAGGAGCAGTGGGCAAGATCAATATAAGATGGGCTCCTCCCAGAGAGAGAGTGGAGCCCACATGAAATAGTTAGGGAATTGGGTTCTAATAAAGAAGTACCTTTGTCATAAGTGAAAATATGAAAAGGAAGGACTCCAAAGAGGCTAGATTCATCGAACATTCAGTTTTGTTTTTAGGAAGAGGGCCTTGAGAGATGGTCAGGTGTCATTAGGAGAAGAAAAGGGAGAAAATGAGAGAAGAGGACTGATGAGTGTTTTGCAGAGAAGTCATACAACAAACACGACCCAGGCTTGGTGGAAAGCTGGAGAAAGGGTTTCAATCTGGCTGGATACATGACACAGGCTCCGAGGCTGAACTTGAAACAAAGGCTGCAGGTTCAACAGTGACAAAGTGGCTGCGAAGGTGCAAAATACCAGTCTTCACTTGTCAGGCTCAATTTGAATGTGGTTGCAAAATCTCCAGAGAGGATCTTGGTGGCCTGAAAGTGGGAAAGCACTTCTTAGAGAAAACCTCAAAAGTGCAAAGCATAAGGCAAAAACTTTATGGATTTGAATACATCAAAATTAAATCATTCTAGTCCAAAAAGAATAAGGTTATATCAGTAAATGACAGCTTGGGGGGAGATGGTTGCAATATCAAAACTGATGAGGGACCAGTGTCTAGAATATGCAAGAAGACTGCAAATCAGCATAAAGGTGAGAAGTTCCCTGTCCTAAATGCATAAAAAAATCAGAAGAGGCAATTCACAGCATATGAAATCCCCCCTGAATAACAGACATATGAAGAGATGTTCAAACCCATTAGCTATGGAAGAAACACAGATTAAAATAACAGCAAGATATCATTTGCACCTGTTTGGTGGGTGAAAACTAGAAGGCTGTACAATACCAAGTGGTGGCCAAGTTGTGGGAATATTCGAAGTCCTGGACTTGGATGGAGATGTGTGAACTGATGCAGCCATATGACAACAGCACTTCGTCAAATTGAAAATGCGTCGACTCTGTGACTCAACAATGCTACCCAGGCAAGTATCCCAGAGCAATCCTCCTGTGTGTCCTAAGAGGCCACGCATGCAAATGCAAATGCTCACTACAGTTCTATTGGTATCAGCGAGCGTTCATGTGTTGAGGTGGGGGGTGAAAGTTCCTCTCTGATATCCTCTGCAGGAAGTCAGGAGGATCAGACTACATGTACAGGAAGCACCAAGAACAGAGTTTTTAAGATATAATGTGCATCAAGAAAGCAAGTCACCAGGAAGGCTATAGGACATTTGTATACATTCAGAGCTGTGTGCATGTTTGGTGGGCACATGTTAATAACAGCAAATGTCTTTCCCATTCAAATGATTGTCTATGAGGAGAAAGGAGGAGGAAGATGAGAATGGAAGTCAAAATAACAGAAAGAGAAAGAGAATGCATGCATACATGAATGAATATATGCATCCTATAGGAAGCTATAGCACTCAGTGATAAAGTGTGCTATCTCCCGAGGACTGCGATTAACCCAACCTTCTGTTTTTGAGAACAAAAGAAACAAAAGCTCTTAACCATTACATCAAGTCTAATGCAATTCTAGACCTGAATACTAAACAGATGACTTGCAAGTTTTAGTAAAGCACAGGATACCATGAAGAGTTTGTATATAAAGTGGAAGTCAGGCAAATAAAAAAAAAAATTTTAAATACAGAGTGAGGAATAGACATAACATAGTATGTTTGCAGCGAAGCATTGACATGATCCCTGTGAAAACAGCGAGGAAGCAGGGATAGAATCAGAAGTATCAAGTATATTGTTTGAGCAAGTTAAGCAACTAAATTTAATAAATCGTGGTTAATCAATTTAATTCTGTATGAAGTTGTGCATTGTAAGAGTTTTCAGATACTCCTGGAGCGTGCCATAAAACTTTTGTCTCTTCTTCCCCAAAAAATATGCATGAGTACAGACAAAATTTTATGTTCAACATGCGTGCTCAACAGTGTGAGCCTTTGGTGCCATGGATTTCAGACTGAGCACTGAGTCCAAAGACCAAATGTGTAACCAGGGAAATCCATTATCAAGACTTAAGACTCTCTAGGGATGAACCTCTAGGGTCTCCATCTGCGTTTTTAAGAATTTTCGCAGGATATCTGTGTGTTATGTACATCCATAGGCAAAAGTGATAGCTCAAATTTTGCTCATCACCTAAGGATCTTTTGTAAAAAGACATGCTTCCAGGCCTCATCACCAATGGCCTAGGAATCTCTGTACTCTTACTCTCTCCCTCCTGTCCCCCGACCCACTTCCCCAACACAAGATATGGGGATGGGACCTGCACTGGGCCAATTATAACCCTTCCATAGAATGTTGCTAACTATAGGCCTTGTGGGAGCTGTCATCCCTATGAATAATCAACCCCATTGGTCCCCCACCGGGATCCTTTACCATCAGGGCCAGTCATTCCCCCAAGTTGTTGTCAGTGCTGCTGCAAAGGGTTGCATCCCTGACCTGCAGAAACTCCTGGAGGAATTCAAGCCCCAAGCCTTTGAGGGTGATGACGCCAAAGCAGGCAACCTGAGTTTGAGACCTGGACTCATCACTCACCAGCTCTGTGACCTTGAACAGCCTACTTCTCTTCTCTGTGTTTGAGCATCCTTGGTCATGAATTTGAGATAGGCGCGACTAACTCAAGGGCAGGAATCAATCAAAAGAGTATGCAAAATGTTATGGAGCCTAGCACAGAGGAGAAACTCAAAACAAATGTTAATATTATGATTATTAATTAATTATTATTATTTATATTATGATTGTTAAATTTTGTTATTATAAAATCATATGGGGTGATGTAAGGACAGGAAGGAGCTCGTGGTATAATATACAAGTCTGTGGAGGAAAGATAAGAGTTATCCTCACCAACATTTTTGTATCCAGACTCCAGGATAATAGCCAATATCATAGGTGTAAGGTGATATCTCATTGTTGCTTTGATTTACATCTCCCTAATAATAAGTGAGGAAGAACATCTTTTCATGTGCCTGTTTGCCATCTATATGTCTTCTTTGGAGAAGTGTCTATTCATTTCTTCTGCTCATTGTTTGATTGGGTTGTTTGTTTTTCAGTTGTTGAGTTTTATGAGTTCTTTATATACTTAGGATCTGAAGCTCTTGTTGCAAGTATGATGTGCAAATTGCTTCCACCAGTCAATAGGTTGTCTTTTTGTTTTGATGATGGTTTCTTTTATTGTGCAGAAGCTTTTTGTTTTGTTTGTTTTTGTTTTCCTTGTCACTGAAGTTGAGTCCTCAAAGACCTCTCTAAGTCTGATGTCATAGAATGACTTGCCTATGTTATTTCTAAGTATTTTATGGTTTCCAGTATTACATCCAAGTCTCTAATCTATTTTGAATTATTTTTGTATGGTGTTATAAAGTGGCCTAGATTCATTCTTTTGCATGTGGCTGTCCAGTTTTCCTTAAACCATTTATTGAAAGGGCTTTCCTTTCTCCATCGTATGTTCTTGGTTCCTTTGCCATAAATCAACTGACAACAAATCTATGAATCTGTTTCTGGAGATTCAGTTCCATTCCACTGATCTGTATCTCTATTTTTGTTCTTGTTCTCTGCTGTTTTGATGGCTATCATTTGTAGTATAGCTCAAGATCTTTGAATGTAATGGCTCCATTTTTATTCTTTTTTCTAATGATCGCTTTGACTATTCAGGATCTTTGACAATTCCGCATATATTTAATTTTTTTGGTTCTTTTCCTGAAAAACGCCAGTGGAATTTTGATGCAGATTGCTTCGAGCCTATATATTGCTTCAGGTATGATGTCTCTCTTAACACTGTTAATTCTTCCCAACAATGAACATGGAATATTTTTCCATCTCTTTGTAACTTCCTCTCTTTCCTTTAAAAAGTCTTATAGCTTTAAATTTTCACCTCCTTTATTAAGAATATTCTAAGGTATTTAATTCTTTTTGCTTCTACTATAAATGGGATAGCTTTCTTGATCTCATTCTCTTCTATTGTATTGTTTGCATATAAAAATACAAAAGATTTGTGTATATTGATTTTGTAGCCTGCAACTTTGCTGTAGTTATTGATTAATTCTAATAGTATTTTTAATGATAGTATTACTTCCTTTTTTTCAATTTAGTTTCCTTTTATTTCTTCTTCTTTCCATATTACTCTGGCTAAGAACACCAGTACATGTTACATAACAGTGGTGAGAGTGGGTAACCTTGTCTTGTTCCTGATCATAGAGGAAATGCTTCCAGTTTTTCACCATTGTTGGCTGTGAGTTTATCATACATGGTCTTTATTATTTGGAGCATATTCCTTCTACCTCAATTTTATGTAAGGTTTTTATCATAAATGTGTGCTGAATCTTGTCAAAGATCTCTCTTCATCTATTTATATGATCACATGATTTTTCTTTTTGCTTTTTTTGATGTGGTATATTACATTAATACACTTGCATATGTTGAAACATCTTTGCATTCCTGGAATAAATCACACTTGGCTTTGATGGATGATTCTTCTGATTTATTATTGGATTTGGTTTGCTAATATTTTGTTGAGGATTTTTGCATCTACGTTTATTAGATATATTGGTCTGTAATTTTCTTTCTTGGTGATGTCCTTCTGTGCTTTTGGTATCAGTGTAATGTTGGCCTCATAGAATGTGTTGGGAAATGGTCGCAGTTCTTCAATTATTTTTTTAGGTTTGAGAAAAATAGATATCAGTTCTCTGAAATTTTGGTAAAACTCAATAGTAAAGTTGTCTGGGCCAAGGATTTTATTTGCGGGGAGACTTTTGATTACTTCTTCAATTTGTTTGGTTGTGAAAACCTGTTCAGATTATCTATTTATTCCTGATTCAGTCCTTGTAAGTGGTATGGTTCTGAAAATCTGCTGATGTCCTTGAGTCTGTCCAGTTTATTGGAAATCTCTTATGATGGCTTGTATTTCTGAAGTATCCATTGTAACTTCTACTCTTTCATTTTCTGATTCTACTTATGAGAGTTTTCTCTTTGTTTTCCGTGATTCTAGTCAAAGGTTTGCTGATTTTATTCATTATTTCAAAGAACCAGCTTTTGGTTTGATCTTCTGAATTATCTTTTTGATTTCTAATTTGTTCGTTTCATCTTGAATTTTTATTATTTCCTTCCTTCCATTGACTGTTGGTTTCAATTGTTCTTTTTCTAGCTACTTTAAATACAGATTGTTTGCTTTCTATTTTCTTGTTTCTAGAGGTAGGCCTGTATAGCAACAAACTTCCCTCTTACTACTGCTTTTGCTACATCACATAAATTCTGGTAGCATGTTTTCTTACTCTTGTCTCTGAGTACTTTTGAATTCTTCTTTGATTTTCTCTTTCACAGAAGAGTCATTCAGAAGCATGTTGTTTAGCCTCCATATATTTTGGAAATCACTCAGCTTTCTTTTTTGGTGTTGACTTCTACTTTCAAACAATTGTGATAGGAGAAGATGCTTGGTATTATTTTGATCTTTGTTGTTTTTTTTCCCAACATATGATCTATCCTTAAGGTTTCATGATCACTTGAGAAAAATATGAATACTGCAGTCATTGCATAAAGTGTTCAGTACATGTCTATTAAACCCGTCTGTTCTAATTGGTCATTTAAAGCTTTCGTTTCCCTGTTAACTTTTTGTCTCTTTATATCTGTCCATTGTTGCAAAAGGAGTGTTGAAATCTCCTACTATTATTGTATTGCTGTCAATGTCTCATTAGTCCTGTTAATAATTGCTTTATGTATTTTCACGCTTTCATACTCCTTCATTTGGTGCATTTATATTAATAAGAGTTATGTCTTCTTTCTGAATTAACCCCTCAATCATTATATAATGTCCATACCTGTCTTTTGTTATCTTATTTGGTTTAAGGTCTATTTTATCTGCTATATGTATAGCTGTTTCTGCTTTTTTCTTTTTCTTTTTCTTTATTTCTTTTTTTTTTTTTTAGATTACCATTTGACTATAAGATTATCATCCAGTCATTGATTTTGAACCTATGTTTATCTTTTGAATGTGGATGAATCTTCTGAATGTAGCATAAAATTGGATTACATTTTTAAATCCATTTGGTCACTGTGCCTTTTTATTGGTGAATTCAATTGATTAATATTTAGTTTGGTTATTGATATGTAACTAATGCCATTTTGTTCATTGTTTTCTGAGTGTTGTTGCAGATAGTACCTTTGTTCTTCTCTTTCTCTTCTTAGGTGATTTGAAACTATGTTGTGTTTGGTTTCCTTTTTTATTTTCTTCGTTGTTCTTTCCTTGGAGTCATGTTGATGTTTGCATAAAGGTTTCTATGCTTATTACCTGTTTTTGCTTGAAAGCAAACTCTTTCTAGTCTCATTCTAGCAGCTCACTTTTTTATTCTCCTCCACACATTTTATAATTTGATTTCCTCTGCTTTTAAGTGATAATTTTTCCATTTTATAGAACATGCTTTAATATTTCTTGTAAAGATGGTTTTGTGGTGATGAATAACTTTTGTTTATCTGAAAAGCTTTTTATCATTCCTTCAATTTTAAGTAATAGTATAGCAGAATAGAGTATCCTTGATTGAAAGTGTTTTTTTTTTCTTTCAGAATTTTGAATATATCGTGCCATTTCCTTCCAGCTTATAAGGTTTCAACTGAGAAGTCCACCAATAGTTGTATGAGAACTCCAGTGTATGTTACTTGCTTTTCTCTAGCTACTTTTAAGATACTCTATCTTGTATTCTTGATATTTTAATAGTGCTGTGTCTTGGTATTGGTCTGTTTGGGTTTCTTTTGTTTCAAACTCTTTGACCTTCCTGAATCTGAATGTTTGCTGCCTTCCTCAGGTTAAGGAAATTCTCAGCAATCGTTTCTTCAAATACAGTTTCTGCACCCTTCTCTCTCTCTTCTCCTCAGGGACCCCTATGATGCAAATGATGTTCCTTTTGATGTCATCACATAGATCTAGTATTCTGTCTTTGTTTCTTTTAGTTCCTTTTTCTCTTTGCTGGTCTGTTTGCATTCTACTGCCCTATGTTGCATCTCATTGATTCTATTGGAGTCTTATTCCAGCCTACTGGTAAACCCCTATGCTGTGTTCATTAATTCCATTAATTGTCTTTGGAACTGACTCATTTTCTTTATCTTTGTTGTAGTTCTATTTTGTTCCTCCATTGCTTTCCTGATTTCAGTATCATGAAAAATATTGCTTTAAAGTATTCATCAGATAGTATATTTAAGTCTTTTGCATTCATATTTTCCCCTGGGGTTTTATTTCAGTTCATAATTTCACATATATGTCTCTGTCACTTCAATCTGTTTGTCATTCTGTGTTTAACTCTATGGGTTAGATTTTCTTGATGTAGAGCCTTGTGTTAGGGTGCCAAGTTACACAGAATAGACCTGGGTGATAGGCTGGATAGGTAGACTTCCTTAAGTTATGTGATTCCAACATGCGTTGTATATATTGATGCTCTAGGTTGAGGCCTGAGAGTCCAGCCTGCAGGGTTGGAGTTAGTGTAGGGAATGCAGAGGTTTCCCCCAGAGTCACAAGCATGAGCAACAAAGCCAACAGAGGGAGACCCAATATTTGTGGGTCCAGTCTGCAAGCAGACTCAGAGAAGAGAGAGAGAGCTGAGAGTTGTTGTTAGTGGAATACATTCCCTTGTGAAAGTAGCTCAGTCCTCTAGCAGAGTAGCATCCCAGCAGGAAGCAATAAACAAGCCCTGAGAGCTAGAGGTAGAATTTCAGGAGGTACCAAGTAGATAGGAAGCTATTTTGCTGTAACCCCAGGCTGGTGGGAGCTGCCATTGTCATGGAGACCATATAATCATATTTCCCCATAAGAGGAGTAGAATGGAATGCTCCTTGCCAGGAAGCAGCCAACTCTCTGCTCTGGTGCTGCCTGGTTGTCTGTTTGTCTACCTGTGGAAAGGTAATGGTGAAAGCCAACAGTTCTGCAACAGAGTATTAATGGAGGAGAAGGTAGGCACTTCCCCCAGCGGCTCTCCCACAATGGCAGACTCCAGGGGAGGCACAGTGAAGCAGCATCTCAGGTCACAGAGGCACTAGTCCTCTTTTCACTCTATGCCAAGGATCCTGGCTCAGGCTCAGTGATCAAAAACCAGTTCCCATGTATGGAATCACTCAGTGTGGGTGAAAGCCCTTTAATTTGGGAGAGTGTCCATTTTGTGGGTGTCTCCCTGCATCCCTGGAGGCTCCAAGAAGAGTGGTGTGGCATCAAGACAGATTGTCTTCTCCTACTTTTTTATGGAGTCATATGTCCCCTCTCTCTGTGGAGATGTTGGTCCCATTTACTTACAAACATCATAGTTGCCAAATATTTTCTTGGTTGTGCTATGGAGAGGAAATAAGCTTTTACTCTTAACAGTCTGTCATCTTAGACTAAAATCCCCCTTGAATTTTTAATAATTATTTCATAGGGAGGTGTTTTTAAACTATATAAATTCCATGTTCCTCTTCAAGTTATTATTTCATAAATTGATAACTCTACATAGCATGGCTTTCCAATTTTATTCAACAAGTTATTTGTTGCTATCATTTTACATTTTTGTGTTCAGATTGCCTCTGATTTGATCTGTGGGAACCACTTCAGTCTGTCTTCTGTCATTTAGAAACCAAGGTCTAGGGTTAAGTGTGCTCCTCACCATTTGAGTGTCACTATTTCCATATAGTCCCAGTGGATACAGCTAGAGGATATAAACATAGATGTGGTTAGATATAGATATTGATGTTAAATACAGCTGTAGATGTAGAGATGTATATATAAATACATATACTTAGAGAGCTATGTTTATACCCTTATCTATTTATCTGTTGAAACCTGTGTTCAGACAAATATCTCCAATTCCAATCCAACTGAAAAATCTAGTTTTCCTCCTTTTCATATTTGTGCCTTCTTTCCCTGACAATGACATTATTTCTTCCCATTATTCTTAATATCCCCTCCCCTGTCCTCAGCAGTCTTCCTCCTCTCCCTGCTCATCTCCACCACCCACATCAGCTACCATTCTTGGAGATGTCTGTCCGTCTCACCTGGTGCGGCTCTGACCCCTCACTTGTCACCTGGCTGACCTCCACTTTGGAGTTTTACCTAATTGATTGGTCTGCTCAGCAGCTAACAGAGACCTCTTAAAGCTATAAGTAGCTCTAAGAACATTAAACATATTTTTACTTTGCCTCTCACTTTTCCTGTTTTAAAACCACAATTCCTCTCACCTCTGTGACATGAGAAATTCTCTAGCTTTGCACTGCCCCATCAGGATCAGGACAAAATCTACACAATTTACATGAGTGATAATCTCCAGTCCTGACTTGGCTTGGAACTTCAGCTTCAGGATCCAAAAGTTTGTTTGATGTCCTGCAGTGGAAACTTCCTAAGCACCTGAACTATCATAGCCCAGCGACCTCCTGGAGCCTGCCCTTCCACAGTCTACTCACCTTAGTACCCAGAACCCTCATCCCCTCGATTAGTCATTCTGAAACCCCAGACTGACTCTTAATTCTTCTTTTTCCCCAGCCTCTTTCCTCACCTGATATAGTGACATGTTCCAGATCGGCTCTCTTTCTGTCCATGACCCACTGGTCACCCTGACCGAGGTCACCATCTCCTCCCTGTCTACCACATCATTCCTCATGGTCTCCTGGAACAGCCTCCCTTCCTGGGTAGGTCGTTTTGTTGTTCAGAGTTATTCATCTTCCTTCCAACTTTAGTCCTTGGGTACAACTTGCTTTGGTCTCTGGATGTGAACATAAACTTGACACGTGGGAGCAAGGATGGGCCTCTGGCTGCTGAGTCCATGTCCCCTCATTGGCCACCCTCTTCAGCCTGGTCCTGGAGTGAGAAGAAGCTGTGGCAGAGCGGCAACCCACCCTCAGCCTTCCAGAGATGTGGGCTAAAATGAAATGTTCCCTGAAACCTGTTCTTCACAGCAGCCGTTTCAAAAAACTTATCAGACGAAGTGATTTGCAGTGACTTTGTCCCATCCCAGCACCTCCCAGAGAACTATAAAGAAATCCCAGCCCGGGTGCTGGTGTGCAAAACCCTGAGTTCTGAGCCTCCTGTTCCACCACCCTTCACTGTGATCTGCCCTCCAGGGTCTCCTTCCCTCTGTCATCCCTGGCCTTCGTTCTTCCCTTTGCCTGGACTAGTCCCCTCATCAGTCTCCATGCTGCCCACTCTCAATCACTGGCCGAGTGCTTGTCATGCATCTCTGGTCTTTCCAGTTCTCTATTTGACCTTTACTGTCTGTCTCCTCCCACTAGAAGGAAAGCACCCTGAAGGCAGGGACTTCCCTAAGCATAGAATGGAACCTGCCATGTAACTAGAACTGAATAAATATTCGTGAATGAATGACCATAGGCACTCAGTTTTTAAAACACAAGCAATGAGAAATTGTGATAACCTTTATATTTGCAACAACATGGGTAGAAGTAGATAGAAATATGCTTAGTGAGGTAAATCAGAAGGAGAAAGAGAGAGATCATATGATTTTACTCCTATGTGGCATGTAGAGAAACCAAATAAACAAATAAACCAAATCTAACAAAAATGGACTTTTAGTTTATAGAATCAAATTAGTGGTTACCACAAAGGAAGGGAAAGAAGACTGGCAAACTGGGTAAAAGGGTCAATTTGGTGAGGATAGACTTGGATCTTTAGTGGTGAAATCAATGTGTTATACACAATTGTGGATTGACGATGATGCACATTTTAAACATGTATAACGTTGTGATGCAATGCTCTTTCATTAACATTAAATAAAAATAAATAAAAGTAGCACTCCTGGTGCAAAATATTGAAGATGAGTTGGAAAGAAGACACCAGCTCGGGCAGGAGTGGGGGCTCCATGGACAAACCCTCTGAGGGACTCTTGGGACCAGATTCTGGTCTCTCCTCTGCCATTAAGTGGCTCTAAGACATTAGTGGGGTGCCCACTACTCCGAGCCCTGGTTTTCTTCTCCTGGAAGTGTGAGGTTTTTATTTTCAAGGATCTCTAAAGCTTTCTCTTGTTTTGTGATGCTGAGTGAGTGCATCCCACACCTGGGGCAACCATTTCTTTAAATGAACCCAAAAGAGAGTTGGGGAGGAAGTATGCGAAGGTCATGAGACACGGGATTTGCGCTTGCCTCAGAGATAGAACAAAACTATCAGCCTATGATGAGAAATGAAAGAGACCAAGAGGTCGAAGTTGGTCTATTAACACAGAGTCATTTCTGGGGGTGCTGTGGGTAGAGACCTGATTGACCCGAGAAGAGCTGGCTTCTAAATGCCTCTGAGGCTCCCAGTAAGTCAGTATACCCTCTGACCTTCAGTTTCTTTACTTATGAAATAGGGCCGAGACTGTCAACTTCCCAGGGATCTTGTGAAGATTAAACGTCATAAAAATAACAGCTAATGTGTATTGAGTGCTTTGTCTGAGCCAGGCACTGTGCTGAGTCATTTACACAAAGTATCTTATTTGAGTGTAACAACAATCCAAGAAGGTTGCAATTATTGTTATCTTTATTGACAGATGAGGAAACTGAGGCAACGAGTGGTTAGGCGCCTTGCCCCAGGTCCCACAACTGGAAAATAATCTGTAGGGCTCCTGTCACCGCTCTTCCTAAGTAGGAAACACACCTGTGTCTCCTTCACCTCTGAGGTCGTAGCAGCATTGCTAGCTGGGACACGCACTGCACAGTCATTTCTTACCTCCAATCCACTTTTCTTGGTCCTCTAAAGAGATCATTTTCTGCCCTCCATTCTGCCCTCAATTAATGCTGGTAGCCAATTGCTTTAGAACATTATTTTGCCCTAAGCTCTAGGTTAGTTATATACACTTGTATTCATGCATGGGTTTACACACATGCGTATGTGTGCATGCATTTGTGTGTGTGTGTTCCTGCATGTGTGCTTATGTGTGTGTGTGTGTTGAACTTCCAACACTTCTTCCTTGCCAGTGACTCTGTCACCCCCAGTTCTTGCATAAGAGAGTTCCCTGTGCAAAAACAGCTTGGAAAGGCCTGTGGGATGGATAAAAGGTCTGGCTGGATGTGAGTCATTCTAATAGGTTTGGCAAGGATAAGTCAGAACTAAGTGAGGCCTTGGACAGAACAATAAAAACAACTTTTGAAATCACACAGAAATGCATCTTGCTCTTGAGTCTGTGGGGTGTGCTGTACAGAATGTCCCCAGAATTCAGGACTTGTAAGGATCTGATACAGAGGAAATTCCAATTGCATGTTTTAAAAGTAATTTTTGTAGACTGAAATCTGGGATTAATATGTTGATAACTTTGCTGAAATATTTTATTGATTACTCTAAAAATTCATGAGCTAAACTTTTTCACTTTTTTTATTTAAAAAAAAAAAAACTCTTAGGAAAAATAAATAGAATTCTTCCATGATTTTCTTTTCCCTAAACCCTTACACATAATCATGAGTGCTGAGCTGGAAGGAACTATAGAAATTATCCAATTCAATCCCTTCTTATTACACTGAAAACTGAAGGCCAACACAAGCCTTGGCCAAAGACACAGTACATTCAAATGAACCCAATGTCTAGATGTCTTTAATCACAGATTCTCAGGTTGGAAGGATTCTGAAGACCAAATGAGTGCAATCCCCCACAATGTCATGTGTCTTTATGACCTTACTTGAATCTGTGTGGCCTGGGATATTCAACCAGCCCTCTTTAAGAAGTTCTGAGTGTTCAAAATGCCCTCTTAGTGATCATAATGTGACCTTCTGTGGATCACGCCCATATTGATATCTCTTATTTTCCTGCTGCTGCAACTCAAGGAATTCAGAACTTGTGTTTCCAAGTCCTATCTTAGCTCTCAAGTAAATGCAAGGCCCAGAAGAAGCAAGGGAAATCATTCCAATTTAACTCCTAGCCCTGCTATATTGACCTCCAAAACCAATATTGTCACCTTTGCTTATGCCTACTTTCTGCTATGGCTGACATTTTCCTAACCCTGGACACATTTACAAGCAGGGAAGTTCTCTGCACCCTCACATGATGGCTCTCAGGTAACAGCGTGAGAATCACAGCTCCTACCTTGCTCCCACGAGACAACTCCCTACGGGTCGCTTCCTGCAGGGACACAGCTAACATCTACTCAACCCATAAATCACAGCCAGAAAAAACCTGAAAGTACATCCCAAGAGTTTCTGTTCTGCACTCAAGCTCAAGAAATCCTTGTCAAGATCTTGACAGTTTATGTCTTCAAAGCTAGATCCTAACCCCATGGGATGTGGGAGCCTGGCTGCTCTTTTCTAGACAGCAAGGCTGAGAAGCCAGAGTTTACACAGCAGCATAGTCAGCTGTCAGGCACCTGAGCACAAAGTCAGGTGAAAGGGCCTGGGGGATGATGGGGAGGTGGCAGGTCACAAGGAGATCATATCTTAAATAAATCATGAACAGGTACCACTTATGAATTAATGGATATCAATCTCTATGCTAAGAGTTTCATGTGTCTGTTATCTCACTAAGGCAATTTATCTTCACTACAGCCTTTATGGTTGTTCTATTTTAGAGAGGGAAAATAGCTGAGATAGATTCAAAGCTAGATCTGTCCAACTCCAAACTGAGGCTTATTTAAACCCCATTTAGCTCTTTCCTGTGTGGCTCCTCTGGCCCCTGCCCACCTCCTGGGAAGTCATGGCATGAAGTGTCCCAGCCTTTAGCATCTGACCATCTCTCACCTTCAGCCTGAGTGTCAGATGTGGCTGTTGGTAAGGACTCAGTTTATGGACTTGAAACCCCCAAGTTGACAGCAGACTGACTCATTCTCCCTTTCAACACTCAGCCCTCCCCAGAGACCAAGAGGCTTTCTATGGGCCAAAAGGGACCATTTCCTTCCTCAGAACAAGAGATCTGAGGACTGAAGCCAACCTGAAACCTCTAGGGCCACATTATAACTGCTTCTGGAAGCCTTTGCAAGCAAACTTCTGAAGTAATAGGAATTGTCAGGGCTGCTCCCAGCACAAGTCCCACTGCACCTGAGAGCCATGTCCTAAACATGGCTGATGGAGATGGAGGCCAATTCATTGGGGAAGCGTGGGTAACCCCACTTGCCTGGAGGCAAGACTGTGAGTAGAGTAGAAGTCAGGCTGTCCTGTTATGCCAGACAATCCTGTTATGCCTGCCTACAATCTTCAGCACTGCTCTTTATTGCCAGTGGAGCTGAGTCTGAATGCCTTAGGACAGCACACGTGGCCTTTTTAGGACCTACTTTACCAGCTTTATTGTCTGATTCACACACTCTCCCTTCTTGCCTTTCATGCTACACCCTTCACTCTCCAAAACCTGCCAAGTTCTTCTGTGATCTGTACCTCAGTTCTCACCACTCCCTCTGCCTCATAGATACCTAGTTATTATTCTTGAAGACATAGTTCAAAGGTCCCCTCTTCTCTGGAAACTTCCCTGACCCCCAACTGATGTTTCCTTGTATGCATCACATAGTCAATTATTCCAATGCCTCTTACACTAAAGAATGGATTAGACTCTAATTGCTCTTGTATGTCTGTCTTCCCTACTAGACCTGAAACTTCATTAGCTGCTATGCTGATGTCAATGACAGCAACATCTAGCTGAGTCTGGTGCGACATGTGGCTCCATAGACACTCCTCGCAATTATTAGCAAATCCACAGGCATCAGGGTCTCCCCAATACCTGGCTTTGCTGACTCTTATGCCCCCACTTTCTGTCTGATGAGCCCCATCTGGTTTGCCGCATGATCAGTCCCATGGTTCTCACTTTCTCTTTCTCCTCATTTTCTTTTCTCTGTGCTCTTGGTCTGTCTTCATGAAATGGTCATTTTGTTCTCATGGTCTCTTCCAGGCTTGAATACCTTTTCTACATTTCTCAGACTATTTATACACCATTTGGCCATTTTTAATTGTTCCAAGACTTTTAGACCTTTCATTAAACAAAAATCTAGAAATGCATACAATTCTCCCAAAGATACCGTATTTCATATCAAATCTACCCCCAAACAAAAAAGCAATAAAGCAATTAAAAAACAAAAAAACAATTCTCCCCCAAAGTCGCTGAGAGTTATTGTATAAGATTTATGGTTAGAACGGGTATTTTAATCACAGCTGATGCAATTGCTGATTCTTGAATGTTATTGGCTAATGTGTTCACAGTATTTCACACCCTGCCAGACCTTGGGGACGCAACCTAAGTGCCTTCGGTGCAGGTGTGAGCAGCTCTGTGTTGGTGCTGGAGTCCATAAGGAGATGGGCTATGGCAGGCAGGAGCGATGTCGCTCACAGAGTCCTCATCACGCACTGCTACGCAACACTAAGGAGCTTTATGTGCATAACAGCACTGATCTCACAGTCATCTCTGAGGAAGGTGACAGGACCAGAAAGTCATAGTTGCTAGGCTCTCTGAACACTGCCCCCTTCCTGTACCCAGAGCCTGACATGGTTTTTCTTCAATAGTATAAATGTTTGAGGAATTCATGATCGAGCGGAGTAAATAAATAGATAGTAGCCCATTCATGACATCAAGACATGCACATCCTGAAACTGACGAAAACAGGCATCCACTGGGAGCCAAGAGGATGTGGTGGAGTGACGGTGACGGTAGGATGATAGGACTAATGGTGTGGAAGAGTCTGGACAATGTGACCCTCCCCCGACTCAGAAGAGAGGTGGTCTCCAAAGCCAATGACTCAGCGAATCTACTGAGATGTGAGAAGATGAAACTAGAAATTCTATTATACTTTTTCTCTTTAAGAATAATAACTTGAGTTCTTATTTGCTATATAGTCTAGAAACAGGATGTTTATGTTTATATATCTCATTTATAATAAACATACATATATTGACCAATGCATGCTCAGAAAATTTTATGATGGGGGAGCACAGTCAGAACAGTTTGGAGACTGGCTCACCCTGGTGGCCTAGTAGATAAAACCTCAGAGGTAGTCCACATGGATCCCAAGGACCTAGGTTCAAGACCTGGGGTCAGGGGTAGGGAACAACCAAGATGAACGACTAAATAAAATAACAAATAAATGTTTCTTCCACCTCTTTGTTTCTGTCTACCTGCCTGTTTGCCTTCATTTCTGCCTGTACTTTTCCTTTAAAAAGAAAAAGAATAGTTTGAGACAGATGATGTAGGGAGTGTGTGGCCTCTCTGTGTGTGGAAGGCTGGAAGGCACAAGCCTGGAAGAAGATCCAGTGCCCCCAAGATGGCCAGACTGTCTTGTGTCAGAGTGGGAGAAAATTGTGACTCCAGAAGAACAAGTATCTCTCTGAGGGACCAAAGTGCATATTCCCACTGGGAAACTATTACAGGTTTTTTTTGGTTGTTTGCTTGCTTTTAAAGGAAAGGTACAGACAGGAATGAAGGTGAGTAGGCAAACAGGAAGCAAGGAAGAGAGAAGAGGAGGGGGACCTTTCTTTTCTTTTTTTCATTTAGCTGTTCAAATTAGTTGTTCACCCTGGCCCTGGGTCTTGAACCCTGGACCTTGGGATGTATGTGGGACTGATCCAAAGTGTACTAGACCACCAGGCCACCACCCCTATTACTGGTTTTTAAGCCAACAGGAACCCAGTCCTCTGGTGTTCAGTGTTTCTGACATAGCAGTCCGCCACCATTAATAAAGACTGCATGTCATCAGTTGGCGGGAACATTGCCTTTTCAAGCTCTAACTGGATCCCACTACCTTGAGTTCACTGGTGGAGAAACAGGCTCAGAGGGCTAAAGAAATGGCCTTAGTCCCAGCCGGTAACCAACGAAGCCAAGACTCCAGCCCTGAGGACCCCTGGGCTGGACCTTGGTAGGAGTTCTGTCCCAGAATTCCTGGGACTTACCCTCTGGAGTTGGGTTCCCATGTTTGAAGAAGCAACTTTGCAGAGAAGAGTTGAAGCTTCCTTCATGTCAACTCGGCACACGTTCTGGGCACCCTTTGCGGAATGAGTTATTTAACGTGATCGGGATAAAAGTCAGACATTCAAAACTGATATGGCCTGGGTATGAGGAATTACTCAACCTTATCCAAGGCCTTGCAGGCCACACAGCCATGCCAGCCACGTGGACCCAAACCAGAGGAGCAGGCTTTCATCAGCGGACCAAAATCTAACCTCAAGCAGGAATGCGTACACCTTCCTGTCAAGTGCTAGTTAGCAATAAACACACTGACTTCTGTGTTTAGGGAGGACAGAGGCCTCCATCAAAGTACCATTGTTTCTCTGCTGTATGGAAATAAATTATGAGTCCTGAAAATTCATAATCCTGGTGGTGAATTTGGTTTTGCAAATTTAATCATTATTTCCTCTTCTATAGTAGTTAACTGTTTTTTTGTCTTCTGAGATAAACTATCTCCAATACGCAGTGTTAACTTTCAACTGGCATTCACAGTGTCAATAGTTGGAACCAGAAGGAATGGGAGAGTTACAGCACTAGGAAAGAAAATTAGTAAACGAGAAAAGGGGAAAGGAAAATTTGATCTTTTAAAACTGAAAGAATGACTCTCAATCTGTCAAGAAGTCTCATCTCAGCGATGTGTGTCGCATTACCGAATATGAGCAGCAGAGGGCGGCTTCTCCTCGTTTAAGGCAGAAGCCCTCCAACGTGGAGCTGTGATTTTCCCAAAGATATGCAGGCTTAAAGGGAGCTTGCTTAGGCAGAGACCACCCCTCAAACCACCGCCATCGCAAATAAATCTCCTCTTACCTTTGCCTCTGTTGAAAGGGCAAGAAGGGCTGTGAAAAAAATGAACTCCTTGTCGAGGTCGTCAGCACGGATGGATGTTTATCCATCACTCCGCTTTTCTAGTCCTCTCTGAGGTCTGGTTGTGAGGATGAATGTGGGGGCGGCAAAGAGGAAAGAGGGCCACCCCTGTTCTTATGGAGCACAGTTTTGGGGGGGAAGTCGGAGGTCATAGCCAAGCAAGGGGAGCCCTGAGCCCCTGACACAGCTGGAGAGTCAGGGGGCATTCTGGCGGCAGCCTACCCATCCCCTACTTGGGTGAGCCATGCCTGGGGAGACCTCTGCGGTCTACTCACCCCAGTCACCCTCCAACCCAGCAGTTTCTCCACCTGCTCCCTAGCCCCCCAGATTTCTGCTTTCCCTGATCACCCCATGTCACCACCGGGACGTTTGTAACAGAGCCAGAGGGCAGTTTTTGTGACCTTTCTTCTCTCCTCCTGTCCTATAGCTTCCTTTCCTCCTAGGAGTGAGTGATCCATAGTCCCACTTCCCCTGGGCCACCAGGTCAGCCTGCTCTGCATGCCCGTCCTCAGCTGTGGCCACAGCCCAGTCCCTAGTCCAGACCACAGCCCAGGAGGGAGGGTTTTGCTGTTAGGCGTCTGTGAGCACTCCATGACCCCCTCGGTGTCACTGTGCGTCCCTGTGCGTCCCTTGTGTCCCTGATGCCCGCCCTCCCTCTGTTGACCACCTGAGTGGAGGATTCACTTTTCATTTGATCACTCTGTACAGGGCCTGGTTCAGAGCCGTGCGCCTAACGGTTGCGGGTCTCAGCGAGTGTCCTGGAGAAGTAGGTGGCACCGCTTCCCTCTGAAGCAGAAAGTCTCGGAGCTCACACAATGTTTTCTTGGGGCCACAGGTTTAAGGGGCCTGTGGAGCTCCGACTGTAGATAGAGAAGTCTTGCTTTATTTGGGAGTCTGTCCCAGGTTTCCAGTGATGTGTTTGCATCTGTGTTTGTATTTGAATTTGTCTCCTCTCATACACTACATCATCTCTGGGGTGTTATTTAGTCCATGCTTTACGTTGACTTGTCCCCCGACCCCCTGCAAAAAAAAAAAAAAAAAAAAAAAAAGAAGAGTAAGAGAAAATAGGAAATTCCAGGGTTGTTTTGAAGCCAGAAATCTAAAAATAGCTTCTGTAAAGAGCAGTGGACTCCACTATGGCTTTGCTTTATTGTGTAAGAGCAGCAGCTAATGACCAAAACAGACCTGCTTTATCCAGGGTGGGTGACAAGCCCAGCACTGGCTGCAGGTACCCAGGGTCACAGGCCTCCTAAGAATGAGGCCCCAGGCCTTGTCTCAGCCACAAATTCCAGTCAGAAGGGGGAGGGGCGGGTTCCAGAATTCAGGTAAAAGTTCAACCAGTGAGGCTATTTTAAAGTAGGTGACCCTGAAAACTTCCACTGATCACCCCAGAAACCAGATGAAGCCCCTCCCCAGGTCTCTTCAGCTATGATAAAAGGAAAATTCCATGGACTGAGCTACGTTTCATGTACGTTAAGTGTCCCTTGTGTCTTTGCATTGAATTGGCACAGCTCTAAGATTTCTTTCCGTCAAGGAAATGAGGCTTTAAGAGGTTAAGTTCCTCCCAAGATTTGCAAATCTAAACACATCATGGAAGTGGAATTTAAATCCTGATTGAACTATCTTCCAACTCCTGCTCTGGTCTTACCCACTAGGCTTGGCTGTTTCTGCAGTAAAACCAGGAGCAGCAAAAGCAAACATGAAAAGCAGAAAGAACTTCCTCACCTGTACGGCTATCAAATCTTAAAGCAACTTCTGAAGGAAGATACCAAGTCATGTTCTAAGATGTTGCTGAACCTGCCTCAGGCAGCTGTGCACCCCACAACCCCTCACAAATGTTCGATTAAATACCTACTATATGCCAGGAACTGCCTGGACACAACCAAGCCCTGATTCTACTGACTGTATGTTCTAGGAGGAACGAAACAGATAATAAGTTGTAAATAAATGCTCACAATAAATCTAGGAAGTGAGAAATGCTATAGATGTGTCAGGTAACTGGGGCAGGGGAGGGGCCACCACAGTCTGAGTGATGTCGGAAGCCTTTGGGAAATGTGTTTTATTCAGAATATCCCCTGGGGAAGTCTCATCGCTTTACCTTCAAGGGACAAGTCCTTCCCAGCAATGAACCCACGAAGATCGCCAGGTGGGAACCAACTTGAAGCTGATAGAAAGTGTTCTGCCTTTTTTTTCCTAAGAGGCCACTCTTCCTGCTGTCTGGAGGAGGAAAAGTGTGCGGTGCAGTGGGCCAGGCTAGGGGAGCTGAGGCTGGAGCTGCCCCACAGAGGCAGCTCATGGAAGTGATGAGAGGCTCTGGGGTCCAGCAGCAAATAGTTCACAAGAGCATTCTTGAGTCTTAGAGTGTAATTTTATGTTTATTAGAGAAAATGGAGGAGAAAGAAAGCAAAAGCAGGAGATAGAGTCTCCTGGGCAGGGAGGGCTGCCCCCAATTGCTATGAGATTGCTAAATATATACTCCTCCTTTAGCCTGCAGAAGAAGGGAATGCTTTTAGCATCAAAGACTAGGCCATCGCTACAGGGGCTCCCGGTGACATAGGAAGAGGGACCTCCTAGAAGACGTCTCGGCTTAGTTCCCTTTTGTGATTCCACCCTGTCGGCAGCTCCCCATCGTCCACGTCCATCTGGTCCCATGCTGATTTTCCAAGTTAAATGCTGAAAGTGACTTCCCCCCAACTGGAGGAAATGCCCTCCACAGGTGGAGATTACCCCTCCATGGCTGGGGGAGAATCATAGGTGGTTCACTTACAGCCCCTCTGCCTGAGGGAGAGATGGATGAGACAGGGATGAGGAAGAGATGGCGCCTCCATGATGTCACCCACCCTCGCCTCGCTCCCACCGTCCTGGTCTCCCTCTGAAGCTTCCAGACCAAAGAGGCAAACGAAAGCGGAGGACAATTTATGGGAGAAAGTACAGATTCCCTGCTCCGGGCAGGGTCTCAAGGGAGGATTGCCACTTTGGCTCAGGGATCTAGGGGCTTTTATCTTCTTTACAGCCTTGTGTGGGCTTCCCAGATTGAAATAATCCCAGGTCTAGTATGTTAATGAAGCATCAGGAGTTCCATTGGTCCCTTCTTATACTAATAAGGGATTCTGGAGCACAGATTGGCTGTTTCTACTCAGCGGGGCAATTACTCCCTTTGTCCTTGTCTCTTTAGACCTAGGGGTGGGCCTGCTTAGTGACAGGCAGGCCTCAGACTTGTCATGTCCACACTGTCATTCCATGCCCCTTGCCCTGACTGCCTACGCCTCCTCTAAACTCCCACCTGTACCTGCTCATCTCATCCTCCCCATGACCCTAGGAGGTGGGTAACTGCTGTTGTCCCATTTTTCAGATGAGGTTATGGAGGCCTGGAGATTTCAGTAACTAACCCAATGTCACACAGATAATAAGGGACAGAGATGGGATTCAAACCCATGTCTGTTGACCCTAAAGTGCTTGACTCCCAACCCAATCATATAACCTTCCCACTCAGATCAGTCACCCCAGGGCCTCTGGAATGACCCTAGAGAGGATGACCAGGGAAAAGAGGATGACCTAGGTGTTTGTCTTGACATTGTTCTCGGTTTGTTCTCCTGAGCAGAGACAACTCTTCCGCAGCCATCGGCACACAGAGAAAGTCATTTTAAGGGCTCTGATCCAGACAAGGCAATGTGGCCACACCAGATGGCCCACATCCAGGTCATGGGGTCCTTTCTCAGCCCCGCCCCGTGCAGGCAGTAAGTGGCAGCCCAAGAGGATGAGAGAGGTCCCTGGGCACGTGTAGCCCTACCTTCCTGACGCTTGCCTTCTGGAGCCCAAGTGGGTGAGGATGTGAAGACTGCAGCAGGTGGCTGTCTCCAGGGATCTAATGACCTAAGTCAGACCACGGGTCCTCTCTGAGCTTCAAGTTTCCTGCCTGTTGAATGGGAAGACCTATTCTGCAGAGGCATCGAATCATCTTTGCCCATCACTCAACTCAACTATATTTTTTCTAAATCCTTTTTCTCTTGAAACTGGCTCTTAAAGTTCACATTTGTTCTTTTCCCTTCTCCCTCTGGGTTGTTCCGTCTTAGTCTCTTTGCTAACTGCTCTTATTCAAGGAGCTCTCCAAACCTTGACATTTTCCAAAGACCAGATGTGGAGGTACCTTCATCTGACTCGACAACTGTCCTTGGGCAATTTTATCTTTATGCAGCCTCCTATGTGCTGTCTGTCCCAGGTCTGTGTCTTCAGCCCCAACATCAGGCATGGATTCTCAGTTGTGTTAGAGCCACCATTTATATACCCTCCAGTCACCTTAAACCCAGGGGACTTGGTGACTCTACCTCACTCATTCCCTGAATCCCAACAATTGGCTAAATCCAATTGATTTCACGCCCTAAGTACATCCTCTGTGTCCATTGCCTTAGGGCAGACTCATCATTTTCCACTATGGAGACAGCCTGCTATGGACTCTCTACACTTTCAATATTACTTCTTCCAAAATAGCCCCCACATTGTGCATACAATGATCTTAGAACACAAATTTGACCCTTCGCTTTGCTATAGAACACAAGGTCCCTCTTTACTTAACCTCAGATTATTATAGTTTCTTCATTCTGGTTATAATGAACTAATTACAGAACCACAATGTGATATGATTAATAAAAATATATATTTGGTCTTTGTCAAATTTCCTAAGTGAGAAGAGTGATGAAATTGTCTTGTTATGATAAAGAGGTGATTTTTGACAAACCTTAGGTCATTTAAGGACAGGAAGAGGTGCTGATCACTAGAGAAACAAACTGGTTGAACTTTAAGTCCTATCCACAGACCTCCAGCAGGGCAGAGGGGCTTGGGGCCATTTACCAATGTCCAATGAGTTAATCAATCATGCCTTTGTAATGAAAACCCCAAAAGGACAGAGTTCAGAGAACCTGAATTTTGGCAAACCACAACGCTTCCATGTGCATCTGGGTTGGTCGCCAAGCTCCATAGGACAGGAATTCCTTTGCTGGAGACCTAACCCTGTGTATCACTTCCTCCAACTGTTGATTTGTATCTTTTGTAGCAAATTGGTAATCTAGTGTGTAAATTCATTTCCCGAGTTCTATGAGGTTGTCTAGCAATTTAATCCAACCCAAGGAAGGGTCCTAGACACCTACGATTTATAGCAGTTGGTCAGAAACACAGATAACACTTTCAACTGGCACAGGAGCAGGGGCAGTGTTGTGGAGGTAAACCTCCAACCTGTGGGATCTGACACTATTTATGGGTAGATAATGTCAAGATTGAGTTGAGTTGGAATATATTCTGCTGGTGTCAAAGATTTGTTCAGTGTAGAAAACCCCTCCTTGCTGGGAATGGATGTCACAATCTTAATCAAATGTCTCCTGTCTTCCCCATGCCACTGTACCATCTCCTAGACTGACCTTCCTTTCACAGTCAATGCACATGTCCTTTCCTGACCTCATCAACCTCCACTCGACATCGCAGCAATGGGGTACAATCCTAGCATATTCTGTACTGTATTTCATTAGAATTTACTTCAATGTCTATTTCTCCCACAGGGTTCATTGGAAGCAGGACCACTCCCTAATTCACTTTCTATATTCAGTGCCTATCACTGTGTTTGACACCATAAACATTTGATTGCTTTAAGAAATCAGTCTGATTGTTGGCATTTATTAGTATGACAGTTTACTTTTTTAATTAATTTTTATTGCAGTAATTATTCTACACATTAAAATAATTTCCTATGTATAGGTTCCCCATTTCTTAATGCCCTCACCATGCTCTCCACCAAATCACCAAGTGTTCTTCCCCATTGTCTGTGGGCTCCACCACCATTTGCCCCCGCCCGCCCCCTTCCCTTTTGGTCACCTCAGTTCTGTTGCAAATGTTTCAGGGTTGGTTATGTTTCATCTGTTCTTTTGTGTGTTCACATTCCACCTATGAGTAAGGTGATCTGGTATCTATCTTTCTTTTCTGGACTTATTTCACTTAACACGATCCCCTTGAGTTCCATCCATGTTGATTCAAATGACAGGATTTCATCTCTTCTAAGGGCTGTATGGTATTCCATTGTATGTATGTACCACATCTTCTTATCCATTCATCTGATGTTGGGCACTTAGGTAGTTTCCAGTTCTTAGCTATTGTGAATAGGGCTGCAATAAATGTGGGGATACAAACACCTCTGCAGATGGGTGTTTTTGTATCTTTTGGGTGACAATGCCCTTTATAACTCTTATAAGTCCCCACCTAAAGTCTACTTTACTAATTTAGCCATTTCAACTTTCTTAAACTTAACTGTTTGCATGATGCATCTTTTCCCATACCTTTCCTATCAACTTCCCTTGTGTGTCTCTTGTAGACAGAACATAGTTGGGTCATGCTTTTGTATCCATACTGACAAGTTCGCCTTTTAATCAAACTATTCTTGACCATTATCTTTTAATGTAATTATCAATGTGATTAGACATAGGTCTACTACTTACAATTTATTGTTTGTCCCATGTTCATTTGCCCCTTTGTCCCTTCTCTATTGCCTTCTTTTGGGTAACTGACTGTATTTTAGAAATCTACTCTCTTTTATCCATTAGCTTTTTAATTATATATCTTTGCACTTTTTACCTTGGTCACTGTAGAAATTTTATTATATATCTTCAACATTTCACCACCTATTTAGAATTAAAATTGTAACACTTTATGCAAAATACCTATTAACTTAACATTTACATAGGTTATAAACCTCACAATACAACGCTAAAGTTTATCTTCAAATATTCATAGTTATTTTAAAGAATGGAGAGGAAAATGTTGTTTGTTCTTTTTTAAAAAGGAAATATGGAGGCAGGAATTGAAGGTGAGCAGGCAGGCAGGCAGAAAGAGAAAAAGGAGGAAGAAATACTTTATTTGTATTTAGTTATTCACACTGGTTGTGAATAACCCCCCAGTCCTCGCCCCCCTGGAACCCGGTATGTGGTTTGTTCCTTTGGAGGTGACTGACATAACCGCTGCTCCACCACGATGCACCAAAAATAGTTTGTTTTTGAAAGAAATCAGTCTGAAAAAATTCTTGGACTCAAAAAACATTTAGAAGTAGAGGAAATCCCACAGACCACCTAGTCACACACCCTTATTTGCACCTGAAGAAACAGAACCAGAGAAGTAGGTGGTTGGCCCCAGGTTAGAATAGTTTATTGTTACTGCAATAGAGATTACCTTTTCCTTTTAGTCTGTAAAGTCAGACGTGTAGATAAATGAAAGTGTGTGTGTGCGTGTATGTGTGTAACTATTGCAGGCATGTGCATTCCACACACATGAACACCTCACATTTTTGGAGAGAGTCGGATTTACAACAAACAGTACAGGTGGACCATCAAGTTTCCTTGTTTCATTAGCATCCTGATTTGCACTCAGTCCGACTCCAGCCTACCCTGCCTTCATTCACACCTTTGTTTCTAGTGTGTGTTTGGAGCATGTGTGATGATGCGTTTGCTCACTCGTGAAATCTTCTGCCAGGCTCAGAGGGCATCTGGAGGGTGGCTATTCCTTTGAATTGTGGTTTGATACTCTCTCGGCCTCATCAGGGTTGTTAAGCCATTTGGTATCCCAGGCAACCTGAAAGCAGCTCCCAGACATTTTAACCCCAAAAAGATAGTTTCAAGGAAAGGAAAGAACAGCTCTCACTAGACGCTGTTACCAGTACAGAAAGTCAGTGAGTAGCCTATCAAAGGACTCCCTGCAAGAACTGGGTGATCTCTATGGACTAGGAGGGGTCAGATAGGAGGGAAGGACTAAGGAGGAAAATACCAGCTGTGTAAGAACAGATTCTTTTTTTTCCTAGCTATGAAAACAGATCTCTGCAGCCTGAAATCCCAGCTGAGTATTTCTGTAGGGAATCCACAATTTCTCCATCAGCCCCAATGCAGGCTAATCATGATGAAAACAGTAAGCATGAGGTCCCATGAGAAGTCCCCTGAACCATTTGTTCAGAGAATCCCCAGCCCCTTTCCAGAGAACACTCAGCCCCACTGCCCTTGACACAGGGTCAGGATAGGGCTAGGAAGCCTGCTTGCGAAGCTCTGCTTTCATGGCAACAGCCTCTTTCTGTGAGTTTCCTTTTAAATCGTGCTCTTGAACTCAGCTTCAGGATTCCCCTAAGTTCCCAAACAGAGAGCATCAGACATTATGATTTTGTAGGGTCTCCATTCCTAAAACATTGGTACATTTCCATGTGGGTGTCTTGCTTCTCACATGGAAAGAAACAAAGGAAGCTGCCAGGCATGTGTCTGCATGAGTCAGTAAACCCTTCCCCTTGAAGGATCGCAGGACTCTGCTGCCAGCAAGCTAGGAACACAGGCAGAGGGGAGAGGGAAACGCTAGTCCAAGCCTCCGGGGCAAGCAGAGCCTTTGATAAACACTTTCTTCGGGCCAGAGAGTGGCCTGGGAACTATTTACTGCTTAAATACTTGGTTGGCACAGAGACACAGGGCTTCACAGGCACCCCATATGCACCACGGTGGGAACACAGCTCAGCGTTGTGAGCCCTCTGCAGGTGGCTCCCAGCTGTGGTGCTGTCAGTCCCATCCTCGCCAGTCCCAACACCTGCAGTGCTTCTCAAACAGCACCCTCCAGGCCTCGGCCCTGGGCTGTGGTGTTTGCCTTGGTCTTCTTCCATATTTTGCAGGACCTGGAACTGCCGGGTTCCGATGCTTCTGGGGTCTCCAAGACCCCATGGCACCTGCCCCCTGTGAGCCCGCCACACCATCTGGTATCCACCTGCCCACCCTCCACCCAACCCCAGTCTCCGCGCTTGCAGCACTATGCTTTCCCGTGCTCCTGGAAAGGACGCTGAGGCTGTTTTCCTGAGGCTGCTACCCACTGTCAACCTCAGGCTGGCTCTGTGATGACACTGACCCCCAGAGCACAGGAAGCTGGGGCCCTGCTGATGCATCAAAATTCCACCATGTCCTAAGCATCCCACCAGAGGAACCTCTCACCTTCCCTTCTCCTTCCGGTTCCTTTTCTTATTTAGGGCTTCCCCGCCACACTTCCAATGCCCTACATTAATGTGTTGGCGGGGGTGCGGGGGCAGCGTGAAGAAAGTGACATTGGTTGGGGAGCCCTACAGCAGTATATACTCTTCCTCACGAGGATGTTGGGACAGACGCCATTCTTTCTTTCTTTAAGAGAAATGACCACGCAGAAGGAATCCCAGGCTCTCCTGGCAAGGCAGTACTCCTCAAAGTACTAAATCCTAGGTTGAATGCTGCTTGATCTTCAATTGATACCCTGAATTGATTGAAAAACATTAAGCTCAATCACAACTAAAAAACGAAACAAAATAATAGTGGCTTAAACAAGTTAAATGTTTGTGTTTCATTTGCATTACCAAAGGGCTGGAGTGGACGAGTCTCAAGTAGTTATAGGGACCCTGAAGGACCTAGGCGACTTTCATCCTGCATTTCTGCTAGCAGTGTTTCATTCCAGGGTTTCTTTGAGTGTCCTGACATCCCTATTCCACCATGCAGAAAAGGGCACAGCCCCTCTGTTAAAAGGCACTTCCTCCAATTTGTAGCAACCACATCATTTTATTGGTTAGAATTGGTCACATGAAAGGAAGCCTGGGAAATGTAGTCTTTAGTCCCAGGGACTATGACTGGCAAAAACATTTGGTAAATTCTGAAAGGAAGGAAGAATTGGGTAGAAGTCTCTTCCATCAGCTTCTCCTCATATATATGTGCATAAATACCCCAGAGAAGGTTTAAAACCCTAAGTGGATACGCACTTTGGAAAACCTTAATTACCAGCGTGAGTCCTTCAGGGTCTTAGCCCAAATGGCCACACACAACCCACCCCCAGCCAGGCAGCGTTTCTCCAAAGCAGTCTGCACTCCATTTGCCTCAGAACCCTTGAACTGTTGGTTAAAATGCAGGTTCCTAACCCCATCACCAGGCTCACTGGACTAGAATCTCTGGGGCTGGGGTGGGTTTAGGAATCTGCAATTTATTTAAACACACATTCTACGTCATTCTTATGCACACTAAAATTTCAAGTCTTTTATTTAGTCCACCTCAGAGAAATTAAAGAAAACTTCTGAAAATGTTAAACATAAGAATACTAGAACAAACACTAATTAGTGAGTTAGATGAAAAAGTTGTTTAGGAGATTATTAATGTGACATCAGTGGTTCCAGTCAACTAACCCAGCCTCAAGGAACTGTCCAAGGTCTTCAAGTGCAAATTTGCTCTCTTCTGATCATCAAATAAAAATCAGTAGTCAGTGGAGGCAAAGGTTCTTCCCACTGTGAAGGCAGGAGCAGTCCTATGGTGAGAAATTTCAGTGCATGCTTAAACAGTTCAAAAAAACACAATACCTATGTTTTGGTGAATGATATAGAGTTCATCTGTAAGCTTAGATCATTATAAACATCAATATCCCAATAGATTTGTAAAAAGTTCATTGTGTGAAACTTACTAGCATTTTTGGATATCAGGCACTACTGGTCTATACATGCTGATAATCCCCTCACCATAGTTGGGCCCAGCAGCAATGTGCCCACCTGCAAATGTTGCTCTGTCCTCAATGGGAATGACTCACCTGAATTTCTGCTCTTAGCTTCCTAAACATTAGCCCATGAAGCTCCTGACTCTCGGATGTTCATTTCACCTGTTCTTCCTCTTCTCAGTTCTCAGAGGTTCCAGCCCTCTCTGGCCCCACAGGCATGGTCAGCATTGCTCTGATATTGGTCTCATGGCTTTCTTCTGAGGTCTCATCACTGGGGCTGCTCCTGCCTTAGCTGAGTGAAGGCCGTTTCCATCCACTGACTAATGATTTCAATTTGATGACCAGAAGAGAGCAAGTTTGCCCTTGAAGTTCTTGGACTAATCCTTCAGGCTGGTTGTGATGGGTACTGCTGGAGCCACACCAAAAATCTCCTAAACACTTTCTCTGCTTCAACTCATTGATTAGTGTTAGTTCTAGCGTTCTTAGGTTTTGCAGTCTCAGAAGTTTTCTTCTTTAACTATCAGGTTTTTTTCAGAACTCTGCTGAGGGTTGTCCACAACTTCAAAAATATATGTCAATCACATGGTTCCATTCATGGTATGTGACTTATCATTGGTAAAATTCAGTCTGCAGGTATTGTCACATTCATAGTGATTTTACATAGATATGTAACTTCTGAGCCCCTTGTTAGGACTTCTAGAGTAGAAATGACTGAACACTTACATCTCTAAAATATATTACTGTGTTATGTTACTTTAGCTTTTCTAAAAAAAAAAATCTATAAATTTAATATCAGGAGAACAAAGGAGAGATACAAAATATTTGTCATAAAAGGGGCTGCTGTGTTAATAACATTTCTGCCAGATGCTGGTCTGGGTTTAGCCTAGGTGTGAATGAAGGCTGACCATAAACTCCCAAGCTTCTTGAATAACTACATCTTGCCTTGTTCGCAAAGACTCCTGCCAACCCAGCTGGCTGCTTCCAGTTGGCTCTGTAGGCCCTTGGCACAGACCCAAGTTTTGAAACATGTCCCTGATCAGCACAGACCATGTAATTTTCTTGCTGTGGACACAGACTCTCTCAGGATGGTTCTTGACAATTTGACACCATCATTCTTTTTTATCAGTGTATTTCCAATAAACTTGCTTTATTTACTCTTGTTTTGACCCACTGACATTTTAATATGGACATAAACCATCAAGCTTCCAACAATTTATTTTTTGTTGAAGTAACATTGCATTATAACATCCAAGTTTCAGGCTTGTGTCATTATAACTCAAAGTCTATATATACTACTTGAAGTTCACCACAAAAGGTCCAATCTTACTAATTATTCTTACTACCAAGTAACAAGTGAAACATACCTGCATCCATACCTGGGCCTCACCTGTGTCTCATGCCATGAAAATTCCCTTACCCTCTGGGAAGCAGGGTGCCTAAGACTCGGGGTGAGCTGAAGATCAGGAAGGTTATGCTGATTTCTTGGTAATAAAGAGTTGTTTTTACATGTTACAGGTCTTTCTGTATAAAATAGTCACCCCAAATTACCTTATCAAAATGCTTTTCTCAGAATTCCCAGCTTTTCCCTAATACCAGAAAAAAGAGAACTAAGAAATGGAGCACTGCCAATGTAAAGAACCATCTTGCCTAAACTCAGATGAGAAATACACACACACACACACACACACACACACACACACACACAAAGTCTTGGCAGAGAGAAAGGAGAAGACTCTCCTTCCTGTTCCATCTGCCTCAGATTCGTCCCCACCTTGGCCAATGGTGAAGACCAAAGGACACCAGATGAGGTGCTGCAGCTCAGCAGTCCTCAGCCAGAGCTGCTTGTTGGCATCAGCTCAGTTGTATTAGAAAAGTACAGATGCCTGGGTAACCACCCACCCCCAAGCTTCTGGTCTCATTGGTCTCAGGTGAACACTGATGTTTTCTTCAAATTGCTCGTTCAATAAGGACTTGTTTTGAGGGGAGAAAAAAAGGCCCCAAGCAATAAGCTGTTCAGAAAAATAACCCACTGACTCACCTTTAGAAGACAAACCATAGAGATCATCATACTGTCTTTCCAGAGGAGCCATTTGACACGCCAACTCTCAAAAACGCACAGCTGACGTTTGTGGAGAAGACCCACACAGCACGCTCAGGTGGAGCCAGACACACACCTGAAACCCGGAGCTGCTCTCAGGGCCACTGGTCTGATGAGCTGACTCTGCAGTCAGACAGGCAGTAGCTGCAGTCCTATGTGAATGCAAAGAACTGTTCCCCTGCGGAGCAAGAGGATATTTTGTAGATAGTTGATAGAAAACATACATCCTTTCTATTAATAAGTCATAAAGAGATAAAAATTAAAAACAAAACTTATAGGATAACAACATAACTACACAGAATTTCAAAGGCCGTGACACAGGACTAGGCGCGGGGAGATATGAATTATTCTGTTGACCGACAGACATGGAAGGACAGGATGGGGAGAGCAGCAAGCATGCGCTGATGATCTAGGGGAGCGGATCTGGTGAAAAACGTGATCTTAGACAAGTGCCTAAAGAAATAATGGGACAGGATTTCTAAACCTCACGATGTGCTCAAGTCCTCCTCGCCATTGGCGCTGTCTCTGTCATCCTCGCCTTCTGCAGCCTCTTTTTCATGCTCCTGGGTCGGCTCCAGCTGGCCATCCCCCATCGTCATCATCGTCATCCAGCAGGTCCCCGGCCCTGGCAGTCACCTGCACGGCCCAGACTCCATTTTCACATCGGTGAAAGGAGCTGCTGCCTGATCCGCTTCTGACTTCTCTTTCTTCATCTCTACTCCTTGGTTGCTCTGTTCCTTTCCCATTTTTTCCAGACTTTCCAGGAGAGAATCCACTTTTTGTTTTATCTGGGTCAGCTCCTTCTTAACGCTCTCATCTCCTTTCAACTTTCCAGACGTGGAAGAAGAGCCTCGCGGTCCACCCCTAGAAGTGAGGCCACTTTTCCCTCCTGAGGCAATCACTGGTCCACGTGGGGGGTTCGAGGCCGTTGCAGCCTGAGCAACAGGAGGAGGAACACGAGCTGGACCGCTGCATCAGGTCAGTCATCGTGCGGGTCAGCAGAAGAGCCGCAGATCTCTGCTGCAGAACGTGTCACACCTGCTTTTCTTTGCTTCACTTTTGACTGCAGCCAGATTAACACCTAACACCTGGCCAGCAATCATTCTGCCATCCTCTCCTGCCAGAGCAGCCAGGCATTTGTCTCATTAACATACTGAACGAACGCAAAGCCCTTATCACAGAGCCACCCCCAGGTTTGCCGTATTTCGAGAAGATTGCCTCATCAGACTTCTTGACTGGTGTGTAGAGTTTCCCAGAGAATGCACGGAGTTTCAGGAGCGAGGGTCTGTCTTGTTGGTAATGTCACTGGCCATTGTCTTTGATGTTAAGTCTCCTCACAAACCGAAAACTGTAGCCGAAGATCAAATGCATCTCACAGGTAAGGAGAGGAGAAGAGATTCAGGTCTGGATCTCCTACACCCAGGCTCTACACGGAGAAGCTGTCAGCTGCTGGAGGTCAGCAATGCAGCCACTGCAGCTCAGTCTTGGTCTCATCACAAAATGTACAGCCTGGTGTTTTTAAAATTTCCCCTTGATGGCTCAAAGTGCAGGCTCAGGCAGGAGCCTCTGCAGTGATTGTTCTCTACAGCTCTTTCCAACATGCCTTTATTGTGGCATTTTCCATTTCTTCTAGCTCCAGGGAGAAGTCTTTGGTGATTAATTGCCAAGCACAACTGTTTATTACTCCTTAATAATATGAATTTGTGTCACCAACAATAAGTCATCCTGTCTCTGCCCTTCTTCCGCTCCTGACAAATCTCCATGTGGCATCATCCCTTTCTTCTCTTCTAACTGATAATCTGATATGTCCCCACTTCTTGAAAGACACCCTGGTCATCATAAGAGATTTTTTTATGTGTGGGGGGAGTGGGGCAAGTGGGGAATGCCTGATCCGGAGAGAGCTGATGGCTCCATTGACTCAACCTGAAGAGATTTTGCGGAGGTGGGAAGTCAGAGGACCCTCTGGAGGTCCTTGGTCCAGTCCGGCTCTAGCCCCAGGCCGACGGCTGGCCTCTGTGTTTGTAAAGTCAGTGGAAGAGACTGCCTCAGCTCTTTTAAGGACTTGTCCTGCATGATTAGGTGGCTCAGATGCCTTTAGCATTGTATATATCCACGCATCTGTAAATCCAAGTTATTTCCCTCTTGTTTTATGTTCAATGTAGATTAAACACAAACACCTGTTACAGAGTGAAGTATCTGCCCCCCAAAATAGATATGCTCGAGTTCTGCTCCCTAGTGTTTCTGAATGTGACCTTATTTGGAACTAGGATCATTACAAATGTAATTATTTCCATTAAAATATTGTCATGCTGCAGTAATCCAGTATGACTCATGTCCTTACAGAAGATGGCCTTGTGAACAGACACGCACAGGGAAATGTCATGTGAAGATGGAAGGCTGGCGCTGCCGCAAGCCAAGCAGTGCAAAGGATTACTGGCCATGCAGAGCGAGTGTAAGAGCAGATTCGCCCCTTGAGCCTCCAAGGCACAGCCTGCCGGTGGCTGGAGTCAGACTTCTTTCACCAGAAGTGTAAGAGAATGCATTTCTGTTGTTTTAAGACACCCAGCATGATTCATTACAGCAACCCTGGGAAACTAATCCAATACCAGTTAGAATGTCCACTCTTGTTTCAAAGAGGGACCAGATTAGGATAGTTGACAACACAGGTTGATAGGCAGGTTGACTCCTGTGACGAACAGTGTGACTTGTTTTAACAGCTCCAAGGCCCCATTTTCTCATCTGTAAAATGGAAATACTAACCCTACTTCACAGAGCTGTTCTGAGACTTGAAACAGGGGATACTGAAGAAGTACTTACCCAGGACCTGGCGTGTGTGGACCCTCTTAAAGCACAAAGGTGGATGGGTGACAGAGGAGGCTTTGAGGGGAATCAGGAGCAACCACACCTCCCGGTGCAGATGCTGAGACCAGGCTCTGTGTGGCTGTCTGTCTGTCTGGATAATGGAAGACAAAAGGTAGGCCAAGTCCCTGCCTTCCTGGAATGCTGTCAGGGTGAAGGAGATGATGTGTGAAAGCCCGGGGACCGAGCTGCCACGTTAGCATCAAATCGCCATCACTGTTTTCCCACCTATTCATCATTGACTGCTTTAGAGTTTCCACAAGATGGTTTTCAGCACCAGGCAGAACGCTGTGTGCTGGGCTTCACTCACACCCCAGGCATCTGGCTGTCACGCAGCAGCAGACCCATTCACTTGAGTCTTACTGCTTAATTATTGCAAACTGGCACGACTCCGGGTATCTTGAGAGCCCTTGGACACGCACCATACGTTTTGGGCAGGAAGGCTCTCCTGAAGTGGGGATGCTGCCTGTCACTGTAGCAGCTCCACGCCACTAAGTGGTGGATTCTCTCCAAACTCGCGGCCCCAGTTGCACGGGAAGGAAAGACCTGGTGCTCAGAGGTGCCCATGGCACAGTCACCCGGGGCCAGCCTGTCAGCCGGCCACCCAGTACTTGTCACCTGCGACAATTTCTGGCCCAGCACTGGAAAGAAGAAAGGGGGGGAGCCAGGTGGCCCATCTCCTGTTTCACATACAAGCAGAACTTATACAGCGTATGTGGAACTCAACAGTTCTCAGCCCTCAGACCCAAGTGAACAGCTACACCCCCGCCATCTTGTTTGACCTTTGATGATAGGAACAGAGCAAAGGAGAGCTTGATCAGAGCCTCCACTGCTCATTCTTCATTCATTCCTTCCATCAATATTTATTGAACATCTCCTGTGTGCCAGGACTGGACTTAGCCCTGGTGACACTGAATCTGAGATAAAGAACCAGCCACTGAGATCAGACAGGGGGTCAACTTCCCTGAGTCTCCTGGTGCATAAGGAGGAGACTGCCAGAGCGCCCTCCAGAGGCTTGGGAGGAAGCTGCTCCAATCACAGGGCCTATTCATGATAATCATTTCAACAAGTGTTAGCAAGCCCCTTAGGTGGGCTGGATCCAGCTCTGGAAGCTTGAGTTTCATAGATGAATGTTTAAAAGATCTCAACCATCATAAGCTTGCATCAAGACCTCAGGGAATGCAAAATCTGCAACCTGAATATTTTCTAATACTTCTTGACCTGAAAATATTCTGCTGAAACTGAGGTTCTCCAAAATACAGCTCTGCCTCACCAACTGGCCATGAGGCAAACTTTTCAGTCTCCCATTGACTTAGAACATTGAACCACCTGCTTCCCTCACTGCTGGCAGCATGAGGTTGGTCAAAGGTAGAGGAATGAGTGTCAAAAGCCAGAGCGAAATGATACTTATGCCAGAAAGTCTTAGTCCCAATACTTTTCTAAGGAACTGAGATGTCTTGACTTCTCAAATTCCCAATGTAGCAAAAAGGTAAACACGGAAGTCTCTCTATCATAGAGTCTGGTCACCTAGGCCAGAGCTCACAGACAATCTCAGGACTTTCTGTTAAAAAGCTACTTTCCAGTGTGGAGAAGCATTCTAGCAGAAAGGAGACTCCAGCTCATGCCTGTGACCTCAGAAAACCACCCACTCCTGGAAAGGCTGGAGGAACAGCTGAGTGACCCGACACCCAGGGAACCTACAAGATCTTCTTTGGGAAGAGACACAGGGAAATGGGGCCGTGCCCAGTCAGGGAGGTCCTGCTACTGTAGCTGGTTACCATTTCACATCTTTGTGCTGAGATAGTACATTCTGAAGAAAGATGGAACAAGGCCTTAATTTTAGGTATGATCAGAGGAATACTCCTTGCCCCAGAATAGAAATGGAAATAGAAGTGAATAAGAACTAAAGACCAAGTATCTAGCTCAAGATTTCTCAGTCTTAGCACTGTGGATATTTGGAGCCATATACAACTCAGTCTTTGCTGTGGGGAGCTGCCTTGTGCCTGGTGGCCTGTTTAATAGCATCCCTGTCCGCCATCCACTGGATGACGGTAGCATCCCCCACCCTCAGCTTTGGCAACCAAAAATGTCTCCAAATATTGCCAGATATTCCCCAGGGGCAGGGTGGGCAAGATCACCTCTGGCTGAGGATCACTGATCCAGCTGTTTCCTAGAGCAATCGGTCCAAGAATATCTTGGCCAAGTCTTAGGACAGCCAACACTTACAGTTTGTCTGGGATTTTACCTGCTTGAGCACTGAAACCCCCACCTCCCCTCAGTCCAGGAAAACTGGGCCAGCTGGCCACTTCACAGTCTCCTTCCCCATCTTACCCTGATCAGCCCGGATTCTACTGGACCACCCTCCCCCAACATTTCCAAACCCTTTCATTCTGTTCTCTATAATCCTTAGTTTCTGTCTGTCCCTCCTCCTGTTCCCAACCCTTTCCCAAAAGCGAAGGCCAGGATCTTGGCTTTTTAACTGATGTGTTGCAAGTGTCCATAACAGTATCTGGCAATGATAGATGCTTAACAAATATTGGTGTACGAAGGATCAGGTCTCTAAAAACATTCTGAGCATCTGTGACCTTTGTCATTTCTCCTCAGTTAGTCACTTTCAGTTTCCCAGCTTGTGTTCCAGCAGTGTTTGGCAAGAAAACCCTTTACACAAACAGGACCTGGGAGGGTGTGTCCTTGGGGACTGCTGAGACTCTGTGTCTCTGCTGCCAGTGGGGAAGGGGTGAGGGGTGGACATGGCTGTGACCCTGCAGGGATCTGCTGTCAACCAGGAGAGCCCATGAGGACACAGCTGTGGCCAGGACGGCCCACAGGCAGCCTCCAGACACATCCTGCCCTGATCACATGCACTTCTAAGCCTGGATAGATAAGGATCCCATGTTTGCCAATCAAAGCCTTCCTTCCTCAATACTAGGATGAAACCCAGGTATTAGGATTATGAATTTTGACTTGTCTTTTTTACCTTTCTGTATTTTTCAGATTTTCCACAATGAACATGCATGTGTTTAATAATGAGAGAAAAATGGGGGGAATATAAAAATGTAAACCTGACTCCGTTGGTCATTTTCACTAAATGGTCCAAACAGGGCCCAGGTCCTTTCGTAGGACACCCTGAGGTTTTCCCCAAGCTCACTCCCCTGAACTTCCTCTTGGTTTGTTGAGGGACTCCATGAGAAATCTGTAAAATGGGGTGGTAGCATCTCACTTTGCATAGTTCTTTGCAAGAATTCATGAGATCATCTAGGCAGATGGCTGAGATCTGGGGAAAGAAGGAAGACATCGTAAAGCCAGATGGCCAATGTCCATGGGGCAGAGAATGAGCTCGTCATCAGGATAACACTGACCATCCCTGAAATTGAGCTGTTGCCTTTATTACCTGAATAACTGCATCCACTCTCTTTAAGGTATTACGCCAGAGGGGACCTGAATTGGAGGCTACATGTAATTATTATTATCATTATTACTGTCATTAGTAATATCTAATGGATTCTAGACTTAATGCTTTACTGCTATATGACAGCAAAGTTCTTGGCAGCTAGCTGGTAGAGGACAGAAGTCTCCATTTTTCATGAGAGATCATTGGAAACTGCATTAACACCACTGAAATTCTGAGATTCACTAGGCCTGCCTTTAATAAGCATTTTCCCCATTTCTGTGCCTCCTCCCTCTCCAGAAACAGCCTCTCAGTGGAAATTGTCATGACAACCTGGAGAGAGGACACACTGCAGCTAGCCGAGTGGAGACAGAGGGTCCTCACGTCATGATGAAAAGGACCTGTGATAAAGGACAGGACCAGGCTGCCTTGCTTTGCAGAGAGCTCCGGAGTATAAAATCACAGGCAACTGTGAAAGTCACGCTTAGTTGTATAAATAGAAACCTGGGTCCTGGGCTTCGTCACATAGATGCTTCTGACCCCAGTGTGGGCCAGAGGGTGAATAGGCTGGATGAGCCTGCTTGTGCGTCATCACCCTTCTAATTGCACTCAGAGCCACCAACCAGCTCCCCCTCCCTGCCCACTGGGTTGATGATTTAATTGTCCCTGACCTCCAAGCTTGCCTTCATGCAAAGAAAGAGGACGGTTCTGCCTGATTCTTCCTACCCAGAGCCATTGGAGAAAGCAGGTTGTTTATCACAGAAGAGCTGTGTAAAGCTTTTCAGAAAGCCTCGTGGGCTATTTTTGGGTAGTGAGCTTCTGCCCAGAGTGGAACAGAGTGCCCACAGGAGCAAGGAGGTGGAGGGCCAACATCCCCCTCCCTGCCCCCTGGCCAAGCACTTAACTTCAGCTTCTCAGCTTCTTGGTTGTCTCTGTAAAATGGAGTCTCCTGGCAAAAGGCAGAAGGCTCCTCAGTTACTTTGCCCAGGTCCCAGCAGATCCCTGACCCCAGGGCCCTTGATGTCAAGATCCAAATCCCAGCTCTGCCACTTACACCTTGTGTGACCTTGGGTGAGTTTCAGAAATCTCTCCAAAATGCAACCTCCTCACCCTCCCAGTGTCCATGGCTGTGAGTGTGACCATCGGTTTCCCTCATGATGCCCACACCCCACACCAAGTCCATCTGTGAATTCCAGGTTTCTCCCAAGAGAACCTCTCTCCAGCTGCCCACTTCCCTGCATCTCCCCCCTTACCACCACCTTGACCTGGAGGTCTATCCCAGGTCCGCAGCTGGCCTCCCAGCTTCCACTCTTGCCCCTCTGCTTTCTCTGCACAAGCACTAAATGAGCTTTGGAAGCACAGCGCAGGCCATATTGCCTGTCTGTCTGCTGGGAATCCTCAGTCAGCAAGATGAGACTCACCACTCAACGGGCTCTTCTAAATGCTTTACATACATAAACTCATGTAATCCCCACAGCGCCCCTGAGGGAAGATCTCTATTAACATACCATCGCCATTTTGAGGATGAGGAAAACGGTGAAGAGATTAAGGTTCTTGCCCCAAATCACAGACTAGTCGGCGGCAGCTCCTGGGTATGGATCTAGGCAGTCTGGCCTTCAGACCATGAGGCCCACCCTGGACTGTTCCAGATCCTGCGTTAGTTCCTACTGGGCCACACCAACCTTGCTTTATACCAAGCTCCACCTCATCTTTATTCCATTTACCCAGGTCTTTCTAAGAGAGGCTAAGCACATGCTGACTCAGGACTTCAATGCATGCCCTCCTTGATCCAGGTCTTCCTGCCACCCCCCGGGGGGCTGAATCCTCCCTCTTTGCCCTTTCTGCCCAAATCACCTCCTCATTGAGGACACCCTGCTCATCCAGTCTAGAGGAAGGGACACTTGTAAGAACGGAGAGATTTGTTTGTTTCCCTGGACACTGTCAATCTCCCAGTTAGTCTACAAGATCCATGAGGACAGGCCCAGGTCAGTTTCCTTCCCCATTGTTCATGCAGACACAGCAGGGTTGATGCCAGAACATGGGAGTATTCGTATCTTTGGGGTGGATGGAAGGTGGATGAGCATGGAGGAGAGAAAACAGGAGTTCAATATGTGACCCAGAGGAAAGCTCGATGACCCACCTCTACCCCAGGGTGGGGGACCCATCAGTCTGGAAAGGACAAGTGTGCTGGTAAGAGGTGCTGGCCACTTGAACAAAATGATGTCAGGGGATGGAGGAGCAGAATCGAGAAAGCCTGATGAAGTGGTGATTGGTTAGGATTAGAGAGCGAGGGAGACTGGAGCACCCAAGAAGATGCCCAAGTCTCTGGCTAGAGCACTGGGACGAAAACGGGAAAGATAGTCCTGCCCCAGAAAGGGTAATGGAAAACAGCAAAACCTAAATATTTAAAGTACCGGTAGTTCATAGTGAATATGGTTAAAGGGGAAAAGAGAAGGGAGGTGGGGCAAACATACTATTGGAATGTATACGAAGCTGAGATTGGTTTTCCTTGAAATGATCACCACGCAGTCACACCTGAGCTGGCCATCTGAGCAGGTTCCAAAACATCGGGAATGGCGGACAGATTGAAATTCTCTCTTCTTCCTAAAATGGTTAGGTGTTTAACCCAGATTGGTTAATTATTAACCCCCCAGGCAAATGTGTGATATTTTGCCTACAGTCACCAACGCATTCAGGGGAGGGCTCTGGAAGCGAGAACTGGAGTAGGCTGTAACGTGGTTACATGCCCAGCCGGGGAGCAATTCAGATGTGAGATGGAGGCAGAGAACCACGCAGCCAGACCCTTCCAGGAACAGTGGCAACTGGCCTTCAACCTCACCACCCTCTCCTCACAAAAGGCAGGGAACATTCTGATTAGACTGTGTAAGCATTTTGCTAGAGGGTCAGCTACTTCTGGGGAAGGAATTTTCTAGACTTCCAAGTCAACCCACTGTAAAAACAGACTTGTAACTAGTTGGTTCATACCTACCGTAGCAGGGGGTCTCGTCATCCATTTTTATCTGGTACAGAAGACAATTCATTCTGTCCCCTGAGATCAGTTTGCAACACTGTGGGGCCTGACGTGGTTATCAGGGAGATGTTCTAGTCTAACCATCAGGAAACCAGATTTGTGACCCTACCTTAACCTCCAGGATCCTGGACGTGGTAGTTACCCTTTCTGGGCTTCTCTGGACATGAGACTTATCTTATTTCAAATAGAAGATTAAATTAGAAAGGTAACCTTTTAACACTTAAAAGCAGTGGAACCCATTTTTAATATTTAAAAAAATTGAACAAATAAAAACTGAAAGCATATGTGGACTTCAATATCAAGAGCAGACAACAGGAAGTCACAGTTGCTTTAACAGGGGTGGGAAGGCCCCAACCCACCTGTTCATTTCCCCTCACCTCCTCACCCCTGTGACTCCAGAGAACTTCCGGATCCCCAGGGAACCCAGTTAGAACCTCCTGCCTGAGGTGCTTTCTAGGTTCTGTATGACTTTTCTTGAGCAGTGCTCTGGGGACTCCAGGTTTCCAGGAAGCATGTCTGAAAAGCTGACACAGCAAGAGGCCAGAGATAGGACAAGAGTCCACAGACTCCACAGGCTCTGAGGAGGCACCCATGGTCAGCAAGGGCATGGTGGCAACCCCATCACTTTCCACAGGAGACCAGGAAGTCATGCCCTGTTTGGGCGTGTCACCAGGCATTAACAGCAGAAAGAGTTGACACTCTGGAGTTCCAACCAAATGGCGTGGTGAGTTACCCCTTCAGAAGCTGAGCTCTCTGCTGCTTACAGAGCTGTCAATCCACATGTGGGGCCTAATAAATGAGAGTTTTCTTTGGCAAGTCCTGAGCCAGGCACTGGTAGAAATCAGAGATGGAGCGTCTACTTCAAACCCATCACCCCACAAACTTTCACGAGTAAGAACACCTTCGAGGAGGTAGCACCTCCTTATGGTCCAGAGCCCAGACTATGGAGCCCAATAGACTTAGGTCAAATCCCCCAGCCTGTGTTCTCATTTGCAAAATAGGAAAAATAATATTGACTCCCTTGAGTCGTTGTTGGGAGCAAATGAACACATGCACATACAGCTACTATTTTTATTAACTCCACTTGGTTGTTCCCAAGTAGCTACCCTGCTGAGAGGCACCCCACATGAAGAGCACAGAGCTACAAAATCCCTGGAACAGCACCCAAACATTTCTTAACTTGGACCTTATACCTGTCTGTTTTGAAGGTTAGGTATTCTCAATATAAAATTATAGTCCCAATCCCAGGTTCTAGATGGCATTTTCTGCCCTCCTCCAGATTTACTTTTGCTTTCAGAAGGCATTTGAGTCAAGGGTATCTTCTCTCCATCCAGCCTTGATGAGCTAATTCAATGCTGGTTTCAGTCTCTGAGAAGGCTGGCCCATTTCTAATTCACCTTACACCTGGGAGAACCCTTCAGCTGCCCCAACCAAAAGCCTAAAGCATTTACTAAGACCCTCTCCTTGGCTGACCCTGAACCCAACTGTGTCTTTTCCCAGCCCTGGGGGACTGCTGGAAATTCTGCTCAGTTTCTCAGCCTTTCAACTGGCACTCAGAAATTGGCAAATGTTTCAGTGGGGAGAGGGGAATTGAAGGTTCCCCTCTGTAATTCCCTTCTCTACTTGATTTTGGCTCTTCAAGTCCTGGCTGCTCCAAAACCTTCAATTGAGTTTTTACAACTATTTCATCCTGTTTTTCTAGTTGTTCCCAAGGTGGAGGATGATCTGATACTAGCTCGACAGCCATATTGAAAGTCAAAGTCTATTTGATTTTCATGCTTAGGTATTTTAAAAAACTGTTCTGGTTTCCTATGCTCTACTAATTTCCTATGCTCTACTAACCATCATGGGATGGCTGGGGGAGGTGGAAATCCATGTTTTCCATGCCAGGCTAGCATCGAATTCTTCAGGAGACAGAAAGGGAGAATGTGAGGAGGGAATCTGGTCATGGATTCAAATGACACATTGTCATACACCAAAGGGACAAGGTTAAAAGGGGGGGGGGGGTGCTCTCTGAGGCTTTCTCGCAGCTGAATTCTGAAGGGTTTGGGTTTTTTTTCCTCAGCAAGTCCATAGACTAGTTTGATTAAAGACAACTTTTTCTCCATATAATGCAGTTTAGAAATAAGGTTAGAGAGCCACCTCCTGGTGGGAAATATGGTGATGTTAGAGACCTGTAGAGATTCTCAAACTGTGTTGGGACCCCATGGGTCCCGGGGAAGACAGGGTTGGTGGAGCTGCTCAGAGCAAGTGGGTGTCCGTGCCCATTTTCATCTCACTTTCCTCACTTTCAGCTCCCAAGTTAGCCATTTATATACTAGGTTTCTGAGATAGATTCCACTAGGTGGACTGTGAGGAATGACTCCACCATTAAACAAGTTTCAGAACCACTCACTGAGTGAAAAATACTCACCTGGTTCTGATCCCAGCCCAAACACTTTTCTACCACCTCAGACTCTCTCCCTTTTGAGACTCAGTTTCCTAAAAGTTTGTTGTTATAGAAAAAAATGTTTCTTTTTAAAAAGCATCATTCTGTGCTTTTCGGGTAGTGCTTCATGTGTTTTTCTCACAAATTCCCCGCAAAAGACGTGAAGTGATTATGGCTATTGTCATTTATTGGTGGAAACCAAGGCAGCAAAGTCCATTGGGGATGCAAAGCTGCTCTGCTCAGACAGTACTCGCCCTGTCATAGCCCTCTTCACTGAAAAGTCACACCACTCTGCTAGTCCCTTTGTAAAATGAAAAAAATCAGAAGCCTGAAGATCTTTGAATATTATTGTGGGAGGTCTTTTGTAGAATTCCCTGATACCACCCCATAATGATTCTTGTCTTGAGAAGTTGAGGATATCAGCAAACCCAGATTTATTGATCCATCCCAAGAGAGGGAGGAGAATATATCATGGTAGTGTGAATAACATCGGGGCTGAATTGTGACTCCCATCTCAGCTCCTATATGGAATCCTAAACCCCAGCACTTTCAAATGTGAGTGTATTTGGAGATAAGGACTTTAAACAAGTCATTAAGACCCTGATCTCACGAAGATGAGTTCTCATCCAATATGACAGGTACTCTGTAAGACAGGAAACAGCAGAGATAGACACCAGGAGAAACCAACCTTGGTAGAGCCTTGACCTTGGACTTCCAAACTCCAGAACTGTGAGAAAATAAATGTCTGCTGTTTAAGCCACTCTGTCTGATGTTTTGTGTCATGGTAGCCCTAGCAGACTAATATACTTGTCAAATTTCCTACTTAATCTCCCCCACTCCCTCTTTAGGAATCATTCATGCTTGTTCCTTTGATAATGTCTCAATCAATTAATTGGAGGGAAAATCATCCTGTGAATGAGTAAGATGAATAAAGTTATAATGAGATGTTACTAGAGACCTACAATTTCTGTCCTGGAGAAATGTCACAGCATACTCACACATGTTCTTTTGTTAGCACGGGCACTAGCTGCCCTCATAAGGACTAAGCTGAGATATACCATCAAATTCTCAGTGTCTGCCCTCATCACTAAGACTTTAGTGCTAGCTCTTGGGTCCCAGAGTGCTGGGATCATTGAAGAATCCCACTCTTGGAAGAGGGCTGAGGTAGGAGGTAGGACCTGGATAGTACTTAGCATTGTATTTTGTAGAAAAAAATGGAAGGTGAAACCCATAGCTGATTTTTTGTTCTTTGATGTCCTGCAATTTCCAGTTAATTAAAGTAAAATGGAGCCAAGTATCATCTGGTACAGGAGGGTGAAGTCCCTGTCTATGAGACCCTGAAACGCATCTTCCCTCTGAGCTGTTGAGGAAAAAACAAAACAATGGTTGCCAATGCAGAGACATGTGTAAAAAGCTACAAGAAAATCCCTCCACTTAGGCAAGAAATTGCTTTTCAATCTAGGATAAATAAGCAATGATTGTGCAATGAATGGCATGACTGGCCCTCTGCTCTCTGTCAGCACACAAAGGTCATACATGCCCCTGAGTTCAATGGTTGAAAAAAACCATGAGCTTTAGTGCTAAGCCAGGTTCAGATCCTGACCCTTCCCCAACAACTGTGTAGCTTGCTTTCTCTGACACACAGTTTATAGATCAGCAAAAATGGGGACAAGGATGCCTGAAGAGTGAATGAAATAATAGGGTTAAGCATCAAGTGCTCAGAGGGTAGGTGGTTGCTTTAAGTGCTCAGAGTCAGCACTAGCCCCTTGCTCCATCACTGAACTCACAATGCATTCCGCACACACGAAGGCACTCACCTGGCGTTGCTGACTTGTTGAAAATGTGATCATGTTTGTTAACAGAAGAATGAGGCTTAAGAGAGATGATTTTTCAGCGACTTAGAAGGACCAGAGAGCAGGTTTCAAACAGGATATCAAAATGCTGAAAGCCCCCTCCAATGACAAGGTGTGCCATTTTGTCAAGGTGTGTCAAAGCCCCTTAGCACACCAAAGCCCCTGGTAACATTGCCTAGAAGCTGACATCCTTTATCAAATAAACCTAAAGGAGGAGCCTTTGGTCAATGAGTAAGATTCACTGAGATCACATTCAAAGAGCAGTCACAAACCCAAATCCCCAATTAAGGAGGAAGGGAGGGCCAGCACAAGGAGAGATCTTTTCCTTTTAAAACAGAACTCACTGTTCCTCCATTCTAATTAAGCAACAAATAGTGTTCTTATGTGTGTTGGTGGTCTTTACATCATAGCCCAAGGTAAGAGCTGCTGACAGTCTAATATCCCATAATTAGTATTCCACTGTTGTCAGTACTTAACCCAGACAAAATCCAACATGCCTGGATAGGAGCTACAAGAGATGGCTGCTCGATGAAAAGATCTGAGACAGTCCCAGAGGCTGGGCTTGCTGGTAACTATGTTTTTCACCTTAGTGTTAGGCACAGTCCCCAGGTGACCTACATCCAAATGTACATAGATCACCAGAGAGACATGTCAGTCCATGATCACTACACCTACATATTGCCAACCCACTTCATTTTCCTACTGGGGATACAGGACAAGGTAGTGATAGAGGTGGGAGAGTCAAAAAAAGGTGCTAGAAATTAGCGTTGCCTGGAATGATCAGATGACTGTGAGTTCAAATTCAGATCCTTTACTCACTTGCTAACTCTGAGAATATTACTTAACTTCTCTAAGTAACATCTGTAAAACATAGACAGTTAATTCCTCGTGGTATTGTGAGAATTAAAGGAGCTCATGCAGCAAAGTCCTAGCATAGCGCCTAGTATGTAACAGATGCTTAATAACTATTAGTTATTCTTTTCCTCTGTGGGTGGTCCTAGGGAGCTGGTGGTGACTAAGTCAAGAACTAGGTCAAAATTCACCTCTAAATACTTCATCTGTATCCTTATAAGCATGTGTTCCCAATATCTGCCATTTACTCTAAAACATTTTTCACCAACTTCCCTTCTTATCGAATAGGTACCCATTAGTATCCTTTAAAAATTAAGATTTATGGAGCACCCTGGTGGAGCAGTGGTTAGGTCAGTCACCTCCAGAGAACACAAACCACATACCCATGGCCTCGAGTCCCTGTCCAGGGAGAAAAAACCAGGGTAAACAATTAAGTGGAAATAAAATCAAGTATTTCTTCCTCCTCTCTCTTCCTGCTTGCCTGCCTACTTGCCTTCATTCCTACCTTCACCTTTCCTTAAAAAGAAAAGAAAAGGAAAATAATTAAGATTAAATTGAAATTGTTACCTGCCAGCCTGAATGTCTTTCTTTCAGATGAGCCCTCTTAGCTGGAACTCATTTGTCATGCTACTGCAGCCCAAATGTTATAATCACTCAGCTGTTGCACAATCAACAACTTTCAAGTGGTACAAAATGTCTGCTCTAAATGAAGGTTACAGGTTTGAAAAATAAACTGTTTCAAAGAAGTTCTAAGTCTAGACATCCAACACAAACCTGGTTCTTCTAGTGTAATTGATCTCATGCATCTCTGCAGTATCTTAGTAGTTGACATGCTTTGTGTTAAAATCTTTGACAAATACCAAGCATGAGATATTTGGTTCAAATTGTGATTCCTGTGCAAAATATGCAAACTCAAAAAAACAAGAAATTCTTCCTGGGATGTGATAGTGGAGTGCACATGGAGCATTTGCTGAGTGTTCACTGGCTGGGTTTGTGTGTGTATCAGGCAAGATGTTACAGTTTTTGGACCTCAGTCGCCTGGTCAATAATATGGTATCCAAACTTCCTCATCTGGTTAGTGTAAGCATTATGTTTGCTAAATAGGTAAGGCTCTGCAATAGTAAAGAAATAACTTTCTAAAGAACTTTAAAGTTGAATGACATAAAGGCAAAAGTAGTTTATTAACAGCCTGTGACAATGTGAAGTGCAGTAATGTAATGAAAGGATACAATAGCAGCTGATTCTTCAATGAGATGGAAAGACGGTTTCTTTTTCCATCACAAAACTATGGGCTGACCATATTTGCTTTCAGCAAATAATAGCCCAAATGTCTGAAAAAAATTTGCAAAAACAATTGATTTTCTTCCCGAGGACTGGAAGTGGAGTGGGCAATTGGGCAATAAAAGAGCAGCAGCGATTTTCTGCTCCATTTCTACAAGGGCAACAAAAACATGATGGCGGAAAACAACACCAAGTGGAAATCTTCATTTCCTTCCTCAGGGGTAGAAAACACATTCATTTATTAAGTCCTTAAAAACTGTAACCACAGATTGCAGCAACAAGACACAACAGAGAAAAGATTGATTGGCTTGAGCCAACCGTATGTGGCAACTGAATGAAAGAACAGTTCCCGTATGGAAGAGCAGTGGGGCCAGTCCCTGGAATAGCAGGATGAGCAAAGAGCTCTCATTTACACTGGAAATGCTGACATGAAGTGTGTTTTTCTCAGCTGATTGGTAAGCTCCCTGAAAAAGGAAGAGTAATAGGAGTGGGGAATATGAACTCTCTAACAAACTGTATCTATTTTCTGCCTGGAGAGAGTTCTAAGTAATGAATATCCATTGAGCCTGAATGAGAAGATTTTGAATGAGTTTTGTCCTGGTTCCTTCCCTGGCTGCCCAGCTCTTTCCATCTTGATTAATAGGCATTAAAGTCTCAATTGCCCAACATCCTGGAGCAATATCTAGTCCCCCTAAATTCATTTTGCCAAAAACTAAAACATGTCCATTTGAATTTCAAACATGTATTTATGGAAAGTTTAATATTTTTTATAGAAATATTTTCAAAGTTCATTACAGCCTCCCCTGACCTCCTGGTGTTCAGCAAGATGGCAGTGAATGAGGACAGTTCAGCAAGATGGTGGTGAGTGAAGACAGTTCAGCAAGATGGCGGTGAGTGAGGACAGTTCAGCAAGATGGTGGTAAGTGAGGACAGTTCAGCAAGATAGCGGTGAGGCCAGAGCACAGAGCCGGCACACAGTGGTCATGTAGCAGCATCCCAGACTTGTTGCATTGTTAGTTTTTCCAATTCAGGCTTGTCGGGGTGAATATGACAGATGGAAGGAGGCCTCTATGGAGGCAGACAAGGTGGAGGATAAAGGTGAAGAGATACAAAATCTGTGCTGCAAGTATTTTTTTTGGTGATTTCTATCTCCCTCCTTCTTTTATCATTAGGATATTAATGGTCATTTCTTGATCCTCTTCTCTATTTTGTTTACTCCAGTTCATGGCTTTAAATACCATCTATATGCCAAGGCCTTTCCTGACCAACAGACTTGCTCATACAACTGCCTGCTAGAAAATTCCACGAAGATATTGAATAGACAACTCAACTGAACATTCCCAAGCAGAATGTCTGCTTGAATTTCCCAAACCTCTTCCTGCTTGGAGGTGGATAAGAGTTGGGGCTAGCAGTCAGCTAACCAAAAGGTTAAAAGGAAAAGCTCAAGAATGATTCTCCATAGGTGCTGTGAAAAACTTTAATATATTTTGGAAATGTGAAGGTCATGTGGATGTGCAGGGCTATGTGTGGGTCCAGAGCTGTGTGTACGCTCAGAAAAGAGCCTCAGCAAATTCCTCAGCAAAAACCAGCAGATCTATTAGTTACAGGAATTTAAGGAAACCTCTGTCCATTAATTAACTGACCACTGAGCTGAGTAGAGAGTTCAATGACTCAATATGACAATGATTGCAGAGTTTACAGAACTAGTTCAGAAAAAATGTTAAATAAAGCAACAATAATAACAAGTACTAGAGATAGGGAAGGATCTGATTTCCAGTTATCACACTATATTATTTTAAATGTCCAGTTCTCAGCAAAAAAATTTTGATGCATGCAAAGCAAAAAAATGTACGGGGCATATGCAGGGGTGGGTAGGAGTCAACAGAAACTTTCCCTAAAGAAGTTCAGACACTGGACTTACTAGACACAAATTTTGAATCGGTTATTTTTAATATATTCAAGGATTTATTTTTAAAAACTAGTCTAAAAAACTAAAGAAAGTAGATAATGTCTCACAAAACAGAGGGTATCAATAAAGATATAGAAATTACTTCTAAAAGTATCAAATAGCAAGGAATAATAACTGAAATGAAAATTCCACTAGAGGGAAACAACAACAGATTTGAGCAGACAGAGTTAAAAATCAGCAAACTTGAAGATAGGTCAATTAAGATTATACAGTTTGAGGAACAGAAAGAAAAAAGGAAGAAGAAAACCAAGCAAAACACAGAGACCATGGAGCATCATGAAAATTTCATATATATATATATATATATATATATATATATATATGCATGCTTACTGGACATCTCAGAATGAGAGGAGAGAAAGGGACATAATATACATTTAAAGAAATTATGGGAAACATTTAAAATTTGATGAAAAACCATCTATATAGTCAAGATCATTAACTAAGTTTAAGATAAGCTCAAACAGATCCTCACCTAGATACAGTCAAGTGTCATTTAGTGACATTTCAGTCAGCAGTGACCACATACACAGTGGTGATTCCAATAGTCTATATACCATATAGCTTAGCTGTAGAGGACATGATATATGTAGGTTTGTGCAATTACAAATTATGATGTCCACAAAATGGCGAAAATTGCTTAACAACACATTTCTCTTACCCTTTCCCCACTGTTAAGCAACACATGAAGGTACCGCCAAGAAACAAAGACAAAGAAAGAAACTTTAAAGCATCAAATGAGAGCTCACTAATAATCTACTAGGAATCCTCAGTAAGATTAATGGTTGACTTTGCATCAGAAACATGGAGGCCAAAAGTCAATTGGATGACATATTCAAAAGGCTTAAAAAAAAAAAAAAAAAAAAAAAAAGATTATCAACCAAGAACCTTATACCCAGCAAGATTTTTAAAAAAGAAAGAAAAAAGGAAGGAAGGAAATTGATAGATTTATTGCTAGAAGTTAGCCCTACAAGAAACACTAAAATGAAAGAACATTGGATATTAACTTGAATCCACCTAAAGACATAAAGAATAACAGTAAAGAGAACTGCTTAAGTAAATGTGAAAGGCAGCATAATTCTTAATTTTTCTATCTGATTTAAAATACATCAGTATAAAGCAATAATTATAAGTCTACATTGATGGGTACACAATATATGAAGATATAATTTGTATGACAACAGCATAGGAGCAAGAAGTGAATGAAACTATTTAGGAGTAAAGTTTATACTACTGAAGTTAATTAGCATTAATGCAAATTTGACTGAAAAATAAGGAGATAACTATAAGCCATGGCAACCGCTGGCAAGTATATGTGTGTGTGTATATATATATATATATATATATATACACACATTATATAATTTTAAAAGAAATGACAAGAGAATCAAAACAGAACAGTAGAAATATCTATTTGATATAAAAGAAACAGTAATGGAGGAGTGAAAATTAAGGTAGAGAAAACAAGTAACAATATAGCAGAATAAATTCTATCCTATCAATAATTATGTTGATAATAATAATTATGTTCAGTATAAATAAATTAAGCACTACAGCTAAAATAAGAGGTTGTTAGTTTAAAAAAATATCCAAGCTTATGGTGTCTACTGAAGCACACTTTATAGTCAAAGACACAAGCAGACTGAAATTTAAATGATGGAAAAAGATACACTATGGAAACAGAAACCAAAAAGAAAGCTGGAGTGGTTATATACTAACATAAAGACAGAACAGTCTTTAAAACTAAAATTGTTGCCAGACACAAAGAAGGTCATTTTTTAATGATAATGCCAATACATCAAGAATTTATCATAATAATAAACACATACGCACCTAGTAACAGATGAAAACACAGAAGTAATTCAACAGCAATAGAGAATTCAATAGTTTTCTTTCAATAATGGTAGAACTAGGCAAATGAAATGGGAAATAGCAGCCTGAAGCAACTCTGTATCTACAAAACCTGACAGCTATCTATAGAAAACTCCACTCAACAATACAGGATACATACTGTTCTCAAGTGTATGTGAAATATTTTCTAGGATAGCTCATATATTAAATCATAAAACAAGCCTCAATAAATTTAAAAAGAATGAAATCATACAAAGCATGTTCCCTGACCACAATGGAGTGATTAGAAATCGGTAACACAAGGAAGTTATGGTAAAACTCGAATATATGGAAATTAAACAATATACTCCTCAAGAATCAGTTGGTCAAAGAGGAAATCATAAAAGACATCAAAAAACTTTTTTATTAATTAAAATGAAAACATAACATGATGAGGCATATGAGATGCAGCTAAAGCAGAACTTTGTTGCTATAAACACCTAGATCACAAATCAGTAACCAAACACTTAGGAAACTAGGAGAAGAAGAGCAAAGTAAATACAAAATAAGTAGCAGGAAGGAAATAATCAAGATTAAAGAGAAAATAAATTAAATAGAGAATCGAGGAACAATAAAACCGAAAGTCTCTTTGAAAGTCTCTTTGATCTTTGAAAAGATCAACAAAGTTGTAAAACGAACCAAACTTCACAGTCAAGTTGTAAAACACCTAACAAGATTGATCGAGAATAAAAAGACACAAATTATTAAAATCAGGAACAATCAAGGGTTATTACTGACCTTAAAGGAAAAAAAAAAAAATCCAAGAAAACACTGAAGAATTGTAGGCCAACAAATTAGATAGCCCAGATGAAATTAACAAATTTGTAGAAATAGACAAACTACTGAAGCTGACTCAAGAAGAGAAAAATCTGAACAAATTTAAAACAAAGCTATTGAACTAGTAATTTGAAACTTCTTCCGTAATACACACAAAGAAGTTCATGACCAGATGGTTTTACTGAAGATTTCTTCCAAACATTTGAACAATTAGCTTCAACCCTTTACAGACTCTTAAAAAAAAAGAGAGAGAGAGAGAGAAAACATTTCCCAACTCATTCTGTCTCAGAGGCTGCCTGCCACAGCACCCTCAGGATAGAGTTCAAATTCCTTAACATGGCATAAAAGATCTTTCATAATCTGGCAGCCTCCTGGGTTTCATCTCGCACCTTGGCCCACTCGCCCTTATGCAGTCTTCTACACTTAGCACGTCATTTTGAGTTCTAAGCACACCATGCTGCTTCTCATTTCCTAGTATGGCTTCCTCATTTCCTCTTCTCTTAACTAATGCTAATCTTTCTGGTCTTCATTCAGATCACCCATCCTGGGGAACGTCCCCTGGATCTCTAGTGTTAAATCTTGCCCTAAGAGCATGCCCAGTACCCCAGGCTTTTGCTCCTATAGATCTTGGGGTCTACGGGACCCCCTGCAGTGGGGGTCAGTGGCGGGGGGGGGGGGGAATGTCCATTTAGTTGTCTGTCTTCCCCCCAGTCCTGGAGGACAGAAACTGTGATTCCAATGACTTGCATTCTGCCTTTTAATAGCAGTGGCAAAGCAACATTTGCTGAATAAATGACCTCAGGATAACCCAGAACATTTCCTAAATTAGCACAATTTGCAGAGACAATTTTGATCATTTTATCACAGTCCCAATGAGGACTCCCCTTGGTAGAGACAGTATTAATAACTAAATTTAGCTTTCTCAAGGAGAAAGCATATAGGAGGTGTTCCATTTTTAGACCTGCCTATAGATTAAAATAGGTACAGCCAGTCATGACCTGTCTGAGCACCAAACTGCACTGTGTGATAAGGCCCCTCATCACCTCTCAGGGGATGCACGTCATCTCCAGCAGCGTTGCCTGAAGGCCACAGTGCTGAGTTAGGGCAGAAGAGACTGGGAGGGAAGAGACAGGGGCCTTGTCCATTGGGAGTGTTGGGTGGGAAAACAGAAAAGGGCAATATTACGGTCAGGAAACTTCTAATCAGAGTCAAGGAAGTGAGACCAGCAGTCACTGATCTGGGATGCAGGGGCTGTGACAGAAGAACTTCTGGGAGAGCAGAATTGTCACCTTTAGGAGATAATGAAAAGGAGGTGAAAACCCCCTGCAGAAGAAACTGGAAAAGGTGTGGAGGTAAGAAAAATGCAGTGTGTCAAAGAGTAATGAGAAGAGTGGGAGAGGCAGAGAATACCCACTGGGGAGGTTTTAAACGTTATGCCAATGAGTTGAATTTTTTTTCTGTAGGCAATTGGAAGCCACTGAACATTTCTGAGCCAAGGAGAAAGTGACATGCATGCCAAGTGGAGTTTTATGAATATCAGCCTGGCCAGGGTATGTTGGCTGGTTAGAGAGGGCAGGAAGGCAGCAGGGCAGACACCATACAAGAAAGGGACCCTGGGAGTGGAAGTGAGGTGTGCGCCTCGGGCGGCGGAGCCTGGAGTCTGCGGTGGAGGGGACTCACTGTGCGCAGAGACGTATAGAATGCTCGACAAGCACCCACTCAGAGACCTTCACCCCCCCACCTGCAAACATCTAGGCTTATTTTCAGATTCTTCAGAATGAATCCCACTGAGATTGAGTAACTTGCTGGTCAGATAGCCAGAAAACAGCAGGGAAGACAGACCATGGCCCCAGGGGTCTGACTCTAGCACCATCACTCCACTGTTTTTTAGGCAAGTTTGTGTGGGAACCACCTGCATCTCTCTTTAAAACATGTATGTCGGCATGCCCTGGTGGAGTCACGGTTGGGTCATTCGCCTCTGAAGGAGCACAGGCCACATGCCCCTGGGTTTGAGTGGTGAGGGGGAGAGTGGAAAACCAGTGTGAACACTAAATAAAAAAGGAAGTGCCTCTCCCTCCTCTCTCTTCCTGCCTGCCTGCCTACTCGCCTTCATTCTTGCCTGCACCTTTCCTTAAAAACTAAAAATAAAATATGTGTGCATTCAGTCACTAAGCAAATGATTTTAAACAAAGGAAAACAATTATAATGAGAGTCATCAGCAGATATCATGTGCTACTTATAAAACTCAAAGGCGCAGAGCTGATTTCTAAACCTTTCACACGCCCTGTGGCCGCGGCGCAGTCTTCCAGGCACATAAATGCTGAGTGAGCTGCGAAGTCCTGTGCCGGCTTGGCAGTCCCTGGACTGTCACTGCCAGAGTTCACAGGCCTTCCTGCGTCATTTCAGGAGGTTTCCATTTGATTGGAGGCAGGTGCTGTTTGCATTCCACTCACCCTCTTTGACAAACTATGGGCAGTTTTAATGGGCCTATTTAATGTTGAAATGGTAGGTGGCATTAAAAAGTGACTTAATTGTTTATTAGCAAATCTTGACTTGTATTCAATAACTTCTAAAGACTAGAATATGTTGTATAAACATATCCCTCTATTCATACAGGTTAAAGGACTTTCTCAAGGCCTCTGCCTTATAGCTAAGAAGTAACTGAGTATTGGTATCGGTGCGTCCTGGTGGAATAGTGGTTGGGTCAGTCACTTCCAAAGGACCGTATGCCACATACCGCTGGGTTCGAGCCCTGGGTCCAGGGGAAAACAGCCAGTGTGAACAACTAAATAGAAATAAAATAAAATGCTTCCTCCTCTTCCTTCCTTCCTGTCTGCCTACTCACTTTCATTCCTGCCTGCACCTTTCCTTAAAAAAAAAAGTAAGAGTATTAAAATCCATTGCATTTTATAATCTTAAGGCTGTATTCTGACCTGACTTTGGAATAAACAAACTTAACATGAGATGTCACAAGGAGAAATTATTATATCCTAAATTTTAAGAGCATTTAACTTTTGTCTTTTTTTCCTCTCTTTTTCTATCAGATTATGTAGTCTAAGAATGAAAATAAACTGGGGTTGGGTGGAGAAGAGCACCTTTTGTTTACTAAAGTTTTTTTTTTCCTTTTACTCATGATTGTGAAATGTAGTTCTTTAATAGACGTTTAATACTCTGTTTATCTCTCTTAAGGCTCTGTTGAGCATGATGAATGTGTGAATTATTACTTTTCTGTTTACATTGTAAAGATAAAACATTAATATATTGAATTTGTATTTTAATCGAGTCTTTCTACATGAGGTCTTTCATTTTTATATTGTTGTTGACATCATGAGTTATCCATTTTCCAACCACACTGCCCTTCCCTTTAAGAGGTTATTGCTTCTGGGCTCAGTCTAGCCTCTCAGCAGCACATGCCAGTTGGCTCTCACAGGTGGTAGAGGTTCTGTAAAATACAGTTCGATCATGCGCTCACTTCTAAGGCTGAGAACTAGGAGATAGTTGAATGTCCTTCACAATTCAAGGACGTAAGTGTTGCTGCTGTTAAATCAGACACCAGTCTCTAGAGTGAACTCCTTCTGTCAGGTCAAGGATTGCACATTCACTTCCTATCTCAGCAACATGTCATGGAAAGTTCTGAGCTATGAAGCAGGCTGTCCTTTTATCTTCAAAGCTTGAAAACACTTGGATCTAAGAAGGAAATAGCTTATCTGGATTGAAAAAGACAATTTGATTTTGGGGTATGTTAAACACAGGGTGACCAAAAAATTTAAACCAAGCAACTTCCAGCCTACTAAGAAAGCCACGTGTTTATAAATCTGCTGGTCATTAATGCCGCCTAAAAATCAAGCAGTCAACTATTGGAAATGACATAATGGTGCCTTATTAGCAGTTCTGATAAAACAGATTAGGAAAACATTTTTTGAGTAGGACTGTGAACCATGTAATAATAAGGATGAAAGATATGGTTCACAGTTACCTGCGTGTGCACACATGCATGATGCACAAATATATACAGCCTGTAAGCCTATCGGGTTGACAAAGATTCATTGCCTACCAAACCAGCAGGCCTCTCACTAATCGCCATGGTATGGCAAGACTGACAGATTAAGTTTGACTATAGTGGTTTGAAACATTATTACTATGTTATTCATTTACTGTGACCTTAGGTAAGATGGTCAACCTTTCTGAACCTTGGTTTCATAAACTATAAACTAGATTGAAAAATTCCTTTTTACACGGTTGTTTGTGAGGATAACATAGCTAAAAGTTCCTAGCACAGTAATTAAAATACAGTAAGCAACCACTTTTTAAACAGCTCCATTGAATTCCATTGAGTATATATACCACAGCTTCTTTATCCAGTCATCTGTTGGTTGATGGGCATTTAGATTGTTTCCCTGTTTTGGCTATTGTGAGCTATGCTTCTATGAACATAGGTATGCTGATATTTTTTCTGATTAGAGATTCTGTATTCTGAGTATATGGCTAGAAGCGGGATTGCTAGATTGAATGGTAGATCCATCTATGTTTGTTTTTTTTTTTTCAGGAAACACCAAACTTTTTCAAAGGGATTGCACTATTTTATATGTCCACCAACACTGTAGGAGTTACTCCATACCTCTCTAATACTTGCTGTTGCTAGACTTTTTGATGTAGGTCATTCTCACTGGTGTGCAGTGGTGTCTCATTGTAGATTTTATTTGCATTTCTCTGATGAGCGATGTAGAAAAATTGTGTGTATCTGTAGACCATCTGGGTGTCTTCTTTAGATAGGTTCTGCCCATTTTTTGAGGGGGTAATCTGCTCTTTGTTGTTGACATGAGGAGCTCTTTATATATTTTGGAGATTAAACCCTGATCCGATACATGTTGTATGAATATCTTCTATTGTGTGGATTGCCTTTTCATGCTGCTGGTGGTTTCTTTTGCTGTACAGAAGTGTTTAGTTTGATGTAGTCCCAGTTGTTTAGTATTACTTTTAAGTTCTTTTGCTGTGATGTCCCTTCCCCAAAAAACATCTTCGAGGTTGATGTCATGGAACATTTTCCTCTATGCATTTTATGGTTTTAGGGCCTATGTCCGTGTCTTAATTTTTGTGTATGGTGCTAATGTGTAATCTAGTTTCACCTTTTTTGCAGGTGTCAGTTTTTCCCACACCATTTGTTGATTAGATTTTCACTTCTCCGTTATATGCTCTTGGCTCCTCTGTCATAGATTAAATGTCCCTATAAGAGTTACTTTTTTTCACGGCTCTCGATTTTATGCCACTGATCTGTGTGTCTGTTTTTGCTCCAGTGCCATATTGTTTTGATGATTATTGCTCCGTAATATAACTTGAAGTCAGGGAATATGATTCCTCAATTGTCTTTCTTTTTCCTGAGTATGGCTTTAGGTATTCAAGGTTTTTTGTGGTTTCATACAAATTTCAGATAATTAGCTCAATTTCCTTGAAAAATGTCTCTGTAATTTTGAAGGGAATTTTATTAAATCTGTATATTGCTTTGGGTAGGATGGCAATTTTAACTAAGTTAATTCTTCCAACCCATGAATATGGAATATTCTTCCATCTTTTTGTGTCTTCTTCTATTTCTTTTGCTAAAGTATTGCAGTTTTCATTGTAGAGGACTTTCATCTCCTTTGTTAGACTTGTTCCCCGTATTTTATCTTTTTGGCACTATTATAAATCAAATTTCTTTCTTAATTTATTTTCTCTATTTCATTGTTTGTATATAGGTGTGCGACTTATTTTTGTGTGTTGATTTTACATACTGCCACTTTGCTCTATTCATTTATCGTTTCAAGCAGGTTTTTTGGTGGAGTCTTTAGAATTTTCTAAGTATATATCATGTCATGTCAAATAACGATAATTTTATTTCTTCTTTTTCATTGTGAATTCCTTAAATGGGATTTTTCTAATTGCTCTGGACAAGATTTCCAAAGCTATGTTGAATAGTAGTGGTGATAGTGGGCAAGCTTGTTTTATTCCAGGTCTTAGAGGAAAGACTTTCAATTTTTCACCATTAAGTATGATGTTGAGTATAGATTTGTCATATATTGTTTTTATTATGTTGAACTATGTGCCTTCTATGCCTATTTTGGCAAATGTTTTTATCAAATGGGTGTCAAATCTTGTTAAATGCTTTTTCTGCATCTACTGATATAATATGATTTTTTTCATTTTCCCTTTGTTGATGTGGTGTATTATATTGATTTATTTGCCTGTGTTGAACCATCTTTGCATCCCTGAATAAATCCCACTTGTGATGTATAATTTTAATTGATTTTATTGAAGGAATATTGCATTATAACATTAAATAGTTTTAAGGTATACATCATAATATATCAATATATTTATATAATACAGTAAATTCACCACTATTTTACTTTCTCCTTCACTATACAATTAATCCCCTTACTCCATTTGCCCCCACTTCTCTTCCTGCAAACACTGATTTGCTTTTTATAGCTAAAAGTCTATCGTTGCTTGATTTAGTTCATTTTTTTCAGGTTTATATTTATTTAATTTAGTGTATTCATTTGCTTGCTATCTCTACATACCACATATGTTTAGTATCATATGATGTCTGTCTTTCTCCTTCTGGCTTATCTCACTAAGCATAATTCCCTCCAGGTCCATCCATGTTGCTGAAAATGTCAAGATTGTAACATGCTGTTGAATTTGGTTTGCCAAATTTTTTGAGGATGTTTCTATCTATATTCATTATGATATTGGTCAATAATTTACTCTTTTGGTGCTGTTTGGTCTAATTTTGGAATCAGGGTAAATAGAAATCTTCATGATTGATAAATTTGTTATTGATATATAGATGCTCATAATAGTCTCTTATGATTCTTTGTATTTCTGCAATATCTGTTGTAATCTCCCCTCTTTCATTTCTGATTTTTTATTAAGGTTTTCTCTCTTTTTGCTCATGAGTCTAGCTAAGTATCAATTTTGTTTATTTTTTCAAAGAACCAGCTGTTAAATTCATTGGTCAAAATATCAATGGTCTTTTTTGTTTTAAATTTCATTTATTTATCCTCTAATTTTTATTATTTCCTTCCTGATGATTTTTTGTTTCAATTTTTTTTTTCCTTTAGAGTTATTTCAGTTGTGTGATTAGATATTTAATTTGGAATCTGTCTTGGTTTTTGATGTGGTCTTGCATAGCTATAAACTTTCTTCTCAGAACTGCTTTGTCACATTCTATATGTCCTGGTATATCATCTTATCTTCATTTGTTTCCAGATAAGTCTTAACTTCATCAACGATACAGGTGTTGTTCATAAGCATGTTATTTAAGCTCCACATCTTTGTGGTTCTTCCAGTTTTGTTCTTCTAGTTCATTTCTGGTTTCACGCATTGAGATTTTTTTCTATAATCTATCTAATTTAACTAGATAAATTTACTGAGACTTGATTTGTGTCCCAGCATATGATCTATTCTTGAGAAAGCTCTATGTATACTTGAGAGAATGTATATTCTTTTTTGTTGTTCTTGGGGTAGAATACTTTATGTCTGTTAGAGATCCATATGTATTTATTGATTTAGGGTCTTTATTGCTTTGTTTATTTTCTGCCTGGATAATCTATTAATGTAAGTGGGGTAATTAAATTCCATACTATTATTGTGTTACTGTCAGTGTTTGCCTTTAGCTCTGTCAGTATTTGCTTTATATATTTAGATAGCCCAGCATTGGTGCATATATGTTACTGATAGTTACTTCTTCATGATTGATTATCCCCCTTAACCATAACATAGTGTCCATCCTTGCCTCATGATACTCTTTTTTTAGGTGGTTATTTTGTCTGATATTACTATTGCAGTTCCTGATTTCCTACCATCACCATTGCTTTGATATACTTTTCTATAGCCCTAATTTTCAACTTATGTTTGCCTTTGGATCTGATGTGAGTTTCCCGTAAGCATAATATTGATGGATCCTTTTTTTTTTTTAATCCATCCAGTCATTCTGTGTCTTTTGATTGGTAAATTCAGTCTATTCACATTTAAGGTGATAATTGATATGTAGGATTGTATTACTGTCATTTAAACCTTTGTTTTCTGTGTCTATTGCTTCATTTTCCATTTGTATTTGTTTGCTTTTTCCTCTGGTTGGTTCTTAGTGTTGATTCTTTCAGTTTCATTTTCCCAGCTGTGTATCTCTTTAGGATTGTCTTTTATGGCTTCCATGTGGATTCTTTCTAACTTTACTGCTCTATGATAGTCTTTTATAAGCTGACACCATATTATATTTATATGTTTGCACAGATTCCATGTTTTTTTTCTCCAACTTTGATGTTTGTTCTCTCCTGTTGGTCTTGTCTTTGTTTCTACTTTTTACTGTTTATTACCATTCTCAGGGTTTGATGACTCTTAGTTTTCATTTTCCCTGCTGTAGAATCTCTTTCAAGATTTCTTGAAAGGCAGACATGGTGATGGAAAAATTCATTAACTTTGGTTTATCATTGAAGACCTTTCTTTCTCCAGCATATTTGAATGCTTTCAGAGTAGAGTATTTTTGTCTGATAGTTTTTATCTTTTAGTACTAGCCTATAGAGTTCTGCTCAGAAACACACCTGATTCTCTTTTCTTTAGCTGCCTTGAGTAATTTTTCCTTATCATTGGCTTTTGTTAGTTTTACTATGATGAGATGGAATAGTTTTTTTTACATATAGAAACTTTGGTGTTCTAGCTGCTAATTTTGTGACAGATGTGAGAAGTTCTCTGCTGTTACTTCTTTAAATACATTTTCTCTCCTCTCCTTCCAAGATAACTATCACCCCTATATTTGTTCTTCTTATGGTGTCTATTTTTCTCAGGGTTGATTAAGTTTTTCCTAAATCTTATTTCTCTCTCCTCTTCTGTGAGGGTTGCCTCTGTAATCTAGTCTTTAATTTCTAAGATGTGTTCCTCTGTGAGATTTATTCTGTTTATGGAGTTTTCCATCATTTATCTTCAATTCATTAACTGAATTTTTTTTATCCCTAGAATTTCTGCTGGGACTTTCTTCATGGCCTCAATCTCCTTGGTGAACTACACCATTTGGTCTGTCATTTCATTTCTGAGTACTCCACTTGCCTTTGGATAATTGTGTGTGACTACTGAATCTCCATCAACTTTTTAATAACTATTATATTGAGTTATTTATCCTTTATGTTGTTCCAATCAGTGTCAATGAAATTTTTCTCTGAGTAGCTCCTGGCATCTTCTTCTCTTTGCGCTATTGTGGGCATTTCATTTGTTTGTTTGGTTCTTGGTGACTTAGATTTTGGCATGACTTTCTTGTCTGCCTTGAATTTAGCATTGTGTTTCTTTTTTTCCTTTTGATTTCTTCTTGTACTGGGAAGATATTGGGTCCTAGTGTCACTGGTACCAGTCACTTGGATTTGGTGGGGCAGGGCAGTTCTGCTCTCTAGGATGCTTTCACATGGGCCACTGATGCTGTTTCAGGTGGTGCTTACAGGCTTCAGTGGACCTGCCATTAACAGGCAGCTCTCCATCCCAGGGAAAAAGTTCACAGCCCCTAAGCACAGAGGCTTTAGGAAGATTCTTCCTGGTGGTAGGATTAGGGGTCTCCCTCACTGCAGCTCTCCAAGATAGGGAGAGAGGCCACAGGAAGACTCAGGGTGCTATGTGAGCACAGGGGCCATAGGAAGCTTTTTGTCGCTGGTATTTGGGGCATAGGACTCACTCACTAGCTCTTCAGTGCAGTGAGGAAGTTCATAGGTACCCCCAGTGTACTCTGCTGAGCACAGAGCAACTGGCAGCTTCTTCTTGGTGGTGGGGGCAGGTATCTACCACGCTGGTCTTTTATTCTTGAATTATTTGGTAGTAATATAGCTTAAAGTGGAAAGACATTGCCATTGTTATCCACATATTGCCTGGGTTCAGCTTTCAGGACCAGAGTTTAATTCCAAAGTTTAGAAGAATTTCTAATCCTGTAAACTTGTGACTTTTTTGATGAGTATACATTTCTCACACTACCTTATCCATCCACCAGAATAACTGGTAGAGTTTCACATTCTGTTATCTTTATTAAGAAAATGGTGTCATTTTTCATTTTGCAAAAATAAAATGAACTTGAATATTCTTTTTCAAGCCACACCTTCCTCAGACTCCAATGTGGAGAAGGGTTATGCACCTTCACCTCTAAAAGCCACTTAAGAGGAGGAGAAGGTTAGCAGACGCCTGGACTCTTTCTTAACATTTATTTCCTTCATTCATTTTTTTATTAATTAAATAAAAGCTGTAGAAAAATCAGAATGACCACAGGTGAATTGCCATACAGGTAGGTATTCTGAGTAGCTGATTGAAAGTAAGGCCTAAAACTAGCTGGCCACTATTGTAGGAAGAAAAACTGCTGATTTCCTATGAAATTTAAGGAGTTAATTATGTATTCTTGTTTGGGTGAAAGATCATCTCATTTCCACCTAGGGTGAACTAGGAGAGAACTTCAAAGCAAGACTGAGACTTTTCTTAGTAAATAGTTTCTTATGTTCAAATGCTGAAGAGCACAGTTGAAATCCAAGGGTTTAGCTTTACAGAGAAGAGAAAAGGCCTAGAAGAATTTTAACATAGTTTCTACAAAATGTTTGGCTTAGAATGACCACATCCTCTGATCTACCACAACGAGTCAGTCATCAAGTACACTCCAGAAATTTATCTTGCTTACTACAGTTTAGTATAATCCATCTGCATACAGAAGAGGGTTGACAGAATCAAAAACATTTGATGAAATGAGTATTTGATTGTAATGTTGAACTGTTCTTAGGAATTATAACGAGACAGCAGACGTGGGTGCCTCCTGAGAATGTTTCTAGCACGCCCAAGTAGGACCATGTCATCAGAAGTCTACCCTTGCAGAATTCATGCTATTCTGACAACAACATCATCTTTTAAAAAATGATATCAAATCACAAGTTTAGAAGTCCAGGGTTCTAATATTGTGCTACGCCATTTAGCACTGAAGTTTGCCCTCTCAGAATCCTACTTTTACTGTTTTGTGCCGTAAGCTTTTTTGCTTGTTTGAGTTTTTTTTTAAATATATTTTCAAGAGGAACATTACCTACCCCTATATAGGTTGTTCCCAAGGAAGCTTCTAGATAGGTGGTTGACAACATTATGTGCCTTGTCAAAACCATTTAGCCTCAGTCTAATCATGAGATGCGATCAGACAAGTCCACACTGAGAGCCACCCCACAAGACAATTGATCTGAGCTGCTTAGACTAAAAAGACATGACAACAAGATGAAATTGGCTCTCTCTGATTGGATTCTGGAGTGAAATGATGTCGTAAAGACTATTATTGGTTCAGCTGAAAGGAACTGATATAATTCATTGTATCAATGTTAAATTTCTTGGATGTGATCGTGACATTGGTTGTTTAGAAGAAAGTCTTGTTCTTAGGAGACACCTGCAGAAGTGTTTAAGGGCAAGGCATCATGTGTTTGCAATTTTCAAGTGGTTCCAAAAAAAAAGGGTGTGTGTGTGTGTGTGTGTGTGTGTGTGTGTGTGTGTGTGTGTAGAAAGAGAGACACACACACAGAGAAAAAGTACATGTTGTGAAACATAAAAAATCGGTGGTCTAGGTCAATGGGTTCACTGTACTCTTCCAGCTTTTCTATGGTTTTGAATGTTTTCACAAAAGGCAAGATCAGGGTTTCAGTTCACTCAATAAGTACCTGAGTACATTAGATAAGCTGTCTGCCACTAGCCATGTGGCTACAGGACAAGAGCAGGGACAATTTCCAGTGTAGCATGTGCCTTTCTGTTACTTTTGAATTTTGAACCAAATATTTTATCTATAGAAAAAGTGGGGGGGAAATATAGCTAAAAATTTCTGGCACACCCTGGTGGAGCAGCAGTTAGATCAAGAGCCACCAAAAGAACAAGCCACATACCCCTGGGTTCGATCCCGGGTCTGATGGGAGGCAACCAGTGTGAACAACTAAGTAAAAATAGAATGAAGGTGCTTCTTCTCTCTCTTCCTGCCTGCCTGCTAACTCACCTTTATTCCTGCCTGCACCTTTCCTTTAAACAAAAAACAACAAAAAAAAGAAGACATTAAAAAGGGTGGGTGGTTAATTCATAAGCTGCAAAAAGTCTAAAATCTCTCAAGTTTTCTTAACTAAGTGACATTGAGTGTAACAGTGGTTCACTTGAGAATAACTGGGCTTCAGAGTACCTGCTCTTTAAGAGACATGTTGAAACGTGAGACTCAGCCCTGTGGTGTCTGGAGAAGAGGGCTGGTTCTACTGACAAAAGCACACCATCAGGTCTGGAGAAGCTGCAGAAGCCCAAGGGCAGCCAGGAGCTTCCAAGAGACTCACCAGAGATGCTGAGGGGATCCTGGAGTGATGGAAGGCTGTGCTTCCAAACAGGTGTGGGAGACGTGCGATGGAACAGGAACCGGGGCCGCAGCAGGTGGCGGCTCTGGCAGAGTTCAGTTCTTCTCATTCTTCTCCCACACCTCCCGGGAATATCAGTGTTTGCCCACCGCCACAGAAAGAGGCAGTCTCCGGATGTCTGCTCCCTAGTCTGTGAGCCAAGGAGCTGATGAAAGCAAGGGGGCCCGTGTTCCTTAGAGACGCTGCCTCCTCCCAAGTCTGCATCTGTGAGGTGCACCGGTGACGGCGCGGCTGCAGACCGGGAGATCAGAGCAGGGACGGCGATGACTCTGTAGTTTCTGGGATTCCACTTGGGTGCTCATTCTAACCCTTCTCCTTAAACTCACTGAGAGGGACACACACGAAGGCCCAAATTTTGGTTTCTTAATAGCACACATTACCAGAGAGGGAAAATGACACTCATGGAACTATGAGCTCCTCGGTTCACCTTGAAGAGAACAACCCTGATGAAAGATAGCAAGCCAAGCAACATATACCCCTGAAGCAGAATTGTTGGAATAAGTGGACCAAGGGTTAAATTGGGCATAACAAATAAGCTCAAAGAAATGAAGGAGTGGAAGAGTAATGTGAGGTGTGCCCTGATGGAGCAGCGGTTAGGTCAGCCACCTCCAGCACAGTCCACATTCATGCCTAAAACCTGGATTGACATCCCAGGTCTGGGGTGGGAGGGAGTAACCAATGTGAACCACTGAATAAAAATAAATTAAAATTATTCTGCCTCTCTTTTCCTGCCTGTCTACTCACCTTCATTCCCGCATGCACTTCTTCTTTAAGTGTATGTATGTATATATACATATATATATGTGTATATATAAGGAGGGAAAGGGGTGGAAAGCAGTAGATGCAAGATCCAAGAAATTCTCAGGATGGCAGTTGGAACTCCAGGCCCTTCTTCTACCTCCCCAGTGAGCGAAAGCAATCGTGGGGATCATCTTAAACCCACCCTTCCTTATTGTCCTTTGCAAACCTCAGCATTCTAACCTCAATGAGTTCTTTACCACACATGTCGCAATCAACAGCCACACACCCGTGAGCGTGGCACTGGAATGAACCACCACGTCCTACACTGTGCAATGAGTTTATTTCTAAGGCACAGTTCTGACTGTCATTTCTCAGCCTAAAGACCTTTAGTGACTTTCTGGCATCAACAGGAGGAATTCAGAATGACACATGAGCTCTTTACATCCAGGCCCCAAACTATGGTGCCAACTTTCTCTCCTGCTAGTCTCCTCTAAATGCTTTGTTTTACAGCAATGCCAGCATTTCAACCCTTATTGGCCAGGAGCACTGGTTCCAAGTCTGCTGAAGCTGTCTAGAACCCTGGGAGGAGGCACAGGGGAGACTTTACTTGCCTGCCTTGGGACCAGGTGGTACGACCTGACTTGATGTGAGGTCAATTCATCAACCTCTGCTGGACAGTCACCATACAAACATTTGTTTGAAAATGCTTTTGTGTGCCTTTGAAATGCTTTTACAACTGCCTAGAAGATTCTTTCCCATTCTTTCTACTAATTAATCTCCTACACATCCTTTAAGACTCAACTCACTAGTAATCATTCTCAGCTCCATTTCTCATCCTTTCCAAACTCCAGCCTCTTGTGAGTAGCAAGTTCTCCTCTCTGTGTGGCCACAGCTGTGACTACAGGCTTACATTGCATGGACCAGAGCCATCTCTCCAACCAATGGGCTCCTGAAGAGCACAGACCACATTCACACTTCTTGGCATCCACTGCAGGATGTGCATGTTTGCCATATAGCTACCATTTTCATAAATGCTTAATTAATTAAGTAGAAATGCCAACTAGTTTTTAATTATAATGGACAATTCTGTAGTACTGGTGGATCTGTCCAGCATGAGTTTTTGGAAACCCTGTCTTGAGGGAGGTAAATTAGTTTAGTCTGGTGTCTCCCAGAGATGGGTCAGCATGATTGAATGTTCGAGCCTAGTTATGCCTCTGCCAACACACTGGCCTCTTGTCCAGATGTTGGCTTCCCGCACCCCTGCAGGGTTTCCTATTCTCCTTCCTTCACAGCACAGTGGCCTAGCAGCACTGATCAGTGTCAAGCAATGCATGTATCAGAGACTAAAGATCTGGCTTTCAAATCTCCTCCTAGACCCAAAGGATAGCTTTGTTCTTGGAGGGAGACTCTGCTCTTTCACGGGCACGAAACAAAAACAACCAAAGTAAAACGCTGAGCCATTTGACCAGTCAGAATGAAGGATTTTCAGTACAGAGCTGGGCTTACTTTCAGGTGGGTCAGCACTCGGCGTCAGCCCTGGAGTCCTGGCTACACTTGCGATCACATCTCTCTCTGCATATACTCTGCTGCTTGTCTCCCCTTCAGGTAACCTCTGTGCCTGGAATTCTCCACCTCACCCACTGGAGGCCTCCTGGTGAGCATCTTTCAAAATGCAGGCAGTTCTCGCTCAGAGGAAGCCTGGTGCCCTCCACCCCGCCTCACTCCATGGCCCCAGGAAGCACTGCCCCTTGCCTCTAACCTGACCTTCTGTCACTGCACCTATCATTCCATAGAGCTACTTGTACCTGCTATGAGGCCAGTACAATTAGGGACGTCATCACAAGAAACAGTCAAGGTCAAAGCCTGATATACCAGCCCCAGTGGCTGCAGCCAGCCAGAATGCATGCTGTGCAAAGGGGCTATGAAGGTGGACTACGTGTTCTGCTGAGTGTCCCAGGCCTGCACAGGAGGGTGGACTGGCAGCTGCGAGGCAAGGCTCTCTGGCCTTGGGCTTTCAGACTTCACTCAGGAATTTGTCTGCTCACAATGGTGACATTCAGACTCGGAGCACTTCTTTCTTCCCTCTTCTGCTAGAGAAAGGAAACTCTGTGGAGCGCAAAAATATGGCAAAGTAAATTGAGGTCTTCCTTGCAAGGAATAAAGCATCCATCTGTCACAGAGCAGAGAGGCCACTCTGGTTGAGAACGAGCATGAGAGCTCAACCCTGAGAGATAAGGAGCCCAGCGCTGGGACGGGAGCCACCCGCAGTGTTAGAAACAGCCCTTCAGACGAGCTTTGAAGCTCAGATCTTGAATCAGTTGACAAAGGAGATTTAAGAACTAGAGAAATCTGTAGCAACTTTTTAAAGGCATCCCTTCCATGAAAAGTTGCTCATCAAGAGTTATCTACTTCAGGAATTAATATTAAATTCCACTCTTTCAGGGAAAAGAACTCTTTTCAACAATCACAGACAGAAAAGCACGTGGAATTTCCTCTCCTCCCCTCAAACCTGGTTTTGATTTTGGCCTTCCTGTTCTGAGTGGGTGGCTAAGTGTGCTAAGCATGACGTAATAGTGGCACTCCTACAGTTACAGAGACACATTTTTAAAAGCTGGCTTAGCTCTTAAAGATTAGAAAAATGGAAAACACAAAGCACTTACTATGTGTCCTCTTCTAAATGCTTTACAGGAGTTCATTTATTTACTCTTTCCAGCAATCCTGGAAGGCAGCTGCTCAGGAGCTCTATTTTCCAGGTAAGGAAGCTGAGGCTGAGCAGGTCATGGGTTTGTCTGGGGTCACGTGGCTGCAGAGGGAAACAGAGACTTGCAGCCATGTGCTGCCTCACTCTCTGCATCATAAGGTCATACGGGGAGGTGTGCGGGGCATAAAGGATGGTCCCCTCTCGACTGTAGAGACTGTAGAGAGGCTAAATTGGATTAGGGGAGTTACTGTTGATGGGTGAGGACCAATGCGGGGAAGGAATGAAAAGCTGGAGCCTCGCGTTGCAGGGATGTTCTGGTCTATAAGGTGACTGCCTGGGTGGGTGACGACTGAGCGAGCCAGAGGCCGGTACACACAGGTCTAAGGCGTGTTGAGGGTCAAATCACAGGAGATCCATAAGACAAGGCAAAGCCAAGATGAATCCTAAGTTGAATATGTGGACAAATACAGAAGTTAAGGTGGGGCTGGGACACCCACGTGGGTAGGAACAAGACATGTGGGGTGACCCCTGGGGACACCTGAAGGCCAGGTGAAGCTAGCCTGAGGAGACCTGGCCTAGGGAGTATCAGGGCAAAGTGTTTATAAAGTCTGCCACCAGCAGTGAAAGTGGCACTGTAGAAAGATGAACCAGGACGGACTCACCAGGAGCATGTCATGAGGAGATATTTGGGCTAACCCTCTGTGTCGTGCTGGGCTAGGAAGTCACAATTCCAGGCTTCCCCCTGAAAAGCCTCAAGGGAAAATCTCTGTTCTGTAGTCACAGTTGGACTTGCTTTGGTGCTGATGACTTAGGGCAAACCAGTCGCCACGTCACATCCTATAAATTTTAGGCACTAAGCAAATACTGAGCTATGAAACAAGAGCACAGCAATCATTAGCAATGTACCAGTGATCTCATAATGTCACTGTGGAGATTTCCCAAGTAAATAATTCCGTCTCCAACCACCAAGTATCATAATGATACAACCAAGATGTATTCTTCCATGTATTCCTGGCCACACTCCCTTAGATTTACATTCCAATCATGCGATGGGCCCTCTCACTGCATTTCAATGCCTTACTTAATCAAATGCTATGCTGGCTGACCCCAGTGTGTCTTAAAGTTGGTATTATTTATGAATATGGTTTCTGGTGGAGGGTCACTGTGGGGACTAATCTACATATGTCTCTCAGGAGAGTGGGGAAATTATTTGCGTAAGAACCCATATGTTTCTTCGAAAAGCCTATAAAGAGGGCTGCCGAGCAGCTGAAGGGTGATTCTGACATTTGAAGCCCAGCTACTCAGGGGAGACTCTAGCCACACCCCAGAGGACCCCCGTAGCAGTTCAAGTTCAGAATGATACAGGCAAACATTGCTTCAGAAGGTCCCTCATCTGGCACCATCTGTCATGGAGTCGTAGATGGCCAGGGGGTTCTCTGTTCCTCTGAGGCCCTTCCTGGAGAAGAGGGTGCTCTGGTGAGGCAAACTGCAAATCCACCACTTTTCAGTTATTCTGTTTGCTTTCTATGTTTCTAATTCCTCCATTTCTTTTTTCTTGCCTGTCTCTGGGTCACATGAGCTTTCTTTAGGATAACTTGATAAATTTATAATGTCTTCAAGTGCCTTTCTTGTTTTGCACAGTTTTCTTAGTAAGTTGTTATAGATAGTCCATATCTCACAATCTACTGGTATGACGTTTATACTTTGATGAAGTATAGATACATTATTTCCATTTTTGGTCCTTTGATTTTCCCAAGTTTTAAAACAGAGATTTTTCTTAAAAGTTTTCTTCATGTATTGAATGTTATACATCAGACAGTATTATAATTTTGCCCCAAATGTCAAATATGCTTTACAAAGCACATGAGAAGTAAAATAATCTATTTACTATTGTTTTTATTTATTTTTGAGTTCTAAGCCTTTTTCTGTTATCATCATTAGGTACAGAGTTCTTTGGCCATTGCAAAAGGAGAAGTTTACAAAATTGCTAGTTTTTCCTGAGTTTTTGTTTTGTTTTTCCCTTCATTTTGAACAGTATTTTCATTGAGTATAGAATTTGTGGTTGACAGATTTTTTTGTCTTGCAGTATTTGAAAAATGTGTGCCACTTCCTTCTGGCCTCCATGGTTTCAGGATGAGAAGCCTTCTATCATGAAAATCAGTGTTCCTAAATAAGTAATGTGCTGTTTCTCTCTTCTTGATATTTCTTTAGCTTTCAGATTTCACTTAGTCTCTTATAGCTATAGACTTATGGTTCAATCCCACAGACGCTTTCCCAGAAAAAGAAGGGCACCCACTCTGATGTCATTGCCTCTGAAGGTGAATGTGATCACAGTTTCCCACCCGGGGTCCCCACTGACAGCTGGCAGTAAGAAGTGGAAGACTCGCTGCTTTATTGCTACCAGGTTAGGGCGGAAAATCAGTGCCTATAATGGTTTCCAGACTAGCGAAAGGGGAGGGCAATCAGCAAGCCAGCAAGCCCTGCCTCCACCTTATTCTGCCCCTTTGATACCAGTTAAGTGTGACGCTCAGTGCTCTACTGGACTTTAAACACTATGCTGGCAGGGACACTGGAGCACTGCTTGCTTCCACTGAGCAGGGATGGAAGATCAACTACCCCTCAGTCACAGACCCAGCAGAGGAATTCGAGTGCTGCTTGCTTCCACCAAGTCATAGATGGAAGATTAGATCTCTGTTTAGGGGAGGTGAAGTGCTATTTATTGCCTGCTCCCACAGGGCAGGGAGGTTGTGATAGGTATGGGGAAGGTATGGTTTTTCCCTGGCATTTGACTGTGGTACAGTGAGTACTGACCAAAAGGTTTTCTGTCATTAGGTTACCACATTCTCAGTCTTCTAGCTTTGGGGTACAGGCTTTTCTTAATGATTTTTTTGATAAGTAGCTGTGGGCAATTCCAGGTTAGAGGCTTATGTAGAATCCTGTCCACAATTAGAAAACCCAGGAAATTCTCCACTGTGGTGTTCCTCAAGTCCTGAGAGCCCTAGGAAGTCTATTTTCTGTTGTTGAGAATCTTCTTATGCTTGTTTGCTGTGCTGTAGCCATAACCTTTTAGCTGTAAGAGGGAGGAGCCAGGAGGCATGCAGCTACTTCATCTTGGCTGAGGCTGGAAGACTGACTAGATCCTGTATTGTTTAGGAGAGGTTAGATATGTTCCAAGAGACCTACACTTCCCTTAGGAGTTACAGGCGATCTCAGAATTTCCTCATGAGCAAGTGAGGTGGAGAAGTAGCAGAGAGAAAAATCAGTGAGCTTGCCAAAAGGAAGGAAAAAAAATATTGTTTTAAACATAATGCCTTTCCCACAAATTAAAACTAAGTAATGATTCAGGAACCTACACATTGATTCAGTTTCAAAACATAAACTACAAGTTTTATAGAGCACAGCTCATTTTCCCATGTTGGATGGATACATTTGGTTATTATTTATTACTCAGTAAGCTACCCAGGGTACTTTATAAAAGCCAACATGAGCATCATAAGCCAACATTTCTAGAACCTAAATTCTAACATTTCTCGAACCTAAATTCTAACATTTCTCGACTGTGGCTTTTTTAAGACATTCAGTTCAAAGGTCCTTTATGAAGCATCACATATACAAGGCTGCCCCCGAGCATGCTGGAGCAGCAGGCGTAGTCCATTGAAATGGCTTTCCGGGGAATGCGGTGTGAAGAAACCAAATCACTAAGATGGCCATTGAAAAGGAAGACTTTGAAATGCTACAAGGAATAATGACTTTTGTCCCCAATTTCTGACATGTCTTTTAACATGAAGTTTTCAAACAGCTGTTTCTGAAGCAGAGCAGGAAATCTCTAAGCCACCATCATTCTTTGGTTGTGTCACATGGCAACTTCAGGCTGTCCGCATTTTTTTCAAAATCCTACCAGGAAACCTTTTTCCTTTTAAACTAGTTCAAAGCAGAGCATTTAATGGGCATTTATATGTCGGGAGAGTTTGAGAGGCCACTTTTACAAATGGTGTCAGGAGATGAGTCATGGTGAAGGTTATGATTCTGCTTTCAGCAGGGTTATGAATGGGGCTGTTTCATTTGCAAGGCTGGGGTGACAGGGCGGGGGGCGGGCGGGTAGGTACCCAATTCTGCGTCATTCTCATAGAAAAGGCAAATTGCAAATGTATTTGTCAGGTATCTCTCATCTGGGTACGTCTTTGAAGCCAGAATAACTGCTCTAGCCCTTTGATTGAATGGCTTTCAGAACTGTGCTCCCAATCTCTGTGACAGAGGCTTACACTGTGTGAGTAGACAGAGGGTGAGCAGACTATGTGAGCATGTGTGCCTGAGCAGTGGGAGGAGGTCAAGGAAGGGTTTTTTGCCTTGATGAAAAATATGAGGTGCCATATGGCGGAGCAACCTGAGAATACCAGGTGTGCCTGCATCAGAATCTAATGTGCTGTTACCATGGAGATCAGAGCTCCCTCAGCAATGTAAGGCTCTATTTCCCCACTCTGAGGTGCTTACTTGTCTAATAGGAGCAGGTGCTTTGACATGCAAAAGAATTAAACCTTGCAGGCAAGTCTTTAGCAATTTCTAATTTATATTTCCTGATATTTCCTAGAGAGCTTTCTCTCTCTTATTTTAATCATGACTGTGGTGAGTTAATAACAATAATAATAATGACATTTATTAAGATATTACTTTGTGTTATACATACCACATCTACCCTCTGAAGTGTTTTAATCATTATTTTACAGATGAGAAAACAAAAACTTCAAGAAAACAGGATATGTTCCCAAAGTCATACATCTCATAAACAGCTGCCCAGGTCTGAGTATCAACCCAGACCCATCTGACTTCAGCTTGTGTTTAACTTCCTGCCAAAGGATGATGAATCATCACATCTGGAGTATGCCTTTTCAGAGGAGCATAAAGCCTTTTTGTCCTATCTGGACATTTTTGAATAAACCCACAGTGTAATCAGAAATGGGAATGGACTAAGAAGTAAGAAGCAAAAGAAAAAGTATGTGAAGTTCCTGAAGGCTTTAGAATAGCCAATAGTGACTTATCAGCAAGACATGACCCGACCACATTGAGAATGAATGGCTGAGATTTAAGGGACATCTGGATGTGTTACTCACTCTTTCATCAAATACGTACTGAGACCTGCCTTATGCCAAGCATTCTTCTAAGTCCTATATATGCAGTAGCGAACAAAACAGAAAGAAGCCAACAAAACCCCATTTGTAGGGATTTGCTGGACTCCCCAGTTTGTGTCTGCTTTAGGCATTTGGCCCTTGGAACTTAGAAAGGGGGTAAAGCATGGTCCTTAACTTGGAGTTAGCAATTAAACAGCCAAGACAGAGGCACAAATAACCTAACACTAATGCAATGGATAAGTGCTAGATTTAAGAAAAGTAGAAAGTGCTAAATAGTGCATTATTGGGTGGAGTTGGGAGGTTCTAAGATTTTCCCACTAGTATTGGATGTCTGGAATCTTCAAGAGATCCTAGATTCAATGAACTGCCTGGAAGTCCTTGGGGACCTCATGACAAGTTTCTAGAAACTGGAATCCCTCACATGATACATACTGACACTCTTATGTGGTGACTATCATACTAGGTCTCCCAGTTTGTGCATCAAGCAATCAATAAATCTAGGAGTTTACATTTGTTCCTACATCATTTCATTTCTTTACATTTTGTTTTGCTCATTCCAGCTCTTCCAACTACTGAGCTCTTTTTAAAAGTTTCTTCAATAATACATCTATTCTTCCAATTTAGAGTCGTCTAAAAATTTGCTATCTTTATCTTCACTCTCTATTAAAACACTTGGAAAGCAGGGTCAAGTACAAGGTTCTACAGTGTGGTATTAAAGCCTTCTTTCCAGTCCAGCATCGATGCACTAGTCCCCTCTGCCTGCTGAATGCAAGAACCCATGGAACTATCGTTTAGTTCACATGTCTCTACCTGTCCACAAGGATATCACTGGACATGTTGTCAAATGCCTTGGTAAATATCCTTCTATGCCTAAAGACACACAAACACACATATGCACGCAAATGCACATCACACACACACACGCACGCACACACACCTATCTCTATCTTTGCAGAAGGCTGAGGAAATAGCATCGTACATTCAAAATGTAAAATGAAAATACCCAACTCTCTGACTCTGTGCTAAACTCGACTGTTCTTTACACTTGGGTTTTATTGCAATAGTACCAAACTGTCACCCAAACACAAATGACACATTAGCAGACAGACACTGTCCCACTTTGAGCTTTATAAATTTTTGAGTAGCCAGGCACGCTATTAGAGCAGCTTGTAAACAGAGTTCAGTGTTACTATTAAATAAAGCTTACAACAAAGTAAATCTAATACGCTTTGTGGAATCATGGTCATGATTGAGTTGGATCATGGCAAGAGTAGGGAATCAATCAAATGGCAATCAAATAATAATGAGATGTTCACAATAACTGAAATAACTTCCTCTCACAGCAAAAAGACCGAAGGGTGGAGCTGAGAACTTGGTAAGGAGGGGTCATGGGGGAAAAAAGGGGTATGATTGCAGGAATTGGGAACATCTAATAAAATCAAGTGTAGGGGTGTGTTTTGCCCTTCTTTAAGCCAAGTATTTCTAAGATTGGTAGTATTTTCAAGCCCTGAAGTTGGTTGAATGTAGAAGATAGAAATCTGAACACGGAGAATAGACTCTAGGAATATTTATTCAACTCTTCTAAAAGAAGCTAAAGAATTCTAAAAATCAAAAATCCATTAAAATCAACTAAAGCTGGTTCCAGGAGTACATCAAGATACAAAAGTAAGAGTCAATGCCTCTCTCTATTATGTTGAGCAACAAGAGGAAAGCAAGCTTTCCTATGCAGGACTTCTAATTGAAATTTTCACAGAAGCTTAAAATTCACACACCTAGATCATTCCAAAACCACCAAATCAAGACCTTCAGGAAAAGGATTTAGGCATGTGCATTTCTAAATGCTCCCTAAGTGATCCTGATGATTACCTTAGTTTATTATCTAGAACATTTATGCACATACATTTTGTACTTAGAGGTAATAGAAACTGCAACTAGAGACGGGAAAGGTTAGGGAAAGCAAGCTGATGAAGTAGAATCTACAAAGTGCTACAGTGTTAATACACAGAATAAACTCTAATTGTTCTCCTAACTGACTGCTTAGGGAAAAGGCACTCCCAGGCAATGAATGGGGAGATTATTTTGACCCCATATGGTGCAGATTGAGTAGGATGTTAAAACATGAAGTTTTAGAGGAACTTAAGAAAAGGTGACATTTGATTTGTAGGGAAAAGATAGTTTAGGTGAGAAGAAATGAAAAAGCACAAAAAATTTTTACCTTAGTTGAATTAATTTTGCCTCCATTCTTCAGATGCCATAGTCCTTTCCAACAAAACTCCTTTTAGGTGTGTGATTTCCTCTAACTCCCCTTTCACTGCCATAGGCCAGGGTGAAACTGTGTGGTGTGTCCAGGGAGGGGACAATCCTACCCTACAGGATGACCCATATGTGCCACTTAACTTCAACCATGCTGGCAACACAACAAAAAAGTCCCCTGCTTTTGTGACCTATGCTGTCTAAGCCACTGACAAATATAAACCAAATGTAAATTATGGTCCCCAAAGTAAGACATTTTAGAATGTAAAGTCTGACTGTTAGTCCAGATTTTGCGCTCATTTCTCAATAGATGCTTGCCTGTGAACTTCCCCTCAGAGATGCATTACACTGTATATTAAAGACTCACTGGGGCATGAAAGCAATCATTCCATTCACTTTCCTCTTGAATATTTTTCTTAAGACTCTTACAGTAGGCACTTTTGTTTCTCCCATAACCACTGCCCCCCCAAAGTAACAGTAGCTCCCATGTGGCCTCTTTCTGTTGCCTCCCAACTACATTCTTCTATTTGCGACCTCTTCCAGTAGTTTCCATCTATTTTACAGTTTTCTCATTTGGTTGTTGACCCAGGAATGTGGCCTCTCTGAAGAGCAGAAAAGGGATCCTGGAAAAGTTACTGACTACATAAAGGGTACTGACATTTTCCACAGGCGGTCCTGGGTTTTTCTGTTCTTGATCAGTAGAGCACCATGAGAACATTAGAAGCCCATGAATAACTCTCACCCAGTTTGAGATCTCCAGTATTACTAGTCATCCACCTACTGTTCCCCGACACGTGGGCTGAAAGGAAACATACTGCATGCTACACACAGGTTTCACTGTGAGTCAAATAAGCACAAGGTACAGACTACAAAATAGAGCCGTCGTCTGCCCGTGGAAAGAACTATGACTTACTATGGTACTAAACTCCTGGTGCTCTGTTGGCGCCACGTAATAAATTTAAATAAGCTGCCTCTAATACAAATGTGGCTGAGAAAAAATGGATAGAAGAGAGAACCAGTTTTCATTTCATGACTGATAAGTCAGGTTCTGTTTTATTTCTCTGTGTCCCAGATGGTTTATGCTTTCAGGAAGAATAAAAGTTTTCTCTTTTAGCACTGGAAAAGCAGCAATTCTCTAACATTTTACAAACTGATGTTGTGAAGAGAAGAGTACGTAATAAAGTCTTGCTCTGGATTCCTAGGCAAATCACCTCACTCGGCCCCAGTTCCTCTGCCAGAAAAATGAGGGCATGAGAAAAGGCCTCTCAGTCTCCATCCAGCCTTGACACTTCCTGGCTTTTCCATTTTAAAAGTCCCCAACAAGGAAAAAGTGAAAATTAAAAAAAAAGGAAGTCAAGCTGAATAGCTCAGTCACCTGGAAGACAAGTGGCAACGAGGTGATCGGTGCAGGGTGCCCGGACAGCACTGTGGTGGAGTGAATTACTGTTCCCGGCTACTCAACCCCTCCCTGAAAGAGGACCGTACACCTTTTCCCACTGCCACGGGACACCCTGAAGGAAAAAACATATCCCAGTTCCATGGACATTTGGTTTGACTGTTATGACTTGCTTTTGGCCAGTGGAACATACAAAAATGATGTATGCAACATATGCTGAGGGGTTTTTGTTATTGTTTTTTAAGGAATGGTGGAGGCAGGACTGGAGGTAGAATAGAGGCAGGAAGAGAGAGGAGGAAGGAGTATCTCCTTCATCTGGTTTAGTTATTCGTTTTGGTTATTATCCGCAGGCTCAGGATTCGAACCTGGGACCTTGGAATGGATGAGAAGAAGACCATCCAGAGTCTATGAATTTAACTGCTTGTCCACCAGGGCGACTGATCATAAGGTGCTTCTGAACCTGCTTGCTCTTTTGCCTGTGCCATAAAAATAGAGGATAGTGAAGGTGTCAGGGACCTCAAAATAGAACAATGCAGGGAGCAGAATTATGGCCAAAGATGAGCTGCGGGTGATATGTGAGCAAGAAATACCTTTGCTATTGCCACTGAATGTGGAGGTCATTTCATAACCTCAGTCTTATCTAGAGAAAGCTGTCTACCACCCTTCACTGGGTATGTATGATAAATGCTTAGAGAATGACAAGGATGACAGATGGCTTGACTAATATATGTTCTTAGAATGAAAACTCCTGATGCCAACAGCCTTGAAAGGCAGATAGTACTATGGACCCCACAAATACACAACTATTCAAGGATGTAACACCAGAGGTCTCCCACAGGAATTGGGGGCTAGTGTGACAATGCCATTGTGGCCTTGCCCCCAATTTACCATATAACTACCTGGAATCAATTTGGTGAAGAGGGACCCTTGGCTTATCCCAAGGTCCCAGGTCACTACTGGTTGCTGAATTCATTCACCTCTGCAGGAAATCTTGATCCTATTCCTAAAGTCAAATCATGTGACCTTTGAAATCTCACAGTAGTTCTCAATTCAGAGGTCATCCCCTTGAGCCAGACTACTTAAACGAAAGCATAGTATTTCATTTAATTAAAACATTTCTCACAGAACAAATATATTCTCTAGTTCAGCCTAAGAAACTCTGGATTTAAATGACCTGTAAGTCCCCTTCAAACTCTGAAACAGATGAATCTTAAAGCATTACCCAATCTGAACATAATTGTCCTTACCATTTCACAGGTGGATACCATATCTATTAGTGGTACACATCAACCCGACGCAGTAAATTAGGACAGAGAAACAGATGACTTTTCCAAGTGAATTGGCAGGATAATTTTAGGTAAGATGAACATGGTTATGAGGCAAATTTCCCCTTACTTATCAGTCTTTGTTCAGAGAGCAATGTGAATGTTACTTAAGGGGGGAAAAAAAACCCAGAGAACTAATTAGATACACAATCTGTGCACACAGTTAAAAGAAAGAGCTTACATCTATTTTTTCATTCTTATATAGCCTGAGGGCAATAGCCAAAAGAAATTACTATTAAGTGTGAGTAATGCAAAATAGATTGTGTGAATTTCAATCTGAAAAGTGTGAATTTAATATATAACTGCAAATTAAGAAGCTCCTATTTATTTACAAAGTAGGCTTGATTCATACATGGAAAACAGTTCTATTCTATAGACAATTCCAAGACGGGCTAACAGGCCTGGGAGGGTGGAGGAGAACTGCGTAGCTGTATCATTATACACATTACACACAAATTAAACCACCGAGGGTTTCATTTTGCTGCACCTGCTCTGCTGCAGGGACTGCTGTGGCCCACAACAGTCACTAACCCACTTGAGAAAACAGGCAATGCTTACCAACAATTCACTAACCAGTAATCACAATAAGGTACCTTTGAAGCTACATGAAAAATGAAAGGAAATGAAGTTTTGTGTGTAGACCATGCCCCACTGTCTAGACATTCAAATATGTGCTGAACTTTCTGCTTAGTTGCTTTCAAATCCAAGTTCTGCCATCACCGCCCAGTGAGTTATGTTTCTTCATGTCACTGTTTCTCAGAATGACTTTGCTTGTAGGGTCACAATGAAACAAGGAGACTTTCTTGTATGATTAGAGATTCTCACTGCCTGCTGGGATGTAAAAACCTCTATAAAAATTTAGCTCTATGGAGCTAGAGATGATGAGTGTGCCCTGCCCTCACAGGGTTCACCATCTGGTTAGGACTCAGTTGTATCAATAAAAGGCAGCTGATGGTATATTCCCTCCCTTGACACATGGTGAACTCTTCATACTTCAGAACAAGACTGACATAACCTCCTCTTTGAAGCCTTCTTTGTCCTTTTCATCCTCCATGCCACTTCTTGGTTACACACTCCCTGTTATTAATGCTGGTAAGTATCCTATGAGGGTTTGTTTCAGAGCTTTCTCTACCGGGACAAGTGTCTTACCACAGAGATTATGCCTAGGATCTCTAGGACATTCAATAAGTTGGAACTGGCTTTATGAGGGCTAAACAATAGAGTAGACCTACATAAATATTTGGATAAGGTTCAAATTAGGATTGAAAAGTAAGTCTGGTTTGACTCTCCAGATGCCCTTACTGCATAATCCCCCACAGATTATACAGAAATCCTTGGAAACTCCCTTTTATGGAACTGACACCCTCTTGTGGTAGAAGACCTTTTCCCTGCCCTCAATGCATGTTAGTCTGCCAGGAATTTTCCAGGGTACTGTGGAGGCTGTAGCTACATTCTGTTGTACGGAAATGTAACTATGTCCTGTTATCATGACCAGCACCACCTCCCTACTCTGCACCTGTACATAACTAATGAGTTGCCAGCAGAAGCCACATGTAGCAAAGCAGCTAAATCATTACCCCAGAGTATAAAAGGAGCTCCCCTAAACCCACCGTGGCTCAGCTTTGGGTAACAATACCCCTGAACCAGCACCAGTGCTTGCAATGAAGTGCCATTTTCTCTACCTTTGAGTGCTCAGCTGTCAGTCTTCTCGACATCTGGAGGCTCAGCCATAATACTCTGACATCATATAATGCATTTACTTCTTGTGAAAAGCAAATGGGACTAACAAACTGTATATATGAACTATATATATATATATATATATATATATATATATATATTTGCAAGAAAGACAGCCTCTAGTTGGTAATTTCCAGCTTGAGGTGTCCCTCTTTATAGAAGTTCGGTTTACTTTTCTGTTTATTTTATATACAGATTTGACCCTTGGTATGATAAATGCATGAGAATTCTAACTGGGTGTACCACCAACCTCTATTTTTTTGGTTCAGGTACTAAAAGAAATGAGAATCCTCTTTTTCCTCCTATTTCTCCTACCTTTGCTGGACAAAAATAGTCAAATAGCTATTTTTGGCACAACACTTGTGTGTATACATGTCTACCACAACCACTGAGAAAACCATACCAATTTGGGGGCTCGGATCCTTTTGGACAACTAAAGAATCTCATCTTTGAGAAAAGACTGAAAATAATGTGGGTATTTCTTACATATATGTGCTCAGAGTATGGGGGAATAAAAGGGCAGTAGAATACATTGGTCTATTTCTAGGGTTCTAAAATTTCTGTAACATTGCAATAAAAGTATCAGTTATAAGTGTAATCCAGAAAGTTTCCCCTAATTTTGGCAGCTCACAAAACAGTCATTCACCAGCTGAACCAAAATGGCTCACTGCAAGTCAAGCTGACCCCATTCACTATGATTAGCAAGAGTTGAGTATTATTCATCACTGCATCGCTGTATTTCATAGGGACTGACAAAGAGCCAGGCTGGGTATCCAGAGCTGCTCTATTTGAAGGGAAAATAAACCCACACAAAATTTAAAAAGCAAACCATCACTGTGCTGGTAATCTAGCTTTCTAAAGGGGTTGGATGAAGGAGGAAGCCTTGTCTTGTGGTGTTTGCTGATTTCCATGGTGTGAATACTCTTGCCATGGTCAATTTCAAGCCATCAGTGATTGAAAGGCTTGCATCACTCCTTAATATTCAACAGTTGGCTCAGGGAAAGCCTGTTATATGTCAGGCTCCAGCACACCATTGCAGCTAACATTTACTGAGGGTTTATGGTGTCAGAAACTGACAATCATGTTAAATTCAGTACCTCATTTCATCTCCCCAGTAATCCTATGAGGAAGGCATTATCATTGTTATCATCTTCATTTCAAAGTGAGATAACAGAGGCCCAGTGAGGATAAGTAACATGTCCAGTCTTGGAAGTGCAGTTGCTGGGGCTGGGTTCCAGGTTTCCGACTTCGCAGTTGAAGTTCTCGCAATACCATAAATCCTCTCAGGATCAACAAACAGAACCCTTATTTAACTAGCTAACAGATCTCTAGCCAAATGGCAGGAAATGATGCTTTGACCAGAGTATGAACCATTCAAAATAAGACCAAACAGGATGGCTCGTGCCAATCTTCTTCACCCAGTCACAAAATACGCAGGGGTTCCTTCCCTTTGAAAAATCAGTAGCCGCCTTCCTTGTTGCCTCCTTTTGGTCTGATTCTCACTTTAAGTGAAGAACACTTTCCTGTAGTATCTATGAGTCTCTGTTGGACTCTTGGTTCTCCCTTTAACAATTCCATTCATATTTAATTAAAGAGGCTATTCCTCTTTCATGAACAAGAAGAGGTCAGCAGGCAGCTATCTGAATGTGTCACAGCAATCAATACAAGTACAATGGTCTGGCATCTCTCTGGTGAAAGTTTTCAACATTTAGACACAGGCACAGGGATCATTAACAAAAAGAAGAAGAAGAAATGGACAATGACATTGCACAGTGAATCGAGAAGTCAGGAATTACTTTAAGACTGAGGAGGAATGAAAATTCACAATAGGAATTAAACTGGTTCTAAGTCATTCTAAGATATTTATGTACAGACTGGGCAGAGTCAGGGAACAATCAGTGGGATTGCTTAAGAAGAGGAATTCCTAGGTATCTGGGCATCCCAGGGGCAGGCAGCAGGAAGACTCCCAGTCCCTGATCTGTTGGCATTGCTCTGAGATTATGTTGCCCCAGTGAGTCTCTTATTCTAATATGTGCAACTTAAACTTGAAAGTTTTCCTATTTGTTTAAAAATCTTTCAAAGGAAGAGGTTCCATGGGTTTTGAAATGATTGATATAAAATACAGCCTTCCAATTAATTTGCAAGAACTGATTGGCATCAGAGAAGATGCAATTAAATTAAAAATTCTGCATAATACCAGGCATGGTCAAGACAGGAAGCCAGTGAGTGATTTATTTCTCCTACTTAGGTCTACATACCTTTGTGAAGTCACTTTTCCGCCTACAACCATCCAGTAAAACAAAGCACTGTGATAAACTCAATCATTTGAGCTAATTAACTCAAAGTTGAAAAAAATAATGTGGTATATACTTAACCTCACAGTTCTCAATACAAATATTACTCAATTTTTGAAGTGTACTTTGTACAAATAAAATTATTCTTCAGTGCTTTCATAACTAAAATTTCTCTATTTTGTGAATGTTTTCTTATAAATGACATACAAATACTCCTGTAAATTCCTAATAGCCTGTAAACTGTCACTATAGTAACAATGCATAACTCATGAACATCTTATTGATGGAGAGGCATCATCACAGAAGTCTGGGGAAGCACCGTCCCAGGTTATAGTGACAATGACCAGTACAATTCTACCCTATGGTTCAAATGAAATAAGGTGCAGAGTCAGGACTGACTTTTAGACTAAGGAATTTTGGAAGACAGAAGTAAAAGCAAGCATCCACTTTGCTTTCCACAAATGTTGCCTTTTAAAAACTACTTAATTCTGTAAGTATATTTATAAAGTAGTTATCATATGGAAAAATACAAAATAAGAGGTAAAAGTCTTACTTCATGCAAGATGTTTTTCATTTACATTTAAATAAAGAAAAAATTAGGTGGCAATTCTTAAAAGGAATTTATCATAGGAATTTTTCCTGAAATATTGTGATTTCAAAAAAGTAATAAAAATTGAGGTCATTTAAAGCACAAAATAACAAAATAGATAAGATATTGGTATACTTTTAAGTCCAGAAATGATGTTTTCATTGTTAAAGTTGCACACTAGAGAATTTGGGGAGGGGTGGCAACAGTGTTCATTAAAAGCAGAATATGAAAAGGTTATTCTTATGATTAGCAAATATATATTTCACAGAGTTCTCTAATGAGAACCAAGAAAATGGTGCCTTCCCTTTAACATGAATATTTCTGAGTGCAGTTTCTAAATGCCTTAAGCAAATTCCATCTTTTGTTGCTGTGTTTCTGCAGACTTTTTCCAGTCACTGTGGTGTGTGACATACTATCCAATTAGCTGTCAGCAAATTTCCTTTACCTTCACTGCAGTGACCTTATTTCTAAGATTTCATGCAATCAACCTGTTCAATTAAAACTATACAAAAAGCTGTTCTCAAAGACCTACTGCTAGGCAACGAAACCTAAATCTCAGGTAAAAACCATTTCTGAAGAGAGATGAAAATAATTAGTCATCTCACAATAAAATTAATTTGATCTGGGAAATAGTAGTGTCTTCCTTAAATTTCTAAGTAGAGGTTAAAACCAAAAACCTACCCTATAAGAATTTAAACACTTTTATGAGTGAATACATGAATGATTGAGTATGAATATTTATATATATTCAGCATATAATACAGATCCCCAATAAATAACTTAGTCAGATATTTCTGATCCACATTTGTCACCTTTGCTATGAATTTGGTAAGATAGTATAAAAGGTCAGTGCATTGTTTTTTCAAGAGAACACAGTTATTACAAGCCCTTGGCACAGACCTGCTTTGAAAAGAAACAAATGAAGCGAGTTCTTATAGAAAAGGCAGAATAACATACTAAATTCAGAGCTAGCTTAGATTTTGAAATACAGGCTCTGTGTTGTAAACCAAACTGAAATATTTCATCCACATTTTTCTTTGGGGAAAAAAGTTTTGATTGGGGAAAAAGGCCTTTAAAGGTTGACAGGATTCATTAGAAGGACTCCTAAGGCTTCTTGGAAACCAAATTGTTCTTAAAAAATAACTCTGATGAGCTAAATGCAAGAGAATCAGAAACATATGGATTAAATTTCCCTTAAAATACACAAGGGTTTTTAAAAATTAGAGGAAGTATTCTTGGTAAAGTATTTTTGAAAAATATTACAAAATATATTTCAAAATGTTTGAAAAATGGCTTGAGGTATTTTACAAACCCTAAATGAAGCTCGATTCACCCATTTTTCAGACTAATTACTAAAAATATAGTTTTAAGATTTCTGTTCTGGAATACAGTCGTCATACCAAGATTAGTTATTTGTTTAAAGGTTATTTCAGATATGCTCACGAAAAGACACTTTGAATATTCAGAACTAAACTCAGCTCTGGGGTAGTACCTCAAATATGGACACTAAGCCCAGGACCATGCACACTGGGCTGCTCTCCTGATAACTGGTGGCAGTTATGACTCTGGAGTCATAACAGAGCAGAGTAGTGACTAAACTCTTATTATTAAAAATAACAGCACTCTCTGTCAGTGAAATTGGAAGTCTAAATATAATCCAAGGGAACTCTTAGAATGGTTCATTTTATAAAGGCTACTATGAAAAACAAGTAGATGCATATTTGCAAATAACAGCAATAGTACCATATTAATTTTAATCCCACAACACAAAAGTCATTCTTTTCCCTATAACTGTAAACATAAATATGATAACAGAATATATTACATCAGTCTGCCTAAAAGCCTCCTTGTAAAAAAACATCACAGGAAAAGAAAAGAGTAATTAGTAGCCTCAAAATATGGGTGCACGTTAAAATTATTTATTTCAAGAAATGAGGACTTTGGTGTTCAAAATTGTTGAAAGCAGTCCTGGAATATAGCAAAGGACTAGGATCTGGAACTAAACTGACCGAGCTTTCATTCTTTCTTCCACTTCTTAGGAACAACATGAGTAGAGCAAGTCACTCTATAAACCTGTTTCCTTTTCTGCAAAAAGAAAATAATAGTAAAAAACATCTTAGAGTTAATTATGGATTATGAAATTCAATTCCAATATGATATAAAATTAAAACTCAAAGACCACTGAGTGACAGGCAGAAAAGTGCTGCTACCTCTCCACTGGCAGTTGAGAATAAGTTATCATAAAGGTAATTCTGAACCACAAAGAAAAGGTTAATTTCAAATTCTCCATTTTTACAAAGTCAGAGAACAAGTGACATACATTTTAACAAGTTTTCAATAAAAACAAAAATAGATAAGCATGTGAAAAGATGCTCAACATCAAGTCATTAGAGAACTGCGGTGGGATACCATGACACACCTATGAGAATGGCAAATCTGGAACACTGACACCACCAAATGCTGCTGAGATGTGGTACCACTGGGACTCACTCATTTCTGGTGGGACTGCAAAAATGGTTCAGCCACTTTGGAAGGAAGTTTGACATTTTCTTACAAGTTGAAAATAGCCTTACCAGACATTTTAGCACTGACACGCCTAGATATTAAATGAGTTGAAAATGTCCACCCAAAAACCTGCAAATGAATGCTTCTAGCAGTTTCATTCATAACTGCCAAACTTGAAACCGAGATGTTCTTTAATAGGTGAATGATCAGGTAGCACATCCATGTAATGGAGTATTATTCTGTGACAAAAAGAAATGCATCTCAAGACACAAGTGCATGTTGTGAAGTGAAAGAACCTGCTAAAAAGGTTATATGCTGTCTGATTCCAACTATGTGACATTCTGGAACAGGCAAACTAAAAGACAGCAAAAAGATCTGAGACTATCAGAGGTTAGGGTGAGGTGTTAGGATGAACAGGCAGAGCAGGAAGGATTTTTAGGGCAGTGAAATAGTCTGTCTGATACTGTAATAGTGGATATACTACATACCCTTTTGTCAGAACGCAGAGTAAACCTTAATGTAAACTGTAGGCTTTAGTAATAATAATGTATTCAGTTACGACAAATGTACCATGCTTTCTGAACAGTTGAAGTAAGGGGAGTCCTTTTAAACTGGGGCCAGAGTGACTAACAAACCACTTTATTGTCCTCCTGAAGCTGAGCCAGACCCAGGACTGGGTCAAACCAACAGCATTCCAAACAGTCAGCAAGAATGAGACTATCTGGTATGAAAGGACTGATAAAAGTAAACTTTTTTTACTTTTTAACCTCTCCACCTGATCATTAGCTCGTGAATTTCATTACTTACCATTAGTTACCCCAACATCCATTACCTCATCCCCCCACCCATAAAGATAATCCTGACTTCTGTACCTCCTTGAGATATGTTTGGGTTTTGCCTAAGTCTGTGATTCCCCAAATTACAATTCTTTGATTCCGAATAAAAATAAAAGTACTTTGCCTTTCAATGGTCTCCTGAATTTTTGTGTTAACACCCACTAAAGGTATTAGTAAAATGGGACAGAGGAGAGGGAAGAAGTAAAGGAAGAGGACTCTCCTCTCCGCTTAATTTTTATAAACCTAAAATATTCAAAAAGAAATGTCTATGAACTTCAAAAAAATAGTTTTGCAAGATTCATTAAGACACAATCATCTGGAAAATTCGCCATATGGAACATCAGTTGTGCAATGGTGTTACATAAATAAAACAAGTGTACTTATTAAACTGATTAGAATTAAGTGAAAAGCCATGCTTATTTGCATCAACCTTAAATTATTAGTATAATAATAGCAAACACAAAATGTCAGGTTTACAATATGTGACTTATATTTAATTTTTTTTTGAGAGGAAGGGGAAAGAAGCATTTTGAAGGAAGGAAGAGATGGACGAGGAAACACTTTTGTTAATTTTTTGCTTATTGTACCCTGCCTCCCACAGGTCTCCACTCCCGTGAACCCTGGACCTTGGGCCTCAGATGGTCTACGCCCAAGTCACTAACTTAGTACCTGAGTCACCAAGGCATGCTCTAATATGTTTTCTTTAAAGAACAGAACTCTAAGAAAAGTCATTCTTTACCTATTGAGGTGTTTGTTGCTCCCACTAACGGTAATAAAGGGACCAGTAACTTAGATCCAACCAATACGAACCACAAAAGACACTAACAAGCAGCACTCTAGAAATTTATTACCAAATTACAACCTATGCACAAAAACACAAGTTCATGAGAAAGCAAAGTAGCAGCACAAAATGTAAAGAAAGCACATTAAATAAACACAATTTATAAACATCTTTATCATTAAATTAGGTGTGAAATACTGAGACAAACACTGAAACAGAAATCTTAACAACATAAGTAAATCATCACAGTACATAGCGTGACCCTACTGGACACTCCTGTTCAACAATGTCAACTAAAGACAACTCCCTGCGGTCATACTATCATATGAGTAAATGTATGTTTTCATAAAGTAAAATAGTCATTTCGTTCAATACCCTTTCCTTATAATGATGATAAGAAAAAATACAGACTCACTTGTTATACCTTTTGTTTAAGTAGCCATTTCCAAGAATGACATTAAATGAGGACTTACTGTACTTAAGTTCTTAGAGAAGAGATACTGGAACAATTAGGCGCCAAGATTTTTAATGTTGTCACACATTAGTCTGTATTATATTTGAAAATATACCTTGCCATGAAATCCATATAATAAAGTCAGGAGAGAAATAATTCAGATATTTCAGAGGCTTCACTTGGAATATATGAACTAAGAAAGACAAATACTTTAAGTAAAAACTTCAGGATAAAAAAAGAAAGTTAAGGGGAGAAGGGCAAGAGGAAAGAGAAGAAAACACTTAAAAAATCTACACAGATGATGAACTGAATTTAAACATGATTTCAACTCATTCCTCCCTGAACTAAGGCAGGTTAACTGAGGTAGACACATGTGCAAAGATTCAGGTTTTCCAAAGGGCAATATTCTAGTCATTTCAGAGGTTGGCAAATAAAAGTGTATTTTATAGTTTTGAATTTAAAATCAAATGAGAGCCCTGTGATAAGAGGAAAACCTCTGTATTAATTCCTTATGTTTTGTGTCATGTTCCCAAATGTACATAAACCTACATACACTGCTAGTGACAAAGCATGTCATTATTTATATACATACACAAAGATCCAAACAATATGAACCACAAAAGACACTAATAAGGTCAATCAAGAGATGAGAAATGTAAAATATAAAGAATAAATTCTATAACATCTTAATATTTTTTTCCTGTTTTTATTAACAAGTGACCTGGGAATTTAGAAATAGCACTGAGCGCTAAAGAGTTGTTCAGAGTCCAAGAAACCCAACAAAATTTCAAAAAACTATTGTTAATTTGTGAATGTCTAAAAACCCACCTACTATCTTAGGGATCTGATATTTTAAACACACAGTTTCCATATTAAGAAACAATATTAAAAGCTAATTCCTAAAAAATTAAATAAATAAGTATGAAAAGCCTAATTTAAAAGTATAAACAAGAAAACATAGCAATTATAACAGAGTTTTTAGCATTTTCTGCAAAAATAATTAGTAAGAGATAACAAAACACTTGAGTGTAAATATTTTTATGCCCCTAACATGCCCTCCACCTGGAATTCCTACTCTTCCTATTGTGACAGAGTCTGAGATTCACATAAATATTATGTGCATCACAAATAAAAAAATATCAAACATTCAAAACAGGTGAGGAACAAAAAGAGAACAAAGAAACACTAAAACAATAATTACTCTTGCTTCCTCATACAAGAAAAGGCCAGCAACTAGCCTTAACATTTTATGCCTATCATACAAGATACATCCTAAAGTGACTTATCATTAATAGGATAAATGCAAGAGTGAGGGTTTATTATTATGCAAAAAACTCAATTTTCAAGACAATACTGAAGGAGCCAAAGCCCACACAACATAAATACCTGCCTAAATCCTTCACTTTATCTCAAGTTAGGGTGAGGGAAAAGTGAAACATAAATATATTCTGTCAACTAGTTACTGTTATGACTTTCTTCATGGATACAACAGTAATATACCATCCAAGGAAGAAATTCAAATGAATTCAAGCTGTTCAAAACCTAAAGAGTATCAAATATTTCATGTTCAACATAGTCAGGCAACACATGGCAGCGTGACAATGATATTGTAAATTTGCGCTCTAAACACCCATTTTGTCCTATGTATCTGTTTGGCTATTCATGGTAGATTCACGAGAGGCTTGCTTACTTTCTGAGTATTAGTAATTCCAGTTTATTTTTTCAGTCAAATAGCACACACGAAAAAACTGCAATTGCGGAAGCTCAAATGAAGCTCTTAGCTTTGTAGGAAGAGCCAAACACACTTTCTCTTCCAAGCTCTCTTGGTAATTCTAGGAAGACCTCAGCGCCCAAGTGTGCTTTGGTTATTAGGAATGCCAACACAGCTACACTGGAAGATAAAGTCAGTAATGCCAACGCTTATTTTCTACCGAATTCCTAGGTTTCAGCCTTCATTAAACAGCCACTTGGCTAGTACATTTCATCAAAATTAATTTCCTTTTAAAAAACAGAAATTACTAGAGCAACATATTTGCAATAAACATGTATTATGTTTACCACAACATATGTACATGCTTACAACAAAAACGTAGTTGAGCAAAAGCAGGAAGATCCATGAATGGAGCCAGATCTATAATATTCTTTAAACAAACAGGGATCAATTCTAATTTTAAAACAGATTTGAAGAGAGGAAGAAAAGAAAGACTCTTAAATAGTCTCTCTCCAAAGGACACATAAATTACTACATGTTTCTCCATTTTTTATTTGAACTCTGGTTTCATTAGTTGGAGACAGACTCTGCTAGGTGTAATTATAAAAAGAAGCCAGTTGGAACTACACAGCCTTGTCCAACTCTATAAGACAGTTAGACACTTTTAAGTGTCTAAAGAGCTGTATTTTTTTAAACCGGTAGGCAGAGTCCAAAATTAAGAATTCAGGATAACATCAAACACAGATTTTAAAAAGCTTGACCATTAAAGCATAGAGTACCCAATCAAGAGAGAATAAACGCAATTTTAAAACTAACACCAAGCACCTAGCACAAGTGTGACAAGGGAGGGGGCAGGTGGTTCCCACTGAGACGTTCCTGTAAAGTCAGCCTCCAGTGTCTTACTGCAAAGAAGCATCATCGCGGTTCACAAGAAGGGTGTCCTTTCCACATAACACTGAGGTTTTTTTGGTTCAATGACTGAAACTCAGTTCCCAGTTACAAGAAGCACAAGATCAACATACAGAGGGGGAATGCCGAACATATGCAAGATCACACACAAAGGCTTGAAGGAGAGAAAGCCTGAAGTTATCATCACAAAACAAGCTGAAAAAATTGAATAGCTTCAGAAAAACTGGTTAGATGCAAGAACTCCGAATTAAAGAAATGGGACCTGAACTCTCAAAAGAGAAAACTTCTCAAGAAGATTCTGACAAACGAGAACTGGAAATATATGTCACTCTCCCTAGCAGCACTAGAATTTTAAAAAATCATTGGAAAGGAGACTAAACCAGACTAATGAGAGGTTAGCAGAGATCAGTGCAGCAAACTTCTCATGGAGAAACAGTAGAACTGATCATTACTGAGCACTCTTGCTATAAGGGCAGTCTGAGAGCCACCTTGTATTGGAAATCACACTAAAAGCTTAATGTTCAAGAGAAATCTTACTCCAAAATAAAACTCAGTGATTCTTATCAAATACAGTGGCCTTCAAATAACAGCATGTAGACTTAACTTGATCAAGATGTAGCAGGGGTTGGGAGAAAAATATATAACTAGAGAATCTGAAGAAACTGCTGCTAAATTTGAATCTGGATCCTATAGAGTTCCTCCTTAGGATCTACTGATGATCAAGTAACTCGAAATCTATTCTGGAAAATATCAGAAGAATGGGAACAGATATTGAAGAAAAAATTTATGATCTAAAAAGTGAATAATGAAAGTATATTTACTGGGCTGTTTTCAATATTTTAATGGTTTCCCATTTAATATCTGACGTGTGAAAAAATTTAAGGAAAATATTTTTGTATAACATATGTATGATGAGAATATACGTAATTTAAAAAAAAACTAACACGAAGTTACTGTGATTAGGCTTGTGCCATCTACAGCTTCTATTATTTCTCTTATCTAATCTGTTCTTCAGGATGTGCAAGTCAGCTTTCTATTCAATCTTACTACAATTTCTCAATGTAGACAATGAACACTTTAAATATTTTCTAATGAACATCATTCATTATGTATGATTTTATTTTTTTTAGTAAGCTTTCTGGAAAACTTCTTTGTTTGTTTTGTATTAGGCTCTAAAGAGTGGAGTTGTTTTGAATACCGAAATATTTATTTAGAATATAAAAAGTCAAATTTAGCAAAAGTCAAATATTAGAGCTGAGAGACATAAAGGGTTTATCTATTTTAATCCACTTACGGAAAAGTGAAAACAAACTTAAGAGTCTAGAAGGAAGAAGTGCATCTTCCACAATCCTAATATTCTTCCTACGCTTCCAATATGAAAAGGAAGAAGTATTGACAAAAATGTACTAAAAACCAGTGAAACAACCTAGCAAAATGATTCAAAACCAAAAAAACATAAAGATACCCTCCTACAAGTCTCAATAAATTATTAAATAGCTAAAAGAAGAAAAGGTGGGAGACTAGGTGATGGGAGGGTGAAAATTTTAACTTTATGACAGACTCTAATAGTAACAGTCGTGTTCTAAAGGTTTAACTAGCAAATTCATGATTTAATCCAAACTGTCATTCTTCCTTAACAAATAATGAATTTGACACACAGCTTTGATGTTGAAAGTCAACATATATATGGCACGCCCTGGGGGAGTAGCAGTTGGGTCTCGCCTCCAAATGCACATAGTCACACAGCCCTGGGTTCAAGTCCTGGCTCCAGGGGGAAACAACCGCTGTGAACAACAAATCAAAAACAAAACAGAATGCTTTTTCTTCCTCTCTTCCTGACAGCCTGCCTACATACCTTCATTCCTTCCTGCACCTTTCCATAAAAAAAGTCAATATATATAGGCCTCTTATATTCAGACAAATAATAATAATTAAAAAAAGACAAAATATCCAAGCGTTCTCACTTGAAGGTCCTTATAAATCTTTTGTAAACAAGCCGCTGCAAACAGCACTTTCTTCAGCCGCCCAGGTACACTGCTGTGAGTGCGCAATACTGATGCCTGGTACGTGCAACACCAGCACAAAGCCAGGTTATGGAGACTATCAGGCTTTTATGCAAGCTGCTCTTTTTTCTCAATATTTAATATTGTGATTTTATATTCTTTTCCCATTAAGCGAAAATTCCTCCAATGAGATATTCTAAGCCTGCTTTTAAGAAAAAACTGCAGAATTTCTTCACATTTTATAAACAAAAATACCGGAAACAAAGGAGTTGACAGAAACTCAAGCAGATCCAAACTCAACCATCCATTTTTCATACTTCTCCAAGTCTGCAGCAGAGACAGACTTAGCAATTTTCTTAAGGGCCAGTTCAAAGTCTCTTTTGGTAACAGGCATTTGAAGTTCCTCTTTAGAAAGTGCACGGATCTCTTCTGGACTTAAGCCGCTGATTCGCCATCTCATTGCCATTAAAGAGGCATCCCTAAAAATATGCCAAAATGAGTAAATACTTATTGTTACAATTATTTTTTAAATACTTTCAACTGTAGCAAAACTAAGGGGAAAAAAACATTCAAAGTTCATTTTATGTGTTTTTATGAGGCTGCTCAGAATTTTCCAACTCAGGCATATCTCAAAGGTTCCTGAAAGGTTAAAACAGGATGCAAAGTACTTAAACATAAAATGTATCATTAATAAATCCTAGAAGTCTAATTTGGGCTCATTTAATACTACATTTTACTTTTCCCATTTTCCCTGCAAAGATGGTCAAGAAGTTTAGGGAACTGAAGCAGGATTTGAAATGAACACACGGCTAACGTTGAAATAATTCACATCTTACACCAGTTTGCCTATGATCTAATTTGAAGAGGTAAAGCTAGGAACTTCTCTCTCTGGAACACGAATATATCTAAATAAAGTGAATGAGGAACTCCTACATGAAATATTTGTGGTCAACTGATGGGATAAATCTGGATTTATCAGATCCTATTTTCCGTTACATTCTGATGACTTGGAAATAATCATGAAGATTTGGAAGAAGTGGATAATTAATGGTCACAACAAATCAATTAGGCAGGTCAAACCAAATAAAACTTTAAGTTTGTATAGTGACTGAAGAAACTACTCTGAGTTTACTATAAGCCAGTAAACTTAGATGGACATAGGAAAAATACCAGTAGAAAAAGTGAGAAACACATGTTATAGTTTTAAAGAAAGGCCACTGACAACAATTTAAGTAGAGCTAGGAAAGAACTAGAAAAAATATTCATGAGGTAAATTATCTAAAAATGATGTCACTAAACTGAAAGTGAAAAAATTTTAATTTATGCATCTTTCAATTTAGTGATATCATATGTATAATATATATAAAACACACATATATATTACATGCCATATATATCTACACACAGCTGACACTGGAAAACTTTGTTCATCTGCATACAGTAAACTAACGCCAGTGAAAACTAAATGATACTATTTTATGCTGATGCAACTAGATTACAAATTAGGGCTAAATTAATCTTAGGTTTTTGAAGTTATTACCATGCTTAGCATACGTTTCTCAAAACTCAAAAGACAGAGACAGGTAAGTAACCATGTTGTTTTGTAATCATTCATTTAATAACTACCAGTGAAATTATGCAGAAAAAAAGATAGAGAAATCATTTCAAGGAAATGGGTAGCTGCTTTCATGGCAAGGGTTAACTGCACTGAGTTAAGACCAGTCTTCCCATCAAATCTGTAACTAATTAATGTCTAAGGTTAAGAGTATGATGAAAAATACCTGCAAACATTAGTTATATCAGCACCAGAATAGCCCTCAATCTTCTCTGCTATATCGTCGAGTTGAATATCAGGATCCAATTCAACCTCACGAAGATTGATCTTCAGCAGCTCAACTCTTCCTTTTGCTGTTAGAAGATTTTTTTTGTTATTGTCAGACTTTTTACACTGCAACTCATTTTGATGAGAAGTCATTTATTAGCATTCAAGAAAACAGACCAATGCAAAGAAAAATCAATAACTATGAGTCCACTCATTACCAATTCATTATATGGCTGTGGAATCATTTAACTTCCTATGTACTGTGGTTGCAGTAACTAAAAATTCAAACAAAACTGGGTTTTTTCTTACAGATTGTAAAGATACTTGCTATGAGAACAAAGGGTCTGAGATCCTTTATGAAAAATATAAACATTAGAATGCAAGCACATAATTGCTTTTACTAAAAATGCATTTAGCCTAGTTTTATAAAACAAGACTGCATGGAATGTAACTCCTATGTATTATCTTGCTGACCTTTTAATGATTATGGAAAAGATATCCATAATTTTAATCAGTTTAAAAAAACAATTTTATTTTTCTGGAAATCAATAATTAGCATAAAATGCTTACTAATGTATTTTTTATTGGAGATCCAGCCACAGACTTTTATTGATGCAGTTTGAATGAAATGTATATTGAGTAAGCTCAAACTACAGATTTTTTTTTAAGGGAAAGGTACATGCAGGAATGAAGGCGAGTAGACAGTCAGGAAGAAAAAGGACAAAAAAGCATTTTATTTCATGTTTAATTAGTTGTTCACACTGGTTGTTTTCCTGTGGACCCAGGACTCCAAAACAGGTGTATGTGGTCAGCGCTCCTTCCGAGGTGATTGACCTAACTGCTACTCCACCATGGCATGCCCAGAATTTTTTAAATGAACAATCATGTGTGCTGTTTTACAATCAGTTTCACTGGCAAATCTACTTAATATAGCGCACTAAGATAAAGTATAACTAACTTGAATTTGTTCTCTACTATTTCCTGAAAATAAAATAAAATATACTTTCATTTCCCCAACTTTTACTTGGAAAAATCTTAAAACCTACAGGAAAAAATTCAATGAACAACCATCTACCCTTCATTTAGATTTACCAATTGTCAATATTTTGCATTTTGGCATCATCATCACCCCCGTTCTCTTTGCCTTTCTCCTCCCCTTATCTTTTTCTCACTTTTGAGAGCTGGCTGTAGGCCTCACAACACTCCACATTAAATTTTCAGCATGTATTTTATAAATATTACATGCAAGGAATTTCAACATCAGTACACTAAATTCATCGAATACACAATCCATATTAAATGTCTCCATTTGTCCCAGGCCTTTATAACTTTTTAAAAGTCACCAAACATTGCATTTAACTATCGTATCTCTTTAATCTTCCTTAAAAGTTACTCACTGTTTCTTTTTTGTTTTGCCTTTCACAACACAATGTTTTCTCAAATGATCTTACAGAAACAAGATAGTTCAATAAATATTCAAACATGTCTGTTTGTAGAACCTGACAAGCAGGTACTAAAAATGCTTATGGAAATGGAAAGAACCAAGCATAACCATGACACTCTGGAAGAACAGCAGCAAGGTGGGAGGAAGTGGTCTATCAGATTTCAAGACTTGTTTCAAAGTAACAGGATTTAAATCAGTGTAATAATCTTGTAGAGACAAGACAAATACATCAATGAAACAGAATGGAGAGTCTAGAAGTAGATCAAAGATACCTGATTTATGATAGAGGTAGCTCAGGCAGTGTGAAAAAGGAGTATTTTCAATAAATGATGTCAGAACTGAGTATTCACAGGGAAAGAAATGAAATTGGGTTCAAATCTCACACCATTCACAAAAATCAGTGCCAGGTACATTACTGATGCAAGTTTTAAGATGAAAAACTAAGTATTTTAGAAGTCAAAATAGGAAAACAGCTCAAAGTATTCTTAAATATATTGAACATATTCAAATACATATAAAAAATCAACTACAAAGGAAAATAATGATAAACTGGCCACATTAAAGTTAAACTCCTATTCATCAAAAGACACTGCAAATACAGTAAATACATACAAGCTACAGATTTTGAGAAGATAATTAGAATATATATGAGTAATAAAAGATATATCTAAAAGAACAAATCTGTAAGAAAAAGTCAGACCATCTGAAAGAAAAATGGGCAAGATTTGAACAGATACATCACAAAATCCAAAAGATCAGTAAGGAACAAGTTAGAATTATTTAGTAAAAAAAGGAAACACAACTTAAACTACATTAAGGTAGCATAGCACACCAAAAATCTAGTATAAACTACGAAGGCTGACCAGCTGTCAGGAAAAATGTAAAATTCTAGGGTGTAAAGTGGAACAACCAATTTGAAACACAGATTGGATTTATCTACTGATATTTCAGCATGACTTAGCAAGTTACTCTTAGGATGGAACGCTCTATGCTGGCCTAAAGAAATTTAGGCATTTGCACCATTATATATGTATAAGAATGTTCATAGCAGCATTGTCCATAATAGCCTAAAACTGGAAACAATCAAAACGTCCATCAAATAATATGGTAGATAACTGTGGTATAATCACATAACATCATGAATATTATATACTGAACTGTGTCCACCCTCTAAATTCTTGTGTCGAAGTTCTCCAGTGTCCTCTTGTGTTAACCTCCAGTACCTCAGAATTGACTGTTGGAGACATGGCCTTTAAAGTGGTAATTAAGGTAAAAACAAGGTCATATGGGTAGACCCTAATCCAATATGACTGGTGTCTTTATAAGAGGATGACATCAGGGCACAGACACACAAAGAGGAAAGATAACATGGAAGAAAAAGGCCATCTACAAGTCAGGGAAAGAGCTTGAAACCAGTTCTGCTCATACCTTGATTTTAGATTTCTAAATAACCTTCTGTTGTTTAAGTCCTCCAGTCTCCAGTACTTAGTTATATGGTAGTCTTAGTAAACTACTACAAAGCCATACCACACAACAACACAAACAAATGCATCTATATGTGACAACACGGATGTATCTTTCCTGAGCAGAAGAAGCAAGATACAAATGAACACTGTTACTTTATTTATGTTTCAAAGCAGGTAAAATTGTTTGGGGATACACTATAAGATGATAAAATTAACAAGAAAAACAAATTATTTCATAAAAGGAATGGCAGTAATTACCACCAGGGGGCAGGGAGGGAGCTGTACTAGGGAAGGAACACTCTGGGGAGTCTCTGAGGTCTGAAAATGTCCTGTATTTCCTATCCTGGAAGGTGGTTATACATTTGCCAAATATTGGACAATTGAACAGATTTCATACATGCTTCTGTATCTGAGTTATATTTCACACACACATACAAAACAGACAAAGCAACACTAAGAGCAATTAGAATGGAAAGAGAAGAAAACAGACGCTGGGATTGCCAGAAAAAAACCAAAGGGAATGACTAGCATTCCTTTTACACTCAGAAATTCTTAATCTTAGCAGCTCTCTATCCCTGACTCCTAGCCACCAGGTCACATGTGGTTCTCAAAGGGGTGACAGAAGTCCTCCACTCTGGTGGTCTGCAAGAGGGATGTAGAAAGAAAGAGGGGAGGAGAGGAAGGTCCTAGGCTGACTGCTACAAAGCAGTGTGCTCCTGGTACCCCAGTAAGAACTCTGAATTTAACTTAAAGGCATCATCCTATGGTGCTCTGCACATAGCTGGTGAATATTAGTGTCACTGACAAACATCACATTTGCTATTTGAGTCCCAATACTGGAATATCACTGCATTTGTAAGTCAAATGTGGTCTGTCCTAAGAATTTAAATATCAAGTTTATTTTAACTTACTCTCCCACATAAGTCAAGTTCCAGACAACCAGCTAATGAACATTGGAGCAAAAATCTATTCACAAGAGGGGGATTAGTGGTACTGAAACATAGTAGGAAGTATCTTCCTTTTCTTTAGTAACTATGATTGGGAGAAAATTAACTATTAATACTGGTTGTATCAGTGATTTGTTAGAAGATTCTAAGTAAGGTTTATCAGCTCTATAAAACTGAAACTTTGTAGAAAGATTTAACAAGGACTTACTGTGTTAATAATAGTATAAAGACCTGCCAAGGCTACATGACCAAATTAATAAATTCTAAATTCAACAGTGTTAAAAAGAGCATACATTTGTAATACCAATTCCTCTTGAGTATACTAGGCAGTCAGCATAGTAAATAAGTGTGTGGTGTACAGCCAGACTGGACTCATGTGCCTGTTCTGCTGCACTGGAGAGGGTACTTAACTTCTGAGTGCCTCAGTTTCCTCATAAGCAAAATAAAGATAAGAACGGAATCTATCTCAAAAGGCTGTTGTGAGAGTTCAATGAGTTGCTATAGATAAAGCCTGGCCCACAGTCATCACCCAGTAAGTGTTCGTTGTTCTATCACCACCAATACCATCAGTCAGTCAACAAACAGGACTATAGAGAGACAGAGAAATATAGAATCTCTTCATTAAGGATCATCTCGGAGACAGATAATAAAGATGATGCAGCCAGGGAAAAGAGATAGGCCAGGGCAAACAAGACTTCATGTTTTAATGTCAACTTTGAAAATTAATAAAATTCAAATAGGTAAGAAGGGAGAGAACAATACGGGAAATGGGAATACCATAAAAAAAGACGAGGAAGGAGGAAGAAGCATGTGCTATCAGAATGTGGCAGGGAAGAGTAGAAAAGTACAACAGACTACTGAAAATGCATAGACAAAAATCAGATAACATACAAACATGAAGTAAAAATTTTAAAAAGTACTCTGACCCTGCTGTGATAGGAAATTAGTAAGAGTCACTCAGATTACAAAACAAAATGTGAGGCAATTGTTTTTATTCATTGGCCAACAGACAACAAAAAAATTATAAAGTGTCTTTTTCGTCTGCCAATAATCTGAATCTGTGCCAGAACAAAATTCAACACCCTAAAAAGAAAACAGCGCAATCCAGACTTCCTACAATTAGAACAATACAACAGAAGAAACAGAAAATGTGACTCCAATCAAGAAAATTAGAAAGTAGCCAATAGAAACAGACGTTAGAATTAGCAGACAAAAACTACGCAAGTCTATTATCTATTTAAATAACAAACTATACTAACATTTAGTGATTAAAAACAATTTATTACCCTCACAGTTTCTGTGCATCAAAAATTTGGGAGCAATTGAGAACAAAGTTTTGGCTTGGGGTATGTGAAGGTTTTTTTGTATGTCGACTTAGATGGGTTGGTATGCTCAAACATTTGGTCAAATGTTATTCTAGATTTTTTTTGAGTATGTTTTTGGAAGATATTAATATTTAAATAGACAGACTCTAAGACAGACTATTTTTCATAATGCTCATGGCCCTCATCCATTCAAAGGCCTGAACGGAACAAAAGGCAGATCTTTCCTAAGCAAGAATACTGACAGCAGACAGCCATCAGACTTGAACCGCCAACTTCAGTACTTCCCTGGTTCTTCAAACAGTGGCACACTCTGAAGACTTTAGACTTGCCAGTGTCCATAATCACATAAGACAATTCACTGAAGCAAATGTCTTTATTTATACAAACATCTGCCTGGTTCTATTTAAAGACCCCCCTGACTAATAGAGGGTCTCTCATGTAGTTACAATGAATCTATGAGCCAGGACTAAAGTCATCCAAAGGCAGCTAACTCATATGACTGGCAAGATGGTACTAGTTGTTGGTTGGAGACTTTTGCTCCTTCCCGTGGAAGGACTTTTGTTCCTTCCCATGCCTCATGGCATGGTAGCTGGCTTCCCCAAAAGCAAATGATCTGAGGGAGTACTGTGGCTTCTGTTTCCATCCACTATAAATTGGTTTTGTGATGCTATAGACTTCTTTAAGCAGAAAACTGATGGAATAAAGCCTTAGACAAATAGCAAAAGGTAATAGAAAGTAACAAAAAGATCAAATTATAGTAAAAGAAAGGCATCATACCTGTGGGGAGAGGTATATATATCCTTTTTTCTAATCTCCTTCGCAAAGCTTCATCAATATCCCATGGGAAATTAGTAGCAGCCAAGACCATAACCATTTTGGAAGGATCATCATTTTCCAAAGCTCCTCCAACTCCTACACACAGCAAGGGGTGGAAGGAAGAGTGTTTTTCTTACATTGCTTCTTAAAGTCTTTCAGTCAACTAACATTTCCAATCGTCAATTATAAGCTTGGTGGTAGACTCAACAATGGAAAAAAATAGTCCTTATGACCTCAGTATGCTGGAAGAACCAGACACATCAACACATAACTACAAAACAAGCAGGTAGAATTCACATAATCTATATAGCAGGATTTGAATCCAATAAAAAAAATCAATTTTCTCCATAAGAAAATAATGTCTATTTTCTCTGAAAACAAAAGGCATGGAAATAGGCTGTTTTCATTCTTTTCTTCTCTTTTTTAAATCCTAATATGAAGTTCCTCAATTTCTTTTTTATTTTAGTTGCTAGTCCAATTTATGTTTTCTCAAGAAGAGAAGAAAGTTCACATTTACTAAATATAACAACATACAATCATAATTTTGAAACACAGGTTATACTGCAATATATTTCAAACTTTTTCTTAAATGCATATTAAAACCTTTAAATGACTTGTAAAAATTAAACAAGCAATTTGAGAATGAACCTAATAATTAGTCAATGCTGAAAATACTATTTCTTATCATATCACACCAAATAAACATATAAAGAGTCTACTTCTGTAGAATTAAAAGTCTAGAATAAAAAACTTCAGATTATATCACAGGAGCTCTGGAAAATATTCAGTGAAAAAAGGACCAAAAACTCAGAAATTTTACGGATAAAGTTTCTAGCCCAGCATAACCAAGTAGTAATTTATAGATACCTAGGTCAGTACGGTATTTTCTTAATAAGTTACTATTAAACTCCTATTTCAGTCATTATCACAAATAATCAAGAGGTTCAACTAATAACACTCATCACCAATAGCTCTTAATAAAATTCAGCTGACTAAATTTATATTCAAAAGTATTTTTAAACATCAAGATGTCTTCCTCTCTCCCCCAAAATATACATAATCCTCCCTTTCTTTCATACTTTAGCAGACGTTAAAACTCATTGAGAGAAGAAACTCCTATACCCTTTTATGTATATTTATAGTGCTTGTTAGCACAGTATTCAACACACTTTATAAGAATTCAATAAATATACATGAGTTGCTGGATAACCATATTTGTTCTGAAACAATATAGCCCAGTTGTTTTGTTTTTCAACACATTTTATGTTCCTCATATTATACTTTAATAGCTTCTTGTTAGTCATTCAATCACCAGAGCAATATATCTCTAAAAAGCAGCTCTGGACCTATCACTCTCTTCCTTCAGTGACTTCCCAGTGGTTTCTTCTTGGTCTGAAAAGCTTCTGCCAGTGCTACAGAGTCCAAGTGGGCTACTCCCACCCATGGATCTCAGTCTAGGTAGAACTCTCCTACTATAACCAGAGTTTACCAAAGAAATTAATATGTACTATAATTGGTGGTCAAGTTGCCTGCTTTCCATCTAGATCAGTCGTTCTCAGACTTTCTGGTTTTAGAATTCTTTCATATTCTTAAAAATTATTGAACTTCTGTGTATATACAGACTATATAAATATGATTAGAAGTTAAAAGAGAATTTTAAATATTTATTAATAAAGTAACAATAATAAATTATTTGCTAAAATTGTTATATGAAAAATAACGACAGTTTTCAAAACCAAAAAGGTAGTAATGGAATGCATATTTTTTATATTTTTGCAAATTTTTTAAATTTCTAACTCACTAGGGAACAGCTGGATTCTCCTGATTTTGCTTTCTATCTATTGTATCTCACATATCTTGCAGCCTCTAAAAACTGCCATATACCTGTAAGAAAATTAAGAGTGAAAAAAAGTGGCACACTCATCTTCATTCCTGTCTACATCTTTCCTTTAAAAAAAAAAAAACATGATAAAAATGTCTTCATATTATTACAAAAACAAGTTGGCCCTGCCAGGTCCTTTTAAAAGGTCTGAAGGACCCCACATCTCTAGGACTTTTGTTCTAAGTAGTGAACCCCTTGAAGATCTTGACAGTCTTTTTCTTTGTAACCTCAAAATTCAAAATGGTAAATTATTTATAACAAGTTTCTAACAAGTTTTTTCAATATATAAAAAAAATTAAAATATTGAGTGGATAAATGACTCAAAATAAATTTAGTCCATTCACTGAGATTTTCCAAAGTATGAATCTACAAAAAATCCAAAAGGGTAATAAGAGACAGTAGTTCTAATTACCATCCATCTGAATGAGCAGCTCAGATTTGACTCTGCGACTTGCCTCATGTTCATCCAAGGTTCCTCTTCGACTGCAGATAGAATCTATCTCATCGATGAAGATTGTGGTGGGGGCATAAAATCTAGCCTTTTTGAAATGTTTTAAATAAATCATTAAATGAGCTCATAAAATAATGTGAAATCATTTAAAATGCCATCTCAACCTTCTGAAATAATGGCGTAAGAGAGCAGAAATTTTCTAATTTAATGTCAGCATTTGGTTATTGACAGAGTTTATATCAATCATTCATATGAGAAGAAGATTTCTTTTAAAAACATTATATGGTTGATGAAGTTAGATGACAGGAACATGGGGACTCAGTACTATGGGTTTGGAAATTTCCTTGTTTAAAAAAAAAATGTTTAAAGATAAATCATCAGCCTCTATTCTCAAATATGCATTCAGTAACTATTACAAATCCCTTAAAGAAAGGAACAAATTTAATAAGTCAATTTCTAACAGATTTCTAAATAAGACTTCTGCTCAGCTTACAAGAGATTCAAAAATATTTGTCAAACCACACACAATTGCAGTCTTTTCTACCCTCATTGCACAGGAGGCCAAAAGGGCCTTCTCTTATCTCCGAGAGGAGAATACATCGAGGACACATCCACTACTCGACAAAATTCATCTCTCTACCTCATTAGTGTGTCAAGAACTACTAAAGCAGAACACCTGCACTTCTTAAAAACTTTCCCTAAGTGAATGGACCTACATTAAAGGGCCTACATACACAGTTGCTTCGAAAGCTGAATACACCATCGCTCACCATTTCAAACAATAGACGAACTAGCTTCTCAGATTCACCTCTGTATTTAGATGTCAGCGTGGAAGAGGAAACGTTGAAAAATGTTGTGCCGCATTCTGTGGCAACAGCTTTAGCTAGCATAGTCTTACCAGTGCCCGGCGGGCCAACCATCAGCACACCCTGGAATTTCAAAAGGTGCATTAAATGATCTATCAGATTCAAATGCTTTTATAAAAAATATCAACTCTCAATGCATATGAAAATGTCCCCTCAAATTATAAATGCAATTGACACAGTAAAATCAAGTGCATTTGGCACGACCATCATTTCACAGGTAAAAAAAAAAAATGAAGAGTGAGTTTACAAAATGTCTCAAATCAGAAGTATTCTGAGATAGGCTAATAATGAGTCTAGAAAATAATCTTGTGATGTATTTAGAAAGAATTTACCCAGTTCCCATGGGTAGATTTTTTGGCAGAAGGTAAGTAAAGTGCTGAGCTGAGGAGTGATGGCTCTGCTTAAGCAGAATGAAAGTCAGACCCTTTCCACCACAAGTAGAATTATATGTTCCTGCCCTCACAAGGGCAAAACCTATCTTCCACACACACTCAAAATGCAGTTTTCAAAAAATTAAAATCTATTTGTTAGTTAATAAGATCACTGAAATCTAATGGTGATTCAAACATAATTAAATTAGCCAGCATTTTATCAATCATGCTAGATAATTAATAGTTTATATAAAACAGTGTGATGAAAGAGCCACTAAATATAGACTAAAAATCAAATTTTAATTGCTTCTCACCTTTAAAAGCAAACAGAAAAGTATTCTAAAAAATAAATCAAAGACCAAGCAACCCTGTGGCTCAGGAGGCTAAGGTGCAGGGAAGAGGGGTGAAAGTCAAAATAAAGACAGCATTTTAAAAAAAACTAAAAAAAATCAATGAAGAATAAAAATTATTCAAGGAAAACAAACAATCCTGTAGTCTTGAAGACTGATGGATTCTTATTTTTTAGCACTTTCAATGGTAATTCGGATACATAGTGAATACTACATTTCTGCTGTATGATGATATTAAGAATTCTGACCCATTCGCTAACTTAGTACAATAAGATTCTGGGGAGTTAAACTTTAAAAATTAAGTTCACATCAAAATCTCATAAACTCCACACTCAGAAACTATCCAAAAATCCTATTCTAGCTATAGAATTTTGATACCCAGAACAATCAGAAATCATTAGGTTTTGAAACCCTAGTTTAATGTAAAAAAATTTTTTTGCTTTACAAGGAGTCTTTATAAATATGAAAAAAACTTACTGGCATAGGACTAGTAATAGCAAAATTCTTATTTCTCTTCCTAATATCCCCTTTCGATATCCTTTTAGCTCCCTGTCATTAAAGTGACCAGCCTCCAAAAGGAATTCATTTAGCATCTGTACAAAGATATAGTACAGTATTTAGATATTTTACCTTTAATTATCTTTTCTATTCTATATCTTCTTCTCTTCTGGCTTTTAAATATTTATATCTGTCCCATTAAAAAAGAAAAAGTCTTTGGTCCTAAAATTCTCCTTCCCTTCATAGTCAAACTTCTTTTAAAAAGAATTTGTTTTGTTTTCTCTTCACTAGCTAAAATCTGACTTCTGCCTCTACAACTTCACAAAAATACTTCACTAAATATAAAAATGGAAAAATATTTCAATAAAAAACTAATTTATGAATCCAGTAGTACTTCCTATCTCTTGCCTTCAGCTGTTGCTGATTCTGATATTCATTTCATTCTTGCTAACAACCTTTTTCCCTAACCTGGCTGTGACACTGCTCTTTCTGGATAATTCCACTCTGACTATCTTCAGTGCCTTTCAGGTCTCTTATTTCCCGTCCTTTATATTCCCTAAGTAATTCTAAGTCTCTTGCTCTCGTCCCTTTATAAAACTCCTCGAACAACTTCATCCATACTCATTATTATTAACTGCACTTACATCTCACAATCTTAATTTAAACTCAAAAACTGTAGCTTATGCTCCCGATCTCTATTTCCAACTGTCTGAAGATTATTTACCTACTATCAATTAAATTCATTCTGAGGATTTTGTTTCCATTTAAACATGCTCATCTTCTCAATTTCCAGTATCAGTTTCTTATATCCTGCATGACTAGAATTTGGCTAATGTCCATCCTCAGATCCCTGGGAGATGAATTCTAAATCCTTAGAACTTCCAGTGGTAGTAATGTCGTCGCTGTTCATTTTAGGCTCTACAATTTTTGCTAATGATGTGGCTTGCAGGGGGCCCCTATATAACTTTTGCTAATTTAGATGACTCAAGATGGGGTTGGGATTCCATATGATACAGGTTTGGGACTCGTGATAAAAATTGGATCTTTGAGGCAAGAAGGGAGATTAGAGATTAAAAAATAAGGGAAATGAATGGTTCACTCTATATGACTATGTAATAAAAACCAAGTAACACTCTGGACACTGAAGCATGAGTGAGCAGCCCTGTCGTCAGTACTCAAGTATTCTCACACATCCCTGCACTGATTCCTCGTTCCATGGGGAGAGGAAAACAGAAGCTTTACCTTCTGCATTCTCTCATATCTCGCCCTGTGCATTTTTACTTTGGCTAGTTCTGACTTGTATCTTCTTCCTATAATAAAACTATAATCCTAAGTATAATGCTTTCCTAAGTTCTATAAGACACTCCAGAGAATTATCTGAGAGGGAAGTGGGAACCCCTAAATTTGCAGCCAGCTGATCAAAAGTGAGAGTGATTTGGGGACCCACAGGTTTTCTACTGAAATCTGAAGTGAGGGCAGTCTTAAGGAAAATTGCCCTGGCCCTGTGAAGTGTGACCCAATTTTGGACAGGTGGTATCACAAGCAACTACATACACCTTCAATTTAAGCCTGTAATCTGGAAGTCAGACTTGTCCCTCTCCTTCATCTTCATAAATTATTAGTCATACTGTTACCGTCTATACCTTTTAAACATCTCTCACAAATCCACCCATTTCTCACTAGCAAAATAACAAATGCCTTAGTTCAGGTCCTCATCATTTGACTAGATTTCCACTAGCCTACTAATTAGACTCTTTCCATCTATCTTTCCATCTGTGCCCAATTCACCTCCCCAAACTGTTCCTAAAATGATCTTTCGACATTTGCAAATTGTTTTGCAAAAAACTTACAGGGCTCAAAATGATAGGCTACATCTATCACTTCAGCTGTTTTAAAACTCCTTTAAATACTTATTTTAAGGCCTTATTTTTTCTTTGAAATATTGTTCCAAATGTTATAATAAAGGAAAACTTATAATAACACATTCTCAAAATTAGGCACATCTATAACAGTCTGTAAAAGCTTTAAGTTGTAAAAGAAAATCAAAATACCAAGATGCTAAGATGGGTGTTTCAAGATATTTGTGTAAATACACAATTACTCCTCCTCTCTATTTTTAGGCATGTCAAAAAAACAAGGTCTTGAGAAGAGAAACAGACTTTCCTAGTTAATTCAAAAGGGCAAAATAAGATCATGCGTTTATTCTACCCTACCAGTCAGAGTAAAGGAATGGTTACGGGAAAAAAAAAAAAAAAAAAGGTTCTAGGCAGCAGGCATAGAATTTTTTTTTAATATGATTAAATGAGACCACTGGACTTAAAAGGAACTAGTCCTGCACAGGCTTTAAATCCGAGGGCAGAAAACAAGCTATAAAGCAACAAACATTCTGATAATGTCTGAGAATTTTTATTACAGAAAAAGGGAATAAAATAGTGGGAAATAAGCTAGAGTTAGAAAGGAATTTATTTGATCACACTTTTAATACTAAACGGCTATTACTGTTTAATTTGCTTGATAACCTTTTATTGATAGACACAGACATCTAAAAAGTTCTTAAAGCTAATCGCTAGCTCAGTGCCCCAGTGGAGCCCCTCTCCTGACATGCAATGGCTGCACAACTCAACAATTTTAAATCCAGGTATGAGGGTATACAACCAAAGATCCCCACTCCTCTTTACAAACCATGTTAATAGACACACAAACAACAGTAATACAGTCTTTCATTATCATGAGAGCAGCATTTTATATCAATATTTTATCTATTTCACATATCATGATATATTTTTATATTTTGTACCTATATTTTCATATCCACATTATTTTCATAAATTCTTACCTTCCATGGTCTTCTAATCCCTTTGAAAAAATCAGGCATCCACATTGGAAGAACAACAGCTTCCCTTAACAACTTCTTAGCTTCTTCCAGATCTGCTATGTCATCCCTTTGTAAGAACAGCAAAGTTTCACGTTTATGTAGGGACACCTTTGTCTTAAAGGCAATACTAATTCTCTGTGGTTCTTTTACTTATGCAAGTATTTTTATATTAAGAACATTATTCTAATTTCTACTGTATAAAATGATCAGTGAAAACATATACTAATTATTAATTAAGATGTGTTATTCAATTAACCACTTTTGTTAGTTATCTCAACATCAAATTAACACATGAAATGCCTTGGTTATATTCTGAAAGAACCATCTCATCAATTCCATGTAGTCATAATAAGGAGATTAAAGAATAACAAGAGAAGACTCACACCAAGTCAACCTATAACTTGTTTTCTCCTCTACTTTAATTCAAGAACTTAAGAGACTAACCAATGTATGCTAGGATTCCTGGACACAATGTCTCTCTCAAGAGCTTCCACCAGATCCTTATCGTATCCAGCACCATCAAATTTTGGAATGTCACCATCACTTGCACCATCTTGCATATTTTTCCTTCCCTGGGGACAGGTGTAAAAAAGAAAGTATTGGTCAATAACAAGATAATTTTAATTAACATAATTAATCTTTTGAAATACTGTAATGTAATCTGTAATCACTTTCATTTTTTTTATTATTTTAAGACAGTGTTTCCTGATTATCCAAATGCCGCCCTCCCATATTTATCAAAAATAGGTGAACAGGCCCACTTACAAAATTCTTCAAACTTACATTCTTGGAGGGACAGTTATAGGTAAGATTAAAAGGATCCTTACTAGATACCAATATATTAGGAAAGTCTACCTAGAAATCTGTAGATGCTGTTTATTCCCAACTCTACCAAAGACCATTAAGAATATTAATGCAGAGAAAGAAAATTAATTCACTGAGACCCTATCACATGGCAAGAAATTTCACATGTATTATCTCATTTAACAAAACAACCCTATAAGTTAGAATACTAGTATCCGTATCTCTACAGATAAGAACTTGGGACCCGGGGAGGTTAACTAATGTAATCAAGCTCACAATTATTGAATGAGTAGTAATATTAACCCAGGTCTTCCTAACTTCCTAATCCCACGCTCCTTCTACAATATCAGACCACCTCATGGCTGGCTGTGTCAGCTTAAAAAGAGCCAGCTGTGTGGAAGAACCATGACATCCTCCAAAGAATCCAGAAAGAGGCTATAGATGAGCAAAGACAGGACTCTGAATTGCAACTTACAAAGCCTTTTTCCTGTTACTGTAAGTACCCCCTCAGGATTCAGAGTTTCTTCCTAGAAAGGTCCTTGGACCACATCACAAAGTCAAAGTCACTGTAATGGCAATGGTAAAAGGACCTTTCTAAATAGTTTTAAGACCATTAAAAGCAGTATACTTTATTTAATAATGATGGCTTTAAAAAAGAATTATATGCTATGGCTTCTATGGGGTTCTGCCAAGATTTACTCAGCTTTGAAGAGCTTTAAATGAAACATGCTCAATTGCCAGAGATAGTTCAACCACTGGAACTACTTCAGAAGACAGAGCCAAGTGACTCTCCAGAGCTTCAGCCCCACAGTTACTGTCTAATATAAAAATGAAGGGGGAACACAGTTAAAAAAAAAGTCAAATTCTTAAACTTGAAGAGAGAGAACAGGATGAACCTCTCCTACCACAACACGTATGAGATAAAACAAAGACTTAAGTCTGTAAGTGCTGAGAGGGGACTGAATAGCTCCCTTTGGCCAAATGTTCTACTTCTATTAAGCTAGTACACAAATGACTAAACTACTACTCTGGTGATTTGACCTAAAAATCTGAATAACTTACTACTTCTAGGCAGTATGGCAATACTATGAAGATAAAATTTTAGAATATCATATTGACACTAATAAATTTGTCATAACTATACAATAAATACAGCATCAAAAAATTTACGTAAGTTCAGCCTAGAATCACTTTTTATAACACAGGTCAAGGCTACAAAGTCACATTCAAACAAACCATGGGGAACATTGTATAATCAGTTAAAAAAAAAACTCTTCTAGAAATAAGCTGACTACAGAAACTGATATATCTGAGCCTTACCAAGACTTGATATGGCATTATAATTTAAGATATAGAAAAATATTAGTATTAAAAAACATAAGCATCATTTTCAAATAAATATTCAAGTGGTGGTGGGGGATTGATAAACACTACCAAGGGAAAGGAAAAACTGTATATACAAACCTGAAAAATTGTATACTTACATAAAAGGACTCAGAATTTTTAAACAATAAATATTGAGCACTTATGTCCAACACATTTCATTGTGCATTAGATTTCAGATCAATGAAAGAAAATATATTATCTGTCCTCAAGCATCTAGTCTAGTGGAAAACAAGAGTAATGAGTAAACAAACCAAAAAAATGATTATTAACTGTGAAGTGCTATGAAGAAACTGTGGTAAGTAACTAAAAGGTATTGAGCAAAAGGAAAAGGTTAGAGAGACAGGTAGAGGTCAGCTCCCTCAGGACCCTTTTGGCCATGGGGAATTTTATTCAAAGTGCATGGGGGAAATTTATCAAAGTAAATGGAATATAATAAGATGTGATTTACATTTTTAAGTGGCCCTTCTGAGAGCTATATGGAAAAAGGATGGGACGAAAGTAGAGGTAAAATCAGAGAAACAGAAGCTTACTGAATACTCAAGGTCTAGTTTCTCAATTCACAAAAAAAGAAATGTCTGTGTCAACCAGTCAAATGACTTACCAAGAATCCAAATTTTCCTCAAAAGTAGAACTAAGACTTGAATACAATTAAGTACTCCAGAGAAAATTCTAAAAACTTTTTCAAATCAAAATGCAAGGTTACACAAAAACAAATTTAGGAAAACTAAAAAAAAAAAAAAAAAAAAGTAATTTGGCTACAATGTGATATCAACAAAACAAGAGACAATTATCCTTAAAAAATAATCCTAGGTCAAATTAGAATAGGGGTATCAAGTAAAAGTAACTCATTTCAGTTAACCAGCTAGATAAATTGCAATACCTAAAAGTAATTTAGCTTTCAGTCAATAAAGCTAATCTCACCTAAGATAATTATCACCTAATACTAACGGCAATATTATTGAAATGATCTTAGAATTCTTTGCCCAGATTTTCACATTAGTCGTTAAGGTTGAGATAGGGACCTCATGGGAATAAAACAGCAGCAAGGCAAGGGTTCTAACATTTGCAAGAAGACTAAACATGCTAACCCACAACAGCTCTTACCAAGCTAACAGCCAAAAGCCAACATCACCTTACATCGACTGCCTGAATTCAATGGCACAAGGCAAGCAAAAGTTTCCTGGAAACTGAATTGTTTCTATTTCTTAAAAACGTGATTTATGGCATGCTCTGGTGGAAGAGTGGTTGGGTCTGCCACCTCCAGTCAAGCGCGGGCCACATACACCTTCAAGGACCCGGGTTCATATCCCGTAGCCAAGAGAACAGTCAAGATACACTAAATAAAAATGAAACAAAATGCTCCTTCCTTCTCTCTCTTCCTTCCTGTTGCCTGCTCACCTTTACTCCAGTCTGCCTCTTTCCTTTAAAAAAAAAAACAAAAAAAAACCCCACAAAAATTGTTGTTTGTATTTTGCATGGTATCTATGTCAGTCTTCCACTCTCACATTACCATTTAGCTAACACTCATATACGGCTTACGTAATACAAGGCTCTGATATAAGTACTTGACATAATCATCTTACAGTTCTCACTTAATCATCTTAAAAGCCCCATGAAATAAGTACTACTTTATTTCCATCTCATGGATGAGAAGACCACGGCACAGAGAGATTTAGTCTCCAACGACACACACGCTACCCTGGGCAATACGGCTCCAGAATCAGTGCTTGCGAACACTGTACACACTACCCGCTACTGCTGCACACACCTTGAGCTGCTTTTACCTGAATGTGAGAAGCAAACGCAACTTGTACGAGATTATCCAAACTGCATCTCAGTCTGCAACTTCACTTTATAAAGGAAAATAGGTTGATAAGTGCAAAAAAGCACTTACTAATTTCAGTTTCTTGTCTTACACTGGAGTGTTAATAAAAATACATTTAAATTAAAATAATGAATCCATAGTCTTTTTCATACTTACAAATAAATTCCTGTTTATGAGTACTTACTAGGTGCCAGGCATCAATCTATGTACTGGGGAGTATCAGTGAACCAAACAGATAAAAATATCTGCCCTCATGAGGAATATATTCACATTAGGGGACATACTATATAAATAAGGAAAACACCTAGGGATAAACAGCAATAAATACTGCAAAAAGGTAAAAGAAAAAAATGTAAAAGAAAAGGAAAGCAAAAACCAACACTATATTACCATCAGAGAAAGAATTTGTGGAGTAATATCCAAGGGATAAAAAAGGTATTTCTTAAAGACAAGTCATTGATAATATAAATGGCCAAGAAACATGAAAGAACTTTCAAACTCCTGTATTATCAGTGAGTAAACACACGGCAAATATGCTGGTAAAATAACAATGAGATATAATTACACTCAGAAAAGATAGACAATATCAGTATTGGTGAGGATATGAAACAACTAAAACGCCCATATTTTGCAGGTAGTACTAGAAAACAGTATAATCACTTGGAAAATTGTTTGGTGTTATCTACTAAAGTTTAGCATATGTATATCCTATGACCTAGGAATTCTATACTACATGCTCACTAGAAATGCATGAACATATGCCAAAGGATAAGAATCAAACTTTCCAAAGCAGCATTACTCATAACGGTACCAAATTAAAAGCAATCTAAATATCCATTAGTATGTAGGCTAAACTATGGTGTATTACCATATTAATGAAAATAAACTTCAAATACATACAACAGCATGAAGGCATCTCAGAAACATGTTGAATAAAAAAAGTTGGACAAAAAAGAACACAAAAAAATTTAAAATACAGAACTAATTTATGATATTATGATTTCTTTGGGAAGGGGGCAGTGGCAGGGATTGAGAAGGAAATATGAACATAGCTTCTGAATGCTAAATATTCTACTCTTGGTAGTTACAGGGAGTACATGGTATTTCTACGGCAGTTCCAGGGGTTACATGCAATAGTGTGCTGAAGCTGATTCTTACTGGTTTCACAAGCCAAATACTAAATTTTCAGGAATTCTGCAGAGTCAGCTATAAAATATAGCCATTAATAAAAATTAAATTATACATAGAATGAATTACATTAAAAACAATGTAAGAATGCTCAGTTCTATCTAGTTATTATCTATGTTCTTGAGTTGCTTAAGTCTAATGTATCTGAATAGTTGAAATACAATACAATGGCAGGCAGTAGCCTACCCATCTCATCTCAACTAAGTTCAATGACTTCAGGTTAGCTTGAAATCATAGTGGAAATATTTCTACTAAAGGAATCAGAACTTGGTCTTTTGTTTAGTTAACTGTCTAAATTCAAGAAATGGGGAAAATGCTAAAACTATTGTTGAAACTCAAGTGCATTATTTCTGTAGTTGTTAGACTGTAAATAACACACAAAAATTTTTTTCCAGTATTTGAAATCTATTACCCAATTCATAAAGTTGTTCAAAGTGATTGATAAATAACAGAAATTTCAACATATATTTATGTTGTTTCACTTTCACCTTTTTCATTAATGAAAACATTTATTCAAGTCAGGACTACATTCCTATGGATCTGTTAGTTGCAACTACAGGCTGCCTATAGATAAGAACTGAGTCAAAAATTCAACAAAGTCATTCCATAAAAGTTCACTGGCTTTATAAACTTGAAAATAATGAGTTTATGTATTTCATTATTGTAAATTATGTGCTAGACATCCTTTATATCAGTCTTAATTTAATAACACATGTGAATGTGTACACACACACATTTTTTGTTTTTGGAAAACTAATATTAAACAGTCCCCTGGTTATATGACCATCATTCGTCAAACAGTATCATTATAGTTTGTGCACTTCAATAAAAAAATTTTTAAGTTACTGTTCATAGGTCTAATCACCAGTCAAGAGCTCTCAAAAGAATATTCCAGTCGAGTTTCTAACAACTCTCCATCAGACACTCCCAAGATATACTCAGTCACAAAAGGGGAAGTATTCAAAAATAGCCATTTGTTCTATGTAATTCCATGAAATAAGTACTTTAAGTTTAATAATTTTATATTAATTCTCTAAATAAACTTACCACATTTTAATTTGAAGTCTATTAAATTCTATTAATTCCACATAAAATTTTAATCATGAGATAATAGTGGAAGCACAGTTCATTTCACTAACCACAAAGCCATAATCTTAAAAATACTTAAGAACATGGCATGCGCTGGTGGAGTAGTGTTTAGGTCAACTAGCTCCCAAAGAGTTGGAGATCACATACCGCTGCGTTTGATCCTGGGTTCCAGGGGAACAACCAGTGTGAACAACTGAAAAAAAAAAAAAAATGCTTCTTCCTCCTCTCTCTTTGCTCCTGCCTGCGTACTCACCAACATTCCTACCTGAACCTTTCCTTAAAAAACAAAAACAAAACAAAAACTTGAGAATCAGAATTTTATAATTTTTTATTTCAATACAAAAACATTTATTCTGCTACTTAATATTCTATTTTTAGCCTACCCTTTTTCAAATAATAATTGTATAATTTCTTTTGTTTACAACTCTGTATTTATTTTAGGATAAAGTTGCATCTTAATACATGAATATTTCACACCACACCTGCACCAGAGTTACTAATGCCCTTTATCACCATCTTGCGGACTCCTTCCTTCCCTCCCACATACCGCCGCCCTGGTGGTCACTGTCTTGAGTTCTGTGAAACAGACTACCCTTTTTAAATGAAAAATGTATTTGTTATTTCTAAATACATTTCTAATATTGACTTCAGGGTTAAATAGAAAATAATATAATCAATTTTCTCAGGTACCTTTAAAGACTGAAAAAGTGGAAAAGGTCTATTATTTATCTGATACGCTCTCATCAGTAAGAAAATAATCAACTGGAGGTCAGAAGTCACACTTCATTAAACTTTGCATTCCTGTTACCAAGAAATAAGACCGACATGAAGTATGTACTCAATAATGGTGTGGAAAGAGATGGGGCGACTAACTGTTCCTATAATGACTATGTAGATCTCAGAGGTGGGAAGGGGGCTATAAAAGAACAGCAGATTACTACACAAAGTGCTGTTATAAACTGAAAAACAGTATCTTTAAGCTTAGACCTAATCTGAAATCTGTCAGCAGTTTCAGAAATGAGAAAATAATTTAATCATTCTCAGAAAATGAACTGGTACTCTTCTAAGAAAGAGGTATTCATGGTACATTAAGACAAGATAGTAAGTATTTTCAAGTAAAAGGCTGCATAGAAGAAAGATTAAAAGCTCAGAGAGTTGTGAGTTCAAATCCTAGTCCCAATACCTATTTGCAGTTATGACTTTGGTGCCTCAATCTTCGTATATAGAACAGGAAAAACAATGCTGAGGTCACAGCAGTCTATATAATTAAATAAGCTGATATACGTAAAAAGCTTCAAAAGGGGCCTGGTATAGGTTAAGAGTGCTCAAGGAAGATTAACATCTATTGCCACTGTTATTACCATTATTATCAGTTGTTCTGTCACACAATTTGGAACATTAAACTGAAAATTAAACGGTAAGGGAAACCAGATAAAATATGCAATTCCTCTCGTACTGGACTTTTTTAACATCAATAAATTTAAGTAATTGGAGTAGAGCAGCAGCTTTCAAACTTTGGACCACAACACAAAGTAATAAATTCATTTTAGAACACAAACTAGTATATATAAACATTTGTATAATTACATAACTGAATTTTTATATGCTCATAAACCTTCTTTTCCTGATAATACCACTCATACCAGGGGCAATGCATTCTGGAATTTTCTAACCTATTCTACATCATTTTTAAAAGCTGGTTGCAACACACAAAACTGACTTTAAAAAACTGACAACACAGAACTATAATATTTTGAACAACCCTTCCAATTCTGTTTTCAAACCAGTTTTCAATGCCAATATCTGTCAGTTTCACCTAAATTGCTTCAAACTCTATCACACAGCCTTAAATTAGTTTTAGGAATTCTCATATTCTAATAAATATTTGAGTGCTTACTATAAATTATAACCTTTCAAAGTCTAATAAGTTTCCATGAGGTTTTTTTTAATCAGTTGTAGCTCCTTTTACTTCCAAAGTGACTCAGAAAATACCTTTTATCTTCGAGTAAGTGTATATTTAAGTTTACTTTCCAGTGACATTCTAAGTACTTAACATGTCAACAAAAAATAGCTAAGATTTAGAAAATTATTTGAAAGACAATTTGCAATCTCCAGGAAAAAATGACAACAAATGCTGCCTGATTGTTTTGTTTTCTTAAGAAACACATTTAAAAAATCAACATTTAACTGTTCTTGGAACTCTTCGAATCCATTCAAAAATTTTAATCAAGTTTGTCAAAGGATAGATATTACTACACAGTATGAAAAATTCTAAAAGGGATCTGAAACTTTACAAATTCGCTTACAAGTTCCATTCCTTACTCTAAGACCTTAGGCAAGTTTCTTGAGTTCTCTCTACCAATTTTATTCATTTGTAAACTGGAGCTAAAATGACTATATCTACTTCGTGGGATTGTTTTATGAATTACTATCTAACCACTCTGAATGGGGTCTAGCAAAGAAGCAACCAATAAATCATAACCAAGGCTCTTCTCCAGTGTTACATGAAACTACGTAAAGATTGAAAATTCCTCACTGGTTCTAAAATTTACCTGAAAGGTACTAGTGAAGATTGGACTTTAGCTCCTACATTGTATAAAATGCAAACTAAAGTTAGCTGCACAAAATGAAGAAAAGGGCAGGATGGGGTGGGGTGCGGGAGATTATCCATTCATGTGGCTTTTGATAATGGGGGAGAACCAGTTCAATTTAATTAGCAGGAAAAAGTGATCTATTTATTAGCACCCATCTCTCTTCCTAAAAAGTAGGAATCATTGTTTTATTGTATAATAGTTCTAAAAATTACAAACATTAAAAAAAACCTAATTCGTTTTCAGTGTCCTAATGAGGTAAACATACATAATATGTCTTTGACTCTATCTCATACATAACATTAATTAAAAAACATGGTCTTTCATGGTCTAAGCAATCACATGGTCTATGAAATTGGTTTAAGAGTCTTTACTGATTGATTGAAATTCTATTACATGTAGTGAAAATATTCAAATATAGTATGTATCTTTGAAGGCTAACCACTTACTATTAGTAATAAACTGTGTTTTCATTATAAACAACACAGCATGAATGTGATGACATAATTATCATCTTTTTCTGTAAATACAGACATCCTCTTACTTCTAAGTCGAATATCCCCACAAATATTTTCATTCATTGTTCATTTTAACTCAAAGTAACTCAGAATATTTTTTATGCTTTAAATTTTTATTTTGACTTTCTACATATGTGTGCTTATTTTAATACATCTCTGAGGTTACCATCATTGTAGAATGGCCTTTATAATGCAAAGACTGTTTAGGTTTTGGATCAGACTTTTTTTTCAACCTCTCCCATGTCAAAAGCAGGGTACTCCGAAAAAGCCAGCAAAAACTATAAAATGTAACAGAAGTCATGGGCTTCAAGTGAGTGAGCGAGTTACAAAGAGATAGTCTTGCCTTGTCATCTCTCCCTCTTGGTCTACAATCCTTGTCCCTACTTGTAGAGGGTTTTTCATTCTTTGATATAGGATGTGCTCGGCCTACAGGTCCCCGGGCTCCTACTCCTGGCATGTCTTTCCTCAGCGGTCTTACTTCTCGACTGGGATGCCTTATCTGAGGTGGAGCCCTGACAAGAAAAAATAAAAAATACAATTAATCAAAGGCAAAAGTATTTCAATACTACCTCCAGCAATAAAACTATCAAATTAAGAACCCAAATTTGATTTTTAACCCCCTGTGACAATTCACAGCCGCAACTATTAGGTCAGCTTTTAAGCTCTTTTCTATAAAATATACTGATTAGTACAATCATTAAATACATATAAATGACATGTATAGCAGCAACTATTTGGTCAAAAATCCTTATTAATCACCAACAGAGGGCAATACAGACTATTTCCATTTAATGAACCTAATAGAAAGTCAATCACTTTATTTATTACTGTCCTAACCAAGATGAAGCAACTTTAAGAAAAATTTAAAAGGCATTAAAAAGCTAAAAGGACAAATATTCAAAATAAATTTAGCTTCATAGTTTACTATTTTTATAATCCCAAATGGTTTTCTCTGCTTCTTTATTAAAAAATCCATTTCACTCATCATATCATAAATGGTAGGGTTTAACAAAAAAATCTTCTTATAAACAAAGTAATGTATATGTCAAGTATTCCTTATGCTTTGAAAGTATCAAAAATCACAGGTTCATTCAAATTATACAGGTCCCCAGTATGAACTAAGGATTCTGATACATATACATGTAACTATGCACACAAAGTGACATTTTGTTTCATGTCATCATCAAACTGAAATTTTCAGGTTTCTCAGAACAGTGTTTAATCCGTCTTTTGAGTGTAAGGGGACTTTACGACTAATCTTTCAGTCTTTCCTTGAACTGCACCTGCCTCTGTTATTCCCTCTTTTCTCTCCCTCCAGCTGTAATTGTAGCCCCTTTTCACCCATATACCATATCTATTACTACCCCTTTTCTAGTTTCAAGTTTTTAATTCACCTAATTGATCATGAAGTTCCTCTTGACATGAGAAAAAAAGTGACACATGTATTTAATTCACTAAATCCAATAAAACAGGGAAACAAGTGAAAAGTTAGAATGGTTGCAAACTCAAGGCAAAAAAGTTTAAAGAAAAAAAAAACTTCAGGCATGCCCTGGTAGAACAGCCGTTAGGTCAGTTGCCTCCAAAGGAGTGTAGGCCGCACACATCCCAAGGATCTGGATTCAGGTCCCAGGATTGGGTTTGTGTCTAGGGGTTGGAGGAAGAAAAACCAATGTGAATAACTAAATAAAATAAATAAAATGCTTCCTCCTCTCTCTTCTGCCTGCCTGCCCACTCACCTTCATTCCTGCCTGCTTTACAAAAACAAATACGAAACTCCTAAACATATCAGTTTTAACATCTTCAGATTGTTGGAATTAGACCACTACATGAAATTGCTATGAATAATTGAGGTTGGTGAAAACTGTACCACTATTAGGTTATCATACATTGACATATGAATATTGGAGACTTTAGATCAGTTAAACAAATATTTATTGACCACCCATTAGTGGGTTTATAGTTTCTACAGTGTTAGACCCTAGAAGACAAAAATGAAGAAGCAATCTTGTAAAAAGAAATGCACAGAAAATGAACTACCAAAAAAGTGGTTATTGGGCATTTTCAAATTTAAAGATACTATTTTATTGATTCTAGTGCATTCTGCCAGTAAAATTTAAATGCAATAAGACTAATAAAGAATTAAAAACTAACAATGCTACACTGCTCAGCCCTAGTATTTCATTGCAGCTCTGTTTAACTTTGGCTTTGTTTTGATGAAGGGGTGGAAAGCAATACAGCAGAACTTTACTATACACATATATATTTATAAATAGATATATATTTGTTGATATAGGAATGTCTTTCTTGAATCAGACTCATGAGTATGGCCAAAGACAATATAATGAGAACAATAATCTCTTCCACACAGAACACATGTCAAGTTTGCCCTTTTGTTAGCAGCTGTGCATCCTATTTAAATAGTCTGCCATTGTTTGCGGTCTTGCTTTTAAGAGGCATAGGCAGCCTGAAGTCTTTGCTCACAAACAAGCCCACCCCTTACAGCTGCATGCCAGGCTGCCCATCAGCTGCTGGGCTTGCCCCACCAGGGCCTGCCCAGTTGCTTAGGGGTGAAGTGTAGTGAATCTTGAAACATTTCTTCTGCCTTCTCAGCTTGCGCTTTCACCACCTTAGCTTGCTATTTCAGTTGCTTCGGAGCCCTTCTACAGCCCTTCACATCCAGCTCACTACAGCTGTGTTGTGAGAATTATTTCAAAGCTCCTACTTGGGCTGCATTCTAAGTGTTTGCTGCTGCTGACCTTGTCCTGCCACTCAATATTCTGATGGGCTCATAAATGGTATAAATGAAAACATTCAAAAAAGCCATATGTGCCATTTGTGACTTGCCACATCTCACAGAAAGTGGGCCTGTGCTTCTGTCTTCAGTTCCATCTCACTGCAGTTTGATAATACATTTGTAACAGACTCTGTCAACTTCTCAAAGGACATCCTTGATTCTGTTCTGTTCTTCTTCCTCCATTAGCGCATCACTGCACAATGTCATGCTTCAATTTAAGGACTCAGTGACAGCTACCAGGCTGTGTAAAAAATAAGTCTCGAACATTCTACTATCTCTTTCTAAAAAGAAACTCTAGTAGAGTTACAAAGCATCATTAAGCTCTGCCTTAATGGTCAGAGATGACACTGTATTAGTTTACACTATTTCAAATATGGAGAATAACTTGCAGAATTGCAGATAAATTATTAGGATGTCTACACTGAGCTCAGTTCTACCTGAGGATATTTCCCTTTAGGAATGGAAGAAATATGCCTTATTCTGGCATATGCAAGTAAACCTGACTTCCTCCCAAGTTCAATAACTCCTCTTTCTAAACTATATTAAATATCAATCAATATTCTATGTAAATGTTCTTATCAGAGCTGCTTAGAGTAACAAGCACCTGGGAAAAAAACAAATATACAATATCAGGATACAAAAATTATTATATATTCACACAGTGGACTACTACACACACGCACACAGAGCACCCACTACACATATACTACACAAACACGAACATTAATTAAAGCTGCACACAAAAATAATAAAGGAGCCTCAGGAATACACTGTTGAGTGAAACAGTAAGTTCAAGGAATACATAAATATGACTCTAAGAAAAGCAGGACACTATTTGTGGATACAAATGTATATAGCAAAAGCATAACGAAAGGCGAGGAATAATAAACTCCATATTCAGGACAGTGTCCTGAAATGGAAGGGAAAGGAATAGAATGCAGAAGAGGTTATATGGGGACTTCAGGTAGTAGTTTCTTATCTTAAACTCCATGGTAGGTATGTAGATTCCATTATATTATGATTCCTTATATAACTTACATAAGTTTTAGTCATTTTCTCTTCAGCAAACACTAAAACTTTAAATATTATACTACAATACTAGTTCAAATATCTGAGCACCTAAAAAATGAAATGCTAGACTTCATACAAAATTTTTGGCATGTTCTAAAAATATACATGCTCTATGTATGGACTATATATGATATGGACTCAAGAATATACCATCCTTAGTTGAAACTAATGGATTACTGCCCGGCAAATATCCATAAAAGAGGAGGCAATAGAAATAGAACTATCTATCTTACAGAACTAAGCTTCCACAATTACAGGATGTCAAAGGGAAAGAGACTTCTTTGGAAGATGCTGTCATTCTGTGCCATATTAACAGGGTCTAAGACAACATCACAATTTTCTCCAATTGATGTACAGGTTCCTTAAGATTACCGTCTCTTGAGTTCCTTCTATTTCTTCTAGCTCTCTGTGTAAAGGCTTTGGTTATATCTATTTGAATAAATATACTGTTTGAATTCTGGTATAAGAATAAATAATTTGTCCACTATGAAGGCCATGATCCTGGGTTCAAGACCGGGGCTTGGGGAGCAGCAAAAAAAAAGAATTTGAAATAGATCCTATATATGCCCGAGAATATAAACCAGATTATATTACTCTGGAAAAGAAAAAAAAAATAATCCTACTTTTCTATCACATTAATTATATAACTCTAGAATTAAATAAACAGGAAAACCTCTCGATAGCTAGTAAAAAAAAAAAGTTATACATAAGTTCTAAGTAGTTCATACCAGTATTTTTACTATAAGGACTTGAAAATAATATATGAGATTACTGAATTCAAGAGCAATTACTTGATTGAAAATTGGAAGAAAAACAAAGTTTAAATAGAAATTAGAGAACCCACAATTTGAAATTAAACATTAACAACTACAAATTTTAATGCCCATTCTCATGAAACATATGACTGCTATTTTCCTATATCAGTAACTATGCATCATTTACCATAGTACAGGAACTATGCTAGATGCTACACTGTCATAAAAATACTGCATAGGCCGTGCTTACCTGCACAAAGAAACAGCATGGTGATCTGCAATAAGCATTAGATTTAAAATTGTAAATCTGGGTGCTTTTTTCCCCCCCAAATCCACCAATTACTTATGATTTATCATTTAACATTTAAAAGTCTCTTGTTCTTCTGCTGTAAATGGAATAATACTTCAAATAATTTTTAAAACTATTTTTTCACTGAGATATAACATATGCAACAAAATATACATATATTAAGTATACAATTCAACAAATTTTGGTACTGTGTGATTACCAGTAGAGTAAGACATAGAACATTTCCCAATATCCCAAAGCTTTCATGACCCCTGTTGGTCAGTAGCAACGGCTAAAGGTAACTGTCATTCTGATTCTTGTATCACAGATTAGGTTTGCCTGTTTTAGTTTCTTATAAATGAAATAAATCCTATATAGCACATACTCTGTGTCTGGTTTCATTCTTTCAACTTCACCATGTTCGTGCACATAGTATTAGGTTATCTTTTCTTCATTTCTGTGTAGTTTCTACTGCATAAACATAGTACAACTTAGCTATTCTGCTGATGGACATTTCCATTTAAGGATATTCCTAAAGCTCCTATGAAAATGGGGATTATATTCATGATCAAAAATAAGCATTCATTCCTTTGGGGTATGTACTCACAAGCAGAACTGCTGTATTATGATATATATATAATGAATTAATGTTAATAAATACAAACAATTTTCCAAAGCGAGGCCATTTTATACCCCATCAATAATGTGCAAGAGCTAACTGTGCATCCTACCCACTCTGGTGGGGGTCAGGGGCATCTCCTAGTAGTGGCTGTGCTTTGCCCTCCTGAACAACTACAGATGTTGAGCACCTTTTCAACAACATGCTTACTGGCCATGTGAAATCTTCTTTTGTAAAGACTCATTTCCAGTCTGTAGTCCATTTTTTTTCCCAATCACGTCTGATTTCTTCTTGATTGTTGTTCTTTATTGGAATACAAGTCCCTTGTCAGACACATGCATTAGAAGTATCTTGTACCAGTATACGGTTTACCTTTTCTACACTCTGAATGGTGCCTCTCTTGATGAAGTTCTTAATTCTAGAATTCTGACTTATTCTTTCATCTTTAATGTTTTAATGTCCAGCTTAATCTTTTCTACCCCAAGATCACAATGACATGCTTCCATGTTTCTTTCTGGAAGTTTTATTATCTGTAACATTTTAGGCAGTCATCTGTTTCAAACTAATTTTTCTATATGGCATGAGGTAGGGGGTCGAGACCTGAACCCCATGGATATTCAATTAACACAAAAGTATTTAGTGACAAAACTCACCCTCCTTACTGAATCGCAATGGTGTCTTCTTTGTAAATCAAGTGATTTCATAGAATTTGTTATTAAGTTCTTTGGTATCAGAACATTATGAATGTTTTATTATGACACATTTGAAGTCTGTACAAAATACTAATTTTTTAAACAAATATCTGAACTCTTACTGAATATAATGACCCTAAACTAACTACATGATATGAAAGGCTTTATTTCATTGTCTTCCCTCACAGCTGATGAGCCAATCAATTACATTTGGACACACAGAGTCCTGTTGGCCATGCTGACATGAGTTGCTTTATATCTCCGAGAGCAAGAAAATTGTATTAAAAATAGTTTGTGCAAAAAATACTCTTCAAATTTTTACTCTACTTGGTAAAATATTCAACTTATTAAAAGTAAACTTCAAAAATTCAGTTATTCTTTAAAATTTTTAAATTCTTAAAACTCATGTATAAGACTAATAGATTTTAGAAGTCACTTTTAAGAGATTTTTGAATGATGTTTGGTCCCATTTACCAGCCAGGTTAATAAAATGCCATGAAGAATTATCCACATTTATAAATTTAACATTTATTTCTGTCTCAGTTCTTCAATTATTTTAATAAAGCATAACTTACATGTTAATATTTTTATTACACCTAGTAAACTGAACATATTAGAAATAAAGGCTTAATTTCTCCAAAATGTTCTCCAAAAGTACTTAATATAAAATCTTATGTCAAAAAAGTCACAGCTTGGGCATGTGCTGGTGGAGGAGCTGTTTGGTTTGCCAGCTCCAAAGAAGCACAGTCTACATACATCCCAAAGACCGTGGATGGTGACCCAGGGCCAGGAGGGAGGAAAATCAAGATGAACAACTAAACAAAATAAACAAAATACTTCCTCTTCGCTCTTCCTGCCTGTCTACCTACTTATCTTCATTCCTATCTGTACTTTTCGTTTGGGGTTGGTGGGGGGACAAAAGGTACCGCTGACCTTATAGAGCTTACAGTGTAGGGAATGTCCCTGTACAGTACAGAGAATGACAAACAATAAATGTATAATATAGTAGCAATAAGTACTATGAAGAAAACTAGAGTGACGGAAGGATGGGGATGTATCTTAAATAAGGTGATCAGGCTAAGATTCTCTAAGTGATATCTGAACAATATTCTAGATGAGGTAAGGGCAACAGCCATCTGAATATCGAATAGGGCAGGGGTGAAGGGGAGGGGCATGGGTAATGAAAACTACAAATATTTCTTGAGCAACTCTTGTGTGCCAGGCTTGTATTAAGTCATTAATTCTCAAAATAACCCAATGAGATAACTGTAGTATTGATCCTCAGTTTACAGAGGAGGAAAATGAGGGAAAGGTTAAATAACTTGTCATCTCAGACAGTAAGTGGAGAATTAGGATAAGAAGTCTCAAAGTCTGGTTAATTATCAAGCTCTGGGAAAGCTCTTGAAGAAAACAACCTTCCTAGATTCTGAACTCCTAAAGGTCATGAGACTTTCTTTTGATCTTTGCATCTATAGTACCTAGTACACAGGGGTGCTGACTATAAAGAGTGGAAGTGAATATAGAAAGTAGAGACGTGAGGACTAGGGAACAATTAAAGGAGGAAATAAAACAGAAGTCACAAGAAGAGAAAAAAAGGAAGAAAAATAGAAGAGCAAAAGTCACAAACGCCACAGACTTCCAAAGAAGAAAATGGCAAACATTACCAAATGTTACAAAAGTTAAATCTACTAAATTTTGAGAATAAGTATTTCATTATTAAATTAGGAAATTATTTTCAAGAACTCAGTATCAATACTGCAATGAATAGAGAGTCAGCATCTCAAGTTATAAAGGAAAAGAAACAAGAGAAAGGCAATAGATGTACAGTATTCACTACAGCAGCTGGCCAAAATTATGAAGAGAGAAGACAATAATAGTAGTGCAGCAAGGCAAAGATTTTTTTCAAAAAAATTTTCAAGTAATGTGTTATGGTTTCATTCTGACTTAACACTATCTTGTTGCCATTTCTTAGTTTATGACTAATGAATTAAAATGTCTATCATTCAGCTGTTCTGTAACATATAAATATGATAGAAATACCAAATTTTTAAACACTTATTATAATAAATACCTAGAATTCTAAAACAAATGTATAAAAGTATTAACTACTAGGTTCTATAAAATAAGACAAACACTCCTTAGAGAAATCTTAAATAAAATAAAACAGTCAAATGTAATGATGTCCCACTCTTGGGATATTTTGAATCAGAATTTAGACCATGGAATATATCTGTTCCCTCTGTCCTCAGTCTCGGATGATCTTACTTGCCTTTCTTCCCTCACTAAAATAAGGAAAGATTTTCCATAAGCTCTCATCATCCTATCTACCCGCCTCTGCACCCCTGCACTTATAACGAACCCCTTTCCTGCATACACAAACCCCCTCCACTTGTAACTAGATTCCAGCTCTGCTGGTCTATTCAAGGACATTGTTCTAGTCATTGGTCATTTTCTCCCATGCATCAATTTTTCCCCTTTCTACTAAAACACTTATCAGCATACAAATATCCTGTTATTTCTTTCCTCGCTAAAACAACAAATCTTGACTCTGTGTCTTCCCCAAATACCACTTAATTTCTCTGCCCTCTTTTTTAGCAAGCCTAGGTGAAAGATATATATTTACTCAATTGTTTTCATTTCCTCTCTCTCCATTCTCTGAATGATTATTCTCTACCACTCCATCAAAACTGCTCTTCAAGGTCAACAATAAGCTCCATGTTGTTAAATATAACCCAGTTATCAAGTCCTATATTGATTTATACCCAGTATTTGATAAAGATGCTTAAAATCTTTAAATAACTAGGTTTCTTGTTTAAAATAGGAATATAACAACTACCTACTACAGTGGTTGTAAAGATTAAATAAGAAATATACCATCTAAAGAGTTAATTATCACAGTACCTGGTTAACTGTTAAGAACTCAAATAAATGTCAGTTACTGAGGTCAATCAGCACTACTACTTACATTCAACCCAGAGTCTAAAAACAGAGTCCATGCCATACTCCAGCAACAAAATTTTGGAAGAGAATATGACCCCTGCAGTTAAGAAAATAAGTATAATCTCAATGTGTCAATCATATTAGGCAAAAAACCTACTCTCCCCTCTAAAGAATACTCTTAACATTTCTTTATTAAAATTCCTTACTGCTGATGGCTCCCAAATAACTACCAGTAATCCCAAGTTTTCTTAAACTCTGATTTTCATTTTCACAATTCCTGTTCAACAGTTTGGTTTAGATATTTAATAATCTCTCACAATTTTTTCTCATTCTTTATATATCATTAATCACCAAATCCAACTTATTCTATCTCAGGCTCTCACACTCACTTTATAAAAGCATATGCAGAAGAGATGAGAGACTTTTACACTGCTTCTGCATCTCACCATATCCCCACACAGTACTGGCACTTGATACCATGTGTGGCATATAATATTTGCCACCATTTTGGTTCAAGCTTTCCAGGATGCCTGGATTACTTTCTATTATATTGGCTTCTTAATCCATGCTATGAGTTTGTTTATAATGATTATTACCTTTATACCTTCCACAGGGCCAAAGTTAATGTCTATCATATGATGAGTGTTCATAAAACATGTGTTGGGTAGATCAAACATAGTATATTTCTTCCTAGAAATTCAAAACAATTTTACAAAACAATCTCATCATAATACACATTTCACAGAGGAGAAATATTAGGTACAGAGAAGTGAACTTAACTGAGAGGACCACTTAAATAGTAATGGAACAAATTAAAAAATAAAATTGCTCTCCTAACTCCTAATCCCAGAAAAATAACTGAGCCAGAGCCTGGGTGAAATACCTGTATGGCTGAAATAAAAGTTTACTTCCTATGGGTAACTGACCTTGACCTTAACTCATCTTTTTTTCCACTGCAAATCAGGATTTAAAATTCTAGCAGTTACTTAATCTATTTAGACACCCAGAGAAACACAAAGTCACAACTTTAATACCAAGTCAAAAGGAATGTCCACTTTGCTGAAATTCTACAAAACTGCACCAATATGACAAAAAATCTTCTATTTATATGTACAAGGAAATATTATGACATTTCCCTTGGATCTAGATGAAATAATATTTGAGGGCTTATGCGTGCTCTAATCTACATATACAGACTAAGTTAAACAATTAATTTCAGGCTTGTGTATCCTAGTTTTACTGCCACTCACCCAAAAGATCTAACTCCAAAAGAACTAACATATTTAATTTTTAAGTTGAATAAAGAATACTGCTCCAATACAAAAAACTCAGGTATATACTCTGACTTATCTCAATAGAATAGACTTTTAAAATGGTCTTCCTCAAGAAAATGTGTTTAATAAGCATATATGGAAAATAATATGCAACGATTTAATTAATACAAGGTACTTTTTAACTTAGGGCACTAAGAATGATCTGAAGCCTTCATCCCATTGAAGTCTAATTCTAACACTGCCATTACCTCTCAACAGTCTTACTTTTGTAGGCAATGAATCTAATTCATTTTAAAAGATTGTTTTGATTTATTCTAACAGCTACAGGTGAGTGAAAAGAGTCCTGACTAAATTCAGCAGATAAATGACATATAAAGTATAACCTGAAGCAGTGTGGTAGGCCACCACTGGAAACTGCAGTAGAGTACACAGATCACCTTGGTGTACAGCAATAGGGATAGAGACATTTTATATTAAAAACTGCTGAAGATGAAAAAGGCCCACTAACAGGGTTACCAAAAATGGTTAACACCAAATACATGAGATGAATCCCTGGAACATTTTATATGAAACAAAGTAAATTGTATTTCTTATTTACACTGCAGTTTCAGTTTGTTGTTTCCATTGAGAATTTTTTAATTATATTTAAAATATCAATATTCATTTCACTAATTATTTTCAGTTTATTTTTTCTCCCATCATCTCTAAGAATAATTTAACCAAGTGAATAATCTGCATATCATTCAATAGGACACAGATGTACACTGATACAAACCTACAGATACTACTGAATATGTACAGAAAAGTAACATAACGGTGAATATAAGACCCTTGAAGTGGAATAGATTTGGGCTCAAATTCTAGTCTACTTTCTTGCTCAGATAATGCTGAGAAAATAAAATCTATAAGCTTCAACTTCCTCAGTCATAAATTTGGTTTATAATAAATTAGCAATAGTAATATGGGTAAACAATCACAGTAGCTATTTCATGGAAACACTGGAGGTTTAAATAAAATACCTGTAAAACAGCAATAAGTGATCAATAATTAGTTATCCTTTCCCTGAAAATGATCAACTTCATGATACTTGGACATTTAAAAACCACATCCTCTCTGCCAGTTACTCAAAATGCTTCAGAAAACTATAGATTTATATAGAATTTGCAGGGAGGAAATAAAATGCTTTGAGGAATTTTATGAATAAAGCCATCATTTTTTAATTTTTCCATTTTACTAAAAGAACACTAGTTCTCCTGTTAAATTTAAAAGATCCCAGGACTTTCCTGCTATTCACTATCTCTAAGTAAACAGTGAAAAACTGCTTTACATGACCTGTAGAATAAACAAAATTGTAAAAGGAGAAAAATATTACACACCTCTAACCTCCCGTAACTTTTAACCGTAAACTTACAATCTTATTTCATCATCCCATGCATATATTCCATTCTACAAACCTGTATAAAGTTTCTTTCATTAATATCTTCCTTACATAAATGTCAATATGATGTTACTACTTGATAAAAAGATCTGTGGCTTTTCTTATGTAAAGATTTTATTCATTCATAAATCTTAAAACTATTAATACCTGGCTATTTTATTCAAGGTATTAAACAGAATTATTTCACTAGTAGAACTGTGTGGCCTCTGGGGTATTTTTCTATTGCTGTTGATTATATACATGAGAATGAGAATATTTTGCCCCCGGTAATATATAATCTTAGATTTGCACTATTAAGGATTTCATATCTACAGAAGAAAAAAAAAGCATGGTCACTACAAAAACGAAAAACTTTTTTTTTTTAATTTAGTATGAAGAAAGGAAGTTTGAGGAATTATATTCTGGTCCACTTGCATCTTTCACTTTCATTAAGAATAATAATTAAAAACAAGTATAAAAAATAAGATCCATGTAATAGGCAGTTAAGGGAGGTAACAAAAGGAAATAACTGGGCTAGTGTTTCTGTAATATTAAGTCTCCAGGTAAGAGTTCACCAATGTGAAAATGTCAGCTACACTTACTGAGTCAGTAGTTATGACTATGAGAGATTTTTTTAAATACATCATGATGATCTAGCAATTCACAACAGGTATTTCCTACATTGAAAGTTATTCCCAGAACCAGACTCTTCCCCAAAACAAAAGAAGTGCTTCTGAACTCACTTTATGAGACCAGCATTACCCTGATACCAAAATCAGATAAGGATATCATAGGAAAAGAAAACTAGAAAACTAGAGACTAATACCCATAAAGCATATAGACAAAATTCTCAATAAAATATAGCAAACCTAATTCAAAAACATACTGCACATTAAAATGATTATACATCATGACCAAATGAGGTTCATCAATTGGATGCAAGATGGCTCAACATAAAAAATTCAACAAATTTGACACCATATTAATAAAATGAAAGATTAAAATAAAATCATCACAATTGATGCAGAAAAAAGTATCTGACAAAATACGATATCCTTTCATGACAAAAACCCTCAACAACTATAGATAGAACATACCTCAATATAATAAGAGACAAACCCTCTGCTAATATTATATTCAACAATGAAAAACAGAAAACATCTCCTAAGATCAGGAATACAAGGATGTCCATTATCACCATTTTTATTCAGCTTAGTAGTAGAAGTCCTAGCTAGACCAATTAGTTAAGACAAAGAAATAAAAGGCATGCAAATCCAAAAGGTAGACGGAAAAACTGTTATTTACAGGTATCTGAGACATACAAAACCAAAAAACGTGTTGGACCCAGTCAGCAAACTCAATAAAGTTACAGGATATAAAATCAGCATACAAATATCAGTTTTCTTGCTATGCATTAACAAGGAAACATCTGAAAAAGAAAGAAAGATAGTCACAGTAACATCAAAAACAGTAAAATACTTAGGCATAAATTTAACCAAGGAAGACAAAGATCCGTACAATGAAAACTACAAGACTTTGATGAAATAAACTGAGGAAAACGCAAACAAATGGAAATATATCCTGTATTCAGGGATCAGAACATTAAGTGTTAAAATGTGTATACTACCTAAAGCCATTTACAGATTCAACACAAGCTCTATCAAAATTCCAATGGAATTTTTACAGAAATAGAAAAGCAACCCTTAAATGTATATTAAACTACAAAAGATTCTCCAAAGCCAAAGCAATAATGAGAAAGAACAAAGTAAGAGACATTAAACTTTGATTTCAAACTATCATTTTTTTGATATAGTAACTGAAATAACATAGTATAGGCATAAAAGTAAACATAAATCAGCGGAACAGAACAGAGAGATCAGAAATAAACTCCTTTACCTATGGTCAAATAATATTTGACGAAGACACCACAAACACTTACCAGAGAAAGAATAATCTCATCAACAAAGTGTTGAGAAAAGTGAATAATCACATGCAAAAATTAAATTGGATCCCTATCTTACACTACTCATAAAATGAAATCAAAATGGATTTAAAAGATTTTAGCATTAAGACCTAATACCAAAAACATGTAGAAGAAAATACAGAAAAGAAGCCCCCTGACAATGATTTTTTAGATATGATATCAAAAGCATAACAAAACAAAAAAAAGCAAAAATTAAGTGGGGCACATCAAACTAAAAAGCTTCTTCCCATCAAAAGAAACAATTAAAAAATGAAAAGGCAATAATCTATAAAATATTTGCACCCATAAATCAGATAAGGGGTTCATGCCCAAAATATATGAAGAACTCACACAACTCAATAATGAAAACAAGCCATCTGACTAAGATATGGGCAAAGGAGCTAGATAAATAATTCTCCCAAGACATTCAAACAGTAAACAGGCATATGAAAAGATGGTCAACATTACTGATCATCAGGGAACTGCAAATCAAAACCACAGTGAGTGTCAACTCCCGATTGCTAGAATGGTTATCATCAAGAAGGTCAGTGGTAAGCGTCCGTGAGGATATGGAAAAAGGAAATCCTTGTGTATGCTGATGGGAATGCAAACTGTTCAACTACTATGAAAAAGAGTAAGAAGGATCCTTAAAAAACTAAAAATAAAACTAACATGATCCAACAATTTCATTCCTGCAAATGAAAACACTTTAATGTTCATTATAGCATTATTCACAACAGCCAAAATAAGGTAATAACCTAAGAGTTCATACATAAATGACTGCTAAAGAAGATGTGGTATTACATACAAAATTATATATATATATATATATATATATGAATATTATTCAGTCCTGAAAATGAGGAAATCCTGCTGTTTGCAACAACATGAATGCACCTTGTAGGCATTACACTGAGATAAATCAAACAAAAACAAATACTGTATGATATTCTTTATATGCAGACTCGAAAAAAGTTAAACTAATAAACAGAAAACAGAATGATGTTTACCACGAGCTGGGGGAAGAAGTGCACAGACAAGAGTACAAACTTACAACCAGGAGATGAGTAAGTCCACGAAACCTCATGCACAACATAGTGACTATATCCAACACTGTATTATAAACTTCTAAGCCTGTGAGACTAGATCTTTACTATTCCACCACAAAAAAGAACTGATAATTATTAAATGTGAATGCTATCCTCATAGTCATATTGCAATACCTAAGTGTAGCAAATCAACTTTTTACACCTTAAACTTACACGTTATATGTCAATTACATATAAAATCAGTACCATCTTTTAGCTGTAAATTAGAAGTAAATTTCTGAATTAATGACCTTTAGGAAGAAAACTAAAGTAATTTTATACATCATAAAATTTTCAAGTTCTGATAAATCAAAATGCCACTATTTCTTTCAGTATTTACTTTGGAACTTCTGTGGCAATAACCTTGTAACTCTTGAAACATTGCTTTCTGAGGGACCTTATTCAAAACACCTGAAGGTGGTTCTAGCTGAGGAAATTCTATGCTACCGCAGACCTTAGAACATAATCACCATCTGGCACAACGTGGTGGCTGAGAGGTGAAGTATGCTGGGCAGAGTCCATGCAGATCCCAAGGACCAAGGCTCCTGACCTGGGTCCCAGGGGGAACCACCATGATAAATAGCTAAATAAAAATAAACAAAATGCTTCTTCCTCCTCTCTCTTCCTGCCTGACTGCCTACTCACCTAATTCCTGTCTGCACCTTTCCTTTAAAAAAATAAAATAAATTGGCACACCCTGGTGGCCCAATGGTTAAGTCCTCTGCAGTGTAGTCCATATACATCCCAATGACTGGGTTGAGGCCAGAGGCCAGGTGGAACAACCAAGATGAAAGAGTGAATAAAAAATAGAGTGTTTCTTCCTCCTCTCTCTTCCTGCCTGTCTACTCACCTTTCCTACCTGCATGATTCCTTTAAAGAGAGAGAGAGAGAGAGAGAGAGAGAGAGAGAGAGAGAGAGAGAGAGAGAGAGAATAATCACCACCCAGTATTTTTATAATAAGAATCATGAAATTATCTATAACTGAGTGGGGATAAAAAAAAAATTCTGAAGGAATGAATTAACCACTTTCACAGTTCCCTCAATGCTTTTAGGAAACTTCAAGAGATAAGTTAAACACATGATGAGTTACTGACCAAAGAGAAACTTAACTGTGGTGCAACATACTAGCCACATGCCACTTTAGAATCAAGAGGACAGAAAGCCAGAAAGACCTCAATCAGATCCAGGTAATCTAATTTATAGGTCAGATTCTCTCAGGTCTTGGTTTCCTCACTTGTGAAATTAATAAGTTAATCATTCAATACTGCTCGAATGCTTATGTGCTAAACCTTATTAGCAACAGTTTATTTGTTTTGAGTAAGTAAAATCATGGTCTCTGCCCTTGCAAAGCTGCTAATCTTGTGAAGGGACAAAAAATGCAACATTATAACTGCTCTGAACAAACTGCTATTCTCCGGCAAATTGAAAAAGGTAGAGAGAAGAAAGATGCATAAACTGAGACCAGAAGAATGAATGAACTGTTTAGTTTGAGATAGGAATTACAGGAATTCCTTGAATAAAGATCAGACTGTGCAAAAACAAGAATAAAAGGACAGAAAAAGTGAGAGTTTTAATGCATAAGTTGGGAGGCAGGGAGATGAATTTAGAGCCATATATGCCACACTTGGGAATCTGACCTTTAGCCTTTAAGGAACCACAAGCCACTTTAAACATTACCTTTAAGGTTCCTTATATAGTAAGACTCTGGAAATCAGTTCCCAGCCCAACCAGGTGAATCCAATTTGTCCAATATTTCATTTAAAGTTACTAGAGTCTTTTTCAACAAAGAAACTCAGTTTCTGACAGATACTATAAAACCTAAAAGACCTCACCTAACAAATTATAGGACATGTAAATTTCCATTGTTAGGATTACAATGTGTTAGGAATGTGTTAGGAAAACACTCTAAAAAGCATGATATGCCACAAATGATTTACTTTTGTTATCAAAAGCAAACTGTCAACTTACAGGTATGAAAATTATGAAATTACTAAACTTATATGTCCCACTACGAAGTAACTAAAAAGAATATAAAGTCCCATTTACCTGTGTTCTGCAGGTACAGGGGGCGGCCAAACAGCGGGATCTCTAAATGGTTCATCTTGACAGGACACAGGGAAATCTGGGGGCTTATCGATTTTAAAACTTTCTAAAGTGCTGATAATACTTTTAACTTGTTCATATTCTTCTAATAATTCCTGTCGAACCTGAAAAAAAAACAAAAAAAAACCCAACTTTATGCTAGAAACTGTTAGAAGTTGATATAAGTTGGAAATAATAAATCAATATAGAAGGCAAGTTTGCCTTTCTAAGTATGCAAATGACATTAAACCACATTCAAAAAACAAACAACTATTTAAAATAATATAGACAGTAGCGCAGGAACTTGTTTGAATAAGATAACTGTAGGGAAAGTAGTTACACACCTTTTATAATGGAGCCCTATTTCTACTAAGAATGTGTTGACTATTTAAAACAAGCAACTAAGTAACAAGTCAACAATTCCCCAAAATGATTGTTATACTAATCCTTTTAGTATGCTTGTAAACAGCTTCCTAAAAATTGTGAGCTAAATTTTCCACTGGCATCTCTCCCCCTTATTATCACTAAATATGAAACTCCTATCATGAGCACGTGAAAAACTGAAGTGGTATATAATACTATGGATTACCCAATTCCAATTTTTATTTAAAATCTACCTAAACTCTGGTTTTGGCCTTGTGGTTAAATTCTTTCAAGTTCTGGGTAAAGTATTTTGAAAACAAAGGAAAGAAAATATGGCATTTATACTCAATGGAATTCCACTCAGCTATTAAAAATGATGAAATCTTGCCTTTTGCAACTGCCCAAATGGAACTTGTGATTATGTTAAGTGCAATACATCAGAAGGAAAAAGAAAACAGAAAGTTTCACTCACATGAAATATAAAGAAAACGAAACACAATAAAATTCTCAGGACTCCTGAAATCAAGCTCATGGTTACCAGAGGGGGTTGAGGAAGAGTGGAAAGAAGGGAACCCAAGATTGAAAGAGCAAAAACGATAGTGATGACTGGCACTAGAACAGTTGTTGTGGGTGTGGTGTGACATAAAAATTGGCTGAGGTATAAATCTATTCTCTTAAATGTTATATTATAAACTAACATGAAACATTAAAAAAAAAAATCACTAACATCTACTATGTGGAAATTCTCCTTTGCAAAACTATGAGTTATGCTGATCATATTTCAAAACAGGACAGTGCTTTTTGGTCACCTCAACAGACTCGGCCCTTGCTGCCCTGCATTACAGATGGCCCTAGTTTATTAAAAACTAGACAAAAGTGATTGTAAGGATATATGAAAACAAACCATAATGTCCAGTTTAAACAGGACATATGGTCAACCTACTTTAAGCCCTAAATTTGCAAAGGCAAAAAAAAATAGATTGAAAAGCACATGTATAAATTGACTTTAGCAATTCTTTTTAACCAGAAAGTGTACTTTACTAAAAGCAGAATATAAGAAACTTTCCCTTCACTTTCTCTTGAATAACATATAGAAAGGAACATATAAACAAGTTGCAGAGCAAAAGGTAAAACTGAACTGCTAATATATGCAATTACCTGCTATACTTAGAGAAATAAAATTTCAGAATCTAATAGAAAGAAACATAGTAGAAACATTTGAATGAAAATGGCCACTATTTAACAGTTAAGAACACATCAAAAAATATTTCCATGCTAGATTAGTAAACCATTCTATTCTCTAGTTAGTATTCAGGACAGTATGCAGGAAATAACTAAAGATTTCAACTTGAATTACGACAAGGATATCATTTTCACTCAACATGACTGGATAACACTTAGTAAAAAAAAAGTCAAATTCACAGCAAAAACTATATAAACATCAATTTTGAGTTGTGGAAAAATTAGAATAAACATTTGAAAGGCATTAGTACATAAAATGGACACTTCAAAGAAATGGGGGTACTTTTATTTTTAAACAATTTTAAGTTTTAAGAATAAATGGGGAAATTAAACTTTATTAACCGTACTATTATATAATCAAATTGTATAGTCAAGAGACAGAACAAATATATTAGCTTTTTTTATTAGATTACTGACTCCTTTGTAGTTGTAAGGAGTCTTTCAAAAGAAGAGGAAACTTTCATAAAGAAAAAGTTTCAAGAAATAGGTCAAAACTACATGTAAAAATGAAGAAAAAGCCAGTAGAAATCCTTATTTCAAAAATTTGTACTTACATACAATGAGGCAACTGACCATAAAAAATTCTTTAATTAAAAAATATCTTTGAATGATGTCTCATCTAATATATTCTCAAAAATATATAAAATATTAGCTAAGCAAGAAAGAAAATTATTTGTAGTATATATTATATATATGTGTGTGTGTGTGTATATATATATATTTCAGTATTCAAATAAATAAGAACTATTTACAAAATCTCAAACTTTCCATCATTAACCTGTCAAGTAAAGAAGACTACTGTCCTTATTTACTGAATAATGTGATCTCACCTGTTGCCATTTGCCTTTGACAGCAGGGTCTCTAACTGACTGGCAATGTCTCTGAATCTGCTGTATCACCCCCTGGTAATACACCATTGATGAGTCATAATTTCCCAGAAGTGCGTATTCTCTTCCTTTCTTTGCATTGTCACAAATTTCAGCCAAATTCATCTTCTTTCAGAGACCTAAACATAAAAGATAAAAACTTTTTAAAGACCTTAGCACTGAATTTAAAACATTCATTATTCTTTAAAATATCTGCTTAAAACTGCTTGAAAACTCAAAAAGTTTCTCTCATTCTTTGAGGTTATCCAAATGCATTCGATAATACTAGACCAAGTTTCCAATAGGGGAAGTTCAAAGAGAATTACAAAAAGGACACCCAAGGAGATAATGAAAGAAAGCTTACAATTCTGAACTATTGATTTATGTTACAGGAACATAGTTTGGACACTAGTTTTCTTGACTCATTTATAATTACCACAAACTAACAATAGTAACGATGAGCTTGCTTTATTTTATTCAATCTATTCTTGACAATGTAGAAATACATGAATATCATCTATTTTCTACTGATGTCAATTAAAACTTCAGAAATTAGTTCTCACTAAAACTTTTTTATTCCAAGAACAAAAAGTCATACTTAAGAACATATTTTAAAGAAATAGCTTTTAGTTGTCCATACATCACTTATAAGCATTTACTTGTATTGTATAACTTAAACCTAAGCAAAAAACCTATGTATAAAACTGAGCCCTTTTGGTTCAACTTATAATCTCCTATTATCCTGTCATTTTTTATACCTTCTTGTCTGTGCAAATAACAATCATTAATCTTTTCCTCTCTACAAGACACTAGGAAGAGTATCAGTTGAAGTTCTGGTTTCCTCTAAAGCTTCCCAGCCCAGAAATGTGACTTTCCTCCAGGTTACCCAACAGTCCCCCAGAATTATCCAAGGCTTCTAGCAAAGACACCTTCTACTCAAAAGATTACAAAGGGTAGGAAGTTCAGAGATACAGACATGCTGGGAAAGAGTCCAAATTGCCCTACTCTGATTTCCTGGAACAATAAACCAATGAATAAACCTAGTTAAGAAAATCAAACTTCTTCTCCACGCTTTTCGGAGGGAATTAAATTTTGGTGTGGGTAGGTGGCTCTTCCTCTCTCTTATCTCTTACTAGTGGGATCAAAACCTCTACCTCAAAATTAATCACATCTAGGCATTTCAGTTGATTCCTGTAATACATCTTGAAAACAGCTGTTTGCTTTGTGTGTTTTGGCCTATTACTTGCCCCTTCTCCCAGCATAGGTTCCATGAAGGCAGCATCTACACTACTTGAGAATCACGCTACAGTAAATAGTAGACCACATTTACAAGGAAGAAATTTTAACATTCAATAGAGGCCCATAGAACATAGGACAACAGAAAAACCCTCTTCTTCAAATCAGAACATAAAAAAAAAAAAAAAGTCTTATTACAGGAAATAATATGCAATTAAAAATTCAATAGAAATAAAAATATATCATAAAATTTTCAATGTCATTATGAGACAAAAAAACATCAATTCTACTAAAATGTACAGCTATACTATACAGAATGAAAGTATCTTAATGTAAAGCAGGGATTGGCGAACTTTTTCTGTCAAGGACCAAACAGTAAATATTTAAAGACTTGAAGGGTCAATAGGCAAAACCAAGTATGTTATGTAAATAATTAAGTAACGAAACAAAAATGTCCACAATTCTTATTGAAGAAATTCAAATATAGGAATAATAGTTGAGTACAACTTTGTAAAATAGGTCTGTTAATAAAAACGGAACTTTTGGCGGGAGGGGGCGATATTTCATTTAACTGGAGTTCAATGCTAGTGTCCCCATTATCAAAATAAATGGCAAATGTTTATATGTTAATGCTGCTTTTAATACGATTTTACGTATTTCATTTTTGAAAAAGTATCTCTACCTAGATAGATACTGTCACATACTGATATCAAATCACAAGCTTATGACTAATTCAGCAATTTCACTGTTTGAAAGGCATTTGAAGAAATGTATTCTTCTCTTGATATGTGTCTTTTAGCAGCCTTTGCAGGTTAATCACTTCCAAATGAAGGTTAGGTGGAACTGCCTCAATTACACAGTTAAATGGATTTTGTAATACAGAAATTTCTTTTGTACTTGCATCAAAGTCTGAAAAATGCTCCTGGAACTTTAGTTTGAGCTCAGAAAATAACAAATTTGGGTGGGAATGGAGATCTCATTTCTTCATTTTGACAGCATGGGTAGTTACAGAAAGCAGCTTAATATTACTGGTGATTCAAACAGCATTAGCTGGCATTAACATAGCTTGAGTTTTGCATAAAAGCACTGTCTTGTCATTTTAAGTTGAATTCATTATGAAGCATTATCAAGTTACAACATAAATGGACTTCCAAAGTCTTCCTGACTATTAGTGGTTGAAAGCAGTCCTTCTCATTCAGAAAAGTTTCAAATTAGTCTTAAACTCAGAAGACTGCAGTGTAATTTTATTACTAGACCAGTAAGCTGCTGCAGGGTAGGGCGAATCAGGATACTCAGCTTCTACTTCTGACAAAAATGAATGGAACTGACAATGTTGACGTAGATAAGAACAAATGTTAACAGCATTACTTTCATAGTGCATGAGAGATTAAAGTAGTATCTGCAAAATACCTGCTGATAAATACAACAATGAAAATCATAGACTTTAAACACACATTTTCACAGCTTTATACATTTGTTCACCTAGACTTTTTTCTGTTCTACATACATTTTTACCATCGGTTATAACACAATGTCAGCAATTCCATATTTCAGTGATGGAATTGGTATTTTGTCAATTTTTTATGAATTTTTTATAAATTCTTGTTTGAAGTTGTTTCACGAACACTATTAAAATTAATTCTTTAAGTAACTTCAAATTCAGCATTTACTTCTCAAAAAACACAAACAGCTCAGTAGTACTGGTAACATCTGTCAATTAAGAATCAAGGAAAACCACTCAAAATCACTGGTCTCATGTTCTAATTGATTTTTCATGTCCTCAACTCTTCCAGCACTGTTTCTGCTAAAAGGTTTAAACAACTTTATTTTCTCCAGATACATTTCTTTGGCTACTATAATCAAACGCAAGTTATTTAACTCACCATAAGTGAATGACTTTCTTGCTTGGTTAACAAATGACACACTCAGAAACTAACTCTGGGTGCAACTTGATTTTCATTTTTCAATTTTGTGAGGAAATTCTGCTATAAGATATTCCTTTCAAGTTTTCTGATTTTTCTGACCATTGCTTTCCTGTGAGTTGGGAATATTATGATGACTGATTAATCTGATAATGTCAGGGTAGCGTAGCTATAACATCATTGCATAATAAACACGATGCTTTGTCATCTAATTCAATAATCCACACTCCACTAGGCTTTAAAAGTATAACATGCCAAGTCCACTATCTCATCTTTTCTTGTTTTGACATGATGGGCATGCACTGATAACAAAATATAAAGTAAAATATCACCATACGCTGACAGGCATGGCACTTGAACCACTGTGATTATATTGTACCAACGAGAAGCAATAGAACTTTATTTATGGACACTGAGATCTGTATTTCATTTAATTTCCAAATGTCACCACCATTAAAAAAAGGAAAAACTATTCTTAGTTCATGGGCCATTCAAGAACAGGTGGCAGAGAAGATTTGGCCCCCAGATTGTAGTTTGCTGACTCTTATTTCCACTTCTATTTAAGAATCTAAGAAAATAAAAGCAAATAAAACCCCAAATGAATAAAAGAACATAATTAAAAGCAGAAATCAATAATATAGAAACAGAAAAGCAATAGGAAATTTAAATGTAGCCAAAGTCAGTTCGTTGGAAAGATCATTAATATTGCTAAACCTCTAGTAATGTTGACCAGAAAAGGGAGAAAGAAAATACAAATTACCAAAATTAGAAAAGTGGAGGGGTTACAGCTACAAGCTTTAGAGATCCTAAAAGGCAAAAGAATGTTTCCTGAAATGGCAAAATTCTCTTAAAGTCACAACATACCAAAGCTTACTCAAGAAGAAACAGAATACTTACTCTTAACAGTCCTACACTGAGTGAATTAGTAAAACTGAATTTGTAATTCATCTCTTCTCCCCCTTAAGGAAGTGCTCCAGATCCAAGTGGCTTCACTAGTGAAATTTCCCAAGCATTTAAGGAAAAATAAAACCAATTCCAAAAAAACTCTTCCAGAAAAAAGAAGAGTTGGAAAAATTTCCAACTCAATTATAAAAATCAGCGTTCCCCCAAATTAAAGCCAGACGTTACAAAAAATTTACATACTAATATCCCATATGAAACAGATAAACAAATCTTTAAATTCTAGCTGATAAAACTGAGTATAAAAATAAAACTGAATAAAAAGACACTGTATTATGATCAAGTAAGATTCATACCAAAAATTCAAGGTGGTTTATATTTTTTAAACCAATGTAATTTTAAGAATCTAGAAATGAAACATCATAAAATTATCTCACTAGATACAGATTGGCTATAAAGTAAAATTGCTTTTATGCACTTACAACCTAATTGTTAATGCAGAAAAGCCTAGGAAATCTACAACAGCTACTAGAATTAGAGTTTTATAAGGTTTCAGGATACAAGTTAATACACAAAAATCAATTGTATTTCTATATAGTAAGTAAATTACTGAAAACTAAAAGTTAAATCATTCACTCTCTTTTAAATCTACCATCCTCCCGACACACGCGTGCATACACACACACACACACACACACACACACACTTTCTCTCCAACATACTTGGGTTTTTTAATCTAATCTCAAGCCAAAAACTCAAAAATGGCTTTAGTCATCTCATTTAATCCTCACCACACTACTAAATAAAAACAGTCACCCCGTTTAAGACAGGAGAAGGCTGAGGCTTTAGAGAATTTAAACTTGCCCAGACAGAGCCTGGACTTGGAAACAGATGTTTCTAACTCAGAGCCTGCACTGTTGGCTTATACTCTACTGCCTCCAGGTCCTTAAATAAACTCCTTCAAAGCTATACTCTAAATCTAAAAATAAGAGTAAAAGGCTAGTTAGAAGAGAAGAAATAAAAAATGCATTTTGTTTTGACTGCCTATATAAATACTATTTCATTAATTTCATACTGTTTTGAACTACATAATATCTTTCAAAACCTTTCTACTTTATCAAGTAGTCTTTGTTTTTAAAGAGAGGAAGTTACAGAGAGAAGGAGGGAAACATTTTTATTTATTTAAGTTTATTGAGATTTTTTGTTTGTTTGTTTATTTTCCTCCCAGCCCCAGGTAGGGAACCAAGTCCTTGAGCTATTTATATGGTCCACATCCCAGCTGTCTGATCTACCTGTGACACAAGGTTGTGCCCTCAAAGTAGTCTTTAAACAAGTAATTTTATTATCACATTCATTCATAAATTCATCATCTAATCTACACTATGTAGCAAGCGCCTAGCCCATTTAACAAATATCTATCTATATGTAAGAAATTATGTAAGGCTATATGGCATAACCAACATAATTCTTGACTCAAAACTAGATAATAATCCAGGGGAAATAAAAGGAATGTAAAAATACCTATATTCACACCGGGAAGTATATGTTAAATACCACCTTCATTCATATTCTCCCATAAGTAGATTTATTAAAAACAAAATAGAACCTTCTGATTCCCTCATTCTTCTTCCTACTTCCTAAATTACCAAGAAAAATGGAAAGAAGGGGAAATCATCAGAAAGGATACAGAAGTAGAAAGACACTCATGTGGAGCAGAAGAATAAAAGAAGTAACAGAATATTACTACAAGTGAAAGAATATTTGTCCCTCGAATATGTAAAATTTGTGAAAGTTAAAATACATTATGTTCTTTGGAGACTATATACTTAAGAAACACAAGAGTGAGTAAACTGCAACTACGTATTTATAGGCAGTAAAGCTCCTTTGAAAGGAGCTTTGAGAGAAACCAGATCTTATTTGCGTGTTGTCAGGTTTGGTGCATTGTTTGACAAAGAGGCAGGCACAAAGTTTTTCTTGAATTGAAATTCAAGGCATGTATGCTTGATAAATGTCATATAAGTCTCATTCTAAATAGTTCCAGAATACTGTGGGAAGTAAATAGTATTGATGGTCAAAACAATAAATACATGATTATAAGCTATAAAAGTAGTTACAAAAAATATCTTCATTCCAAGAGTACTAGAATTAAAAGTTCAAACTTAAGTTCACTTTTTAATAGGTTGTGTAATAGAAGTTTTGATCAACTAATTTTACTAATGGAAAATTACTAATTCAGAATTATTAAAATTTAGTCCATCTCTACACTTTCAAACAGGACCACAATCAAATCGTACCTAACATGAAACATTTAAGATTTAAGATATCTAGCAGAAAGTAAACAACTCATATGGGAAACTATTCCATTTTGTTAGCTACTTTCATAATCTCTGCCTTGAATTTATCTAGCAAATTCCTGACATATCTGAATTTTACTAGGTATTCTAAAGTATGTATACTTTTCCTAAGTCTACCATTCATAAATATAGGTATCAGCTTGTGGCTCAAAGAGCTAAGACAGGTGGACTATGGACCATGTAAAGTCAAAGGACCAAGGTTTATGGCCAGGGATAGGGAGGGGGAACAAAAATGAACAAATGAGTAAATAAAAATGCTCCTCTTCCTGTCGATAAACTTATGTAGGAGAGGAAAGTATATAAAACAATGCTGGGTACGTTAAAATATGTTCATACTTTCTTTTATAAACATGTGTTCAACTATCTGTGAAATCATAATATCAATCAGTCCAGAAATTAGATGTAGATATTAGAGAATAAGAAATTTTAGAGCCATTGGATCGCAAATTATGCAGAGCTCCCTGTTTCTGTGAAAATGAAACCAAGGCAATTAATGGTCTATAAAATAACATTTTATAGAGTTTAAGGAAATCTCATCTAAAAGAATAACTAATGACTCCTTTGATAGATCAAATCACCTTTCTGTAATGTAACTAGTACCTGATCTAAGGTCAGGTATAGTCACAGAACATGGTCTTTTATCAGAACTGATCATCCTAATCCTGCCATATTGTTGGTAAGGAAGTGGGAAAGGGAAGAGAAAGGCTTTCAGTTACTGAGCACTTAGGGTTTGCCTCCATTACATCCTCCCAATAATCTTAAAAATAAATAATATTAACACCTATTTTGAGTAAGGATACAGGTTTGGAAACTTGCTTATAATCCTACAGAAAATAAATTGTTGGCACGCCCTGTTGACTAAGGTTCTAAGCTGGCAGCTGAGATGTTAACCATGTAAAAACACAAGACCTGGGATCTCCACCCTGGGCCAGAGGAACTAAATCCTCATCTACCTTCCTTCCCGCTTCCTTAAATGAGAGAGAGAGAAAGAGAGAGATATAGACAGTGCATGAGCACGTGCTGCACCAGGAAGAAAGGCAGGGAGGAAGGAAGGAAGGAAGGAAGGAAGGAAGGAAGGAAGGAAGGAAGGAAGGAAGGAAGGAAGGAAGAAAGGAAAGTTAGTTGTAATTCCAGAATTGACTGACATATTCCTTTTCTACTACACCATACTTGGTAAATAATCCATGGAAATACATTCTCAAAAATTACCACAGTACAGGTTGAGAAAAAAAAAAAAAAAAAAAGCACAAAGTATTAATTCAAAAGATCTGTAAGAGCCTATCTAGTTTTACTGTGATATCATGATATTTACACAAAATAGGCACTAAACATCAGCTAAACAGGTAAGTCTAAAGTTGCTGAGAAATGTTCCAATCATACATTCTTGACCTGGATTCTCTTCTTTCCAGTCATATTATTAGGCTATTGATTTCCTCAGTATTTTAAGCTCTCCTTTAGTAAATCAGTCAAAATTTAAGAAAAAAGATCATATAACTCCATGTTCTGCTGTCATTAAAAAATACTAATTTGCAACCTCAGTTCAATGAAATAATTCTTACTTGTTCTAGTTTAGTTCTATTTCCACAATGGCTTTTCCAAATCTCCACCTTTCTCTTTTCCTAACCCCAGTCTCTTTTCTCTTTAATTGACCTGTATTTCTATCCTCAATTAGAGACCATAGCTTTGAACTCTCACATTTTTCTACCCAATGATAAATATCCTTATCAATTTTCATTTGTCTTCCTTTATCAGAACAATCCTCCTCCTATCAATACTAATACACTGCCTATATACAAGCTGGCACTTTTTTATACCTATTAAATGTAACAAATTCATTCATATCATTCTTTCACCCTGCATATCCCAATCTTTCCTCCATTTTCAAGGACCTCTATCAGCACTCTCTTCATCTTCAAACAAGTTCTCTTTTTTATTGACTGTTTCCCTAGCAGATTACCTTTAAGAACAAACAAATCTACAAACATTTTTGACACTATCTCATCTTTTTTTCTTCATAGCCAAACTTCTTTAAAAAGAAGTGTGACTGGAAATTTTATATTAGGGAAGCACTGTCATTTTTTAAAGTAGGATCATATCAGTTACATATTTTTTTAAAATAATCCTTTACCCTTAAAGAGGGTTGAAAAACAGTAAAAGAAGATAAGAAATCTGAGTTTAGCTTTAAAATAACTCAGTTGGGGTCAGGGGTTATTTATGAAAGAAAATTGGTTATGTGTTCATTCCTGAAGCTAGATGGCACACCAGGGCTCGTTATTCCATTCCCTCTGTGTATGTTTTCCATGATAATTTTTAGACTTTTTTTCAAGTAGCCTATCCTCAGATTCCTCTCCTACATTTTTGCAAAGTTTAGAAATTATCAGAAGCCACCAAATCCACTGGATACTGCCTTACTTGTCTTCTCCAGGCACCTAAGGACCACTGACTACTCCTAACTTACTTCTCCTGTCATTTGTTATGTATGCTCTCTCCAGTCCTTTTCCTTCCTCTGCCTCCTAACCTCTGTGTTTCATTTGTGGGCTTTTCTTCAACTTCCCTTTAAAAATGCCATCCTCCTCCCCAAAACACACACACACCCACAAATGCTGCTGTTTCCCAAGAGTTCTACATTCAAACTTCTTTGTTCATTTCTACACATTTCTTCTACGCGAACTCTTCTATTCTCTCCTATAATTTCAACTACTTATCTATATTTCACCCTCTACCTCTAGCACTAAGGTCTATCCTGAACCCCAGATCCAAATGTATCATTACCTGACTATCCCACAGAAACCATAAACAAATACTCAAAACTGTAGTTATTTATCTTTATCTTTTACCCCAAAATCTGCTCCTCCTCACTTCCATTATTTCACTTCTCCTCACTTCCATTATTTCACTGTTATCAGTCACAGTAACCAGAAAATGAAGAATCATTTGTCTTAGAGTCCCAAATCTTTCTAGCCCGACATCCAAACTTCTACATCATTCCAATCTTATCTCTTAAATCTTTCTATAATCCATCTCCTTCTACAACTTCACTTGCTTCAGACTCTTTTCATTTCTCTAGTGTACTTTTTTCTCCCTAAAGCTGGTTTTCCCACCACCACTCTAATCTCTCCTCTCATATAGGTCCATAGTCCACAGTGGAGCTGGATATATTTCTAAAACATAAAACTGATTAATACCACCACTCCATCGGAAACTCATCAGTGATAACTCCACGTTGAAGAAAAATCCCAAACTCTAAATCATGGTATCAAGTACTTTAAGATCTGACCTCTCCTAACTATACTACAAGTAATTTGAAATTCAGTCATCAGATTGACCTAGAGCTCCTCAAATAGAAAACACTCAAATCTAGCCTTTTCACTTAACATGCCATTTCCTAGAGTATCTTTCCTTATATTCCCAATAAAAGCTTATTCAACTTTGCACAAGTCAAATGTTCTCATCATACTGGAGACTTCCACTATCTCCTTTGATCTGGATCCTTCTACCAAAGGGTACAGAGAATGGTATCACTGGTTAAGATCATGCCTTTGATGAGTTAGACCCACCTGGGGTTCAAATCCCAGGCTCACACATTATGCTATGACACTGGGCAAGGTCTCTAAACCTGCTTGCTTCCTTCCCCCTAAACAGCTACTTCAGAAGATTGATGGGAAGATTAAAGAAGAGACTGAATGCAAAATGCACTACTAATGCCTCATGTTATTATTTATTCCCACTGTGGGCTCCTATAGCAACTTGCCCCTATCTCTATCACTCTATTGTGATGACATGACTGTTGGCCCAAGGAGTACACTATCTTCTAACACCTTTTTATTCCAACCGCCTGGCACAAAATCTTGAGTGAAAAATAAAATATTTAAAACTCCTATACTATATAACCTAAGGCCTCGATATTTTGCCAATGGTCTTACTAAGCCTACTTTCGATCTCTTTGTAAAAACTGCTAATATAAGTAAAATTTACAAAGACAGACTTAAATAGATTTTTATAGTGGCCTTATGCTATTTTCTTGTTTAAACACATACTCTAAGTCCACGATACTACCAACGATTTTCCAGCATACTATTTAAAATACAAACTTTCTAGAATGGTTAGCTACCCAATGAAAAAATATGAAAAGACATAAAGCAGGTTTTTTCTAAATCTGTGTCGGTTTCTGGACTACCAGTCAACTCTGGGGACTGAGGCATATTACAGAATTTTAAAAAAGAGAAAAAAAATAGAACATGGCATTTTTCATTCTGAAAACATGCTCAAAAATTCTTAGAGTGCTAGAATAATCAAAGTACTAACCATTGCTTTAAAAAAAAGTCCGTGCTTCAGAAATTACTAGTAACGCAAAAATTACTAGTAATCCTCAAAACTGAATTAAATGTGTAGGCAACGTTCAAGCTAAAAGGTGGGAGTAGTGAGGAAACCATTTTGCAATCTTGACCTTCAATAAATAAAATGAAAAAATGCAAAATGATAAGAATCAGATATTACTACTTCATAAAGTATGATGTCTTTCAGCTACTTAGCCTTTAAACGAATGTCCTTTGAGTAATTATTAATGGATTTAATATGCAAAGACCTCTGAGTTACTTTAGAATAAACATAATTAAATACCTAGAAGTAAGAGTATCAGGGAAAGGAAAAAAGTCTGCTAAAATATAGTTTCTTGAGATAACATACTCAGGGGAATCCAGAAATCAGAAGAGGCAGTCAAGGAGAATGTTAGAAAGCAAAGAGAAGAATTAAAACAAGACATCAAACAGGTAAGAGACAGGATGGCTGAATTAAAGAACGCAATAGACTCAACAGAGGGGCTCAACTATGGATGGATGAAGCCTCCAACAGAATCAGTGATCTGGAAGATAGGACAGAGGAACTCAATCAAGCAAACTATGAAAGAGATCAAAAATTTCAAAGAATCGAAGGCAGTATTCGAGACCTCTGGAATAACATCAAAAGGAACAACATTCGCATCATAGGGTATCAGAGGAAGAGAGAGAAAAGGGGGAAGAAACCATGTTTGAAGAAATAAAAGATGACAACTTCCCCAATTTGAATAAAGCAAGCCTCCAGATCCAGGCAGCTCGAAGAGTTCCTAATAAAAGACACCCAAACAGAAACACACCTAGACATGTGATCATCACAATGTCAAAAATACAAGATAAAAGAAAACTATTATAAGCAGACAAAGAAAAATGTGTCATATAAATAGGAGACCCCCATAAGATTGCCAGCGGATTTCTCAAATGAAACTCTACAGGCCACAAGGGAATGGTATAATATATTCAAAGTGCTGAAAGAAAAGGAGTTTCAACCTAAGATACTACATCTGGCAAGATGATCATTCAGAAATGAAGGAATGATTTTTTTTTAAAAAAAAACCTTTTTCGACAAGCAAAAGTTAAAGAACTTCACCACAAAACCAGTTTTTCAAAAAAATATTAAAGGATGCTCTCTATAAAGTGTAAAGAAACCACACAGAAAAACAGTAAGACAGCAAATACTGAAAGTAGAGAACAAAAATGTGGATAGTTAGAATGAGTGGAAAACTAATATGCTTTCAAATAAAATTAGGTAGTAAACATAGAACTGTGAATGCTAACTTCAGGGTAACCTCAAAATACATTCCCATGGAGAAAGTCAAGAAGAAAATATTCAATCAAAATATAACTGCACCCATCCAATCTAAAAAGAGAAAGAGAACGAAGTCATCATATGGAGTAACAGACATAAAGCAAACTATAAAGTGACACTAAGAAGCTATATATCAATAATCACCTTAAACGTTAATGGACTGAACTCATTAATCAACCAACGCAGAGTGGCTAAACGGATTAAAAAGCATAACCCAACCTTCTGGTGCATTCAGGATCCCCATGTTTATTGTGGCCCTATTTAAGAACTGGAAATGACCTAAGTACCCACCATCAGATGAATGGATCAAGAAGATGTGGTACATACATACAATGGAATACTACACAGCCCTTAGAAGAGATGAAACCCTGTCATTTGAATCAACATGGATGCAATTAAAGGGGATGATGCTAAGTGAAACAAGCCAAAAGACAGATACCAGATGACCTCTGGTATTTCACTCATAGGTGGAATGTGAATACACAAAACAAAGGAACAGATGAAAAATAAGCAACCCTGAAACATTTGCAACAGAACTGAAGTTACCAAAAGGGAACGGGGCCAGCGGGGGCAAATGGTGGTGGAGCCCACTGGACAATGGGGAAGAACACTAGGTGATTTGATGGAAGGCATGATGTGTTGCAATATATCTAAAGAATGGGGAACCTACAAATAGGAAATTATTTTAATGTGTAGAATAATTACAATAAAAAATAAATTTTATATACACATATATATGTATATATATATAGTTTCTTGGGTCTTTCATCCAAAGTGTGACTTACATACGGTTCTGCATCGAGAGGGAGCAACCTGGGAGGGTCAGAGGCACCGAAGGCCCGAGGCCCTGCATTTTAGGCGGCAGCTCATCCCAGAGACCGTGCGGGGCGGTGGCCCAGGCGGGGTGGGGCTGAGCACTGCAGCCGAGGTGGGGCAAATAGCTGGGCTGGAAGCCCAAGTCTCACCTCCACTTGCCTCTTCCCGTGCACACAGCCCAATTCCACGACACAAGAGGCCCTCGCCACAAAGAGATTTATCTCTCTCCAGGTCCGCTCAAAGAAAGTTTAACGGTCTTCTCCAGCTGCCGGGCCGCCGGGCTTTGTAGTTCCTCGATGCAGACAACTCCGCCAAGGCCGCGAGCCTGAGGCGTCGCCAAACTACAAGTCCCATAATGCCACGCGACTCTCGCGCTCCTACAGCTCTCCCTCTCCCCGCCCTGATGCCAACGCCCTAGGATCCGCGCGGCGCACTGCCCTGGCGTCTCCCGCGGCGGGAGACGGGGCGGGGCTGTCAACCTAGACGCCCCGCCACCTGCTCTCCTGCTCGCTCCGGTCCGCCTCGGATTCATTACCTAGGTGCCGCTCGGCCGACCGTTGCGGTGGGGGTGGGGCACAGGCCGCCGCCGCCGCCGTGGACTCCGTTTGTTCACTACGTGCGTGAAGAGGCAGCGGCGGCGGTTCTGTCGGTGGCCGCGTATCGTTGCTATGGCAACCGCTGGCTGCGCTGCGCGGAGGGGGCTGGCTCTGGATTCGGCTCAAGGGTGGAGACTGGGAGCCCAAGCTGGGAGCGGGGGAAGGGAGACGCGAGATTGCGTCTGGGAGAGGAGGGAGACGGTGACATTGAGGACAGGTGACTTAACAGCGCTAGTGAAGCCTGACGAGACTGCCACGGCAGTGTCCCAATCCCTGAGGCGGGACGCGTGTTCTGCGCTCTGCACAGTGCGTGGAAGTCTGCTCTATTCTGAGGATGCCTGTGGCATCAGAGGAAAGAGCACCCGCGCGTCTCAGCATCCCGCTCGTTAAAGGTCGGCAGCTCCAGCCCCTCCTCCGCCGCCTATGTGGGCATCTCCCGCTGGCTCTACCGGCTGGCAGCTTTGGAACCTACGCAACCACTGCGCTTTCTACCAGTAAAATCGAATTTGCAATCTATCATACCTCCTTAATGCAATTTTCTGAGGCGCGGGAAAGAAACCAATCATGTACTAAGATGTAATGCATACGGAAGTCTGAGAATTTCTAAGTGGTCTTGGTTTCTATTGAATTTTGATCTATAATATTTCTTAGGTAACGTTTGTGGACTCTCCATGACCGGTCTCAGACATGCCGAAGATATAAACTGAGGTTATGTGCACCGCTTCTAAACTTAGAAAACCCACCGCAGAGTTTATGTGCTGCCCCGTTACACTTGTTAACTGATAACCAGGGGCAACTTATTTGCCCGTTTTGATGCTCAGTGCTTTAATCTGCAAAATGGAAAATAATAGCATTGAGAATATGAGCATATGAGAAATAATAGCATTGGTATTGATGAATCATTGTTAAAGCCTGGCACTTAATAATTTTTAAATATTAGTTATTCACCATGTTAAGAGTCAGAAGTGTGGTAGCCTGGAGGTGAGAATAGGGTTTTGACCATAGAAGGAATTTTCTGTAGTGACAGAAAGCTCCATTTCTTACTTAGAGTTCAGATTAAGCAGGTATATGCATTTATCAAAAACTTACGGAATGGTGCACTTAAGATTTGTACATTTCACTGTCTGTGAATTTACCTCAGAAAAAAAACTTTTAAATATTAGGACTTTTAAAGATACAATACAATATTTAGTCACCATCCCCCATCCATATTTAGTTACATCCCCCAGACTGAAACACTTTATACTGGAAGTTGACACCTTTTGACTACTTTTACCCTTTGTCCACCACCACCCAGCAACCACCAATCTGTTGTATTGTGAGATTATTATTATGATTATGATTATGATTATTATTATTATTAGACCCCTTGTCCCTACCAGTGACCGTGGAGATACTCTCAGTTCAATATCCAGATTTTGCAGATGAGGAAAATTAGACCTAGAGATTTAAGTAAATAGGGGGAAAGGAGAAGAATTACTGAGTGTGTCCTTTTCTAGTAAAGACTTCAGAAATTATGATTGAAAATCGCAAGCGACTGTGCATGTAACGTGCATCCAGTTCTCAGTCGGGGTCTCCTTGTCCATACAGATTTTGTTGAAATAGATTCCAAGTCCCTTTTTCCCCTCCTGTGGAGAGGCCTGTGCTCTCTCCAAGACTGCACATTCCCTGGGGGTTTACAATCTCAGAGTCACTTCTGACGGAATTCTTGCTTTCTCTGGATGCTTAGATTCTCTCCCATCTCACCTCCTGCAGCTCTTTTCTCCCCTGCTGGCACACAATCTGGAAACCAAGCCCTTTTCTTTGGTGCTTCATATAACAGACTCTTCTGAAGGCTTGGAGCAATTGGGGAGTTTTAAATAGAGTATGCAAATAACCTAATATTCAAAGTCTCTGCTCCTAAAAGTCTTTCAGTATCCAGTGGCTTTGGTATCCACTGACCCACAACCTCTCTCAGCATCGACTGCAACTTCACACTATCCACCATTTATCTTGCCCATCTCTTCACTCTTCTTATATACAATACTTTTAGCTTTATCTTCTCATTTATACTTTCAGGGCCGTTTTCCATCTCTAAACTTTATCAAAGTGTTTTCCTGCACAAAAAAAAAAGTAGCTTCCTCAAGAGGAACTCTGGTGCCAACTATAAGAATAATATTATTACTCCAGCATGTATGTATGCATTCCTATTTGATTTAGCCAATAAATTTCAAACAGCTTATGCACATGAGCTGTTCAGGTTACCTACCAGCAGGTTCAATTATGAAAACTATTTAGAATAATGAGAAAGCAGGTGATAATTACTGGAACCTTATATCTAAGAGAAAGAAAAGAAACAAAAGCCTACATGATTGTAGCTTATATTGTATAGAAGAAATGACAGCATTCAAGTAATAATATCAAGAACAAAATCTAAATATTAAGCAATAGTGACATCCTTCTAGAAGCAACACCTAGACCTGTCACCTCTAGCAATTTGGTCACAACTTTGCATATGTCATGACCATATAAATAGATTCTCCTTTACTCCTGGAGAAGTTGATACTGATCTGCTATCAGCTGAACACATGTTTTCGTAGTAGAGACGACAGGTTCACCTGATCCATCTATCCCTCATCTGGTTTCCCTTGTGGCCATGCGCTGGCATTTGCAAGGCAGATCAGGGTTGTAGTGCAGTTTATAGCCATGAAGTCTCCAAATGCAAAGTCCCAACGCATAACCCTCCTTGTTATATGAAGTCAGGATCTTACAGAGAATCAGCTCAGCAGGACAAGTCACTTGAGAAGAATGGATGACAGCAGTGAAAGGAAACAGCTGCTTTGCAGTAAGTTGAAGGAGAGCAGTCACTCGAAGGAAAACCATGAGCCATTGAAGCACAGCCTTCAAAACCTGACATGGCTCTAGACTGTGGGGGAGAATGAGGACCAACGATCAGCTTCAGTGTATTGTCCCTGGATACTTCGAACCAGTTCAAGGGACAGCGAAACTTACCATGCCAGTTCCAAAAATGGAGTGCAAGTAATAACCCATTCAGCCACAGATAATGTGGTCAAGAGCATTGCCCTCACTAACAAGACACATCTGATGCAAAACCATTTTTTTCCACTGTTCTATCCTCTTGTTTCTATGGTATTTAGCTTTGCTGACCACCCTCTTTAATGGTCTATGACCTTGGTTCTCTTCAAAACAATTCCCCCTGCTCCATAAATGTGGGAAGTTTCAGTGTATACACCCTGTTTCCAAGGTTTTAGCGCTCAGCTCTGGTATGCACTTGATTACCCTAGTGAGTTCTGGTCTCCAAGTTCTGCACCCAGCATGCCATGTGCTTCCTTACCTTATCCCGTTACTTCATATATTCTATTCATCTGCAATGCTATCTCCCTACCCTGAATTCTACCCATTCTGCAAAAACTAACTCAGGCCTTTACAAGAAATCTTTCCAGAACATTCCTCCTCACAATTGTATCACCTTCTCTGTAATCAAAATATTTTCTGCCCAGTACCATCACCCAGTAACCAGACTGCCTAGTGCAGATCATGTATTGTTTACCCATTGGTTTTTGTTTCCTCTCACTAGATTTCAATTCCTCTGATTTACATTTCTGAATATTCCCAAAAAACATCTTTGCAATAAAAAAGATAAATAACTTTTCAGTTGGTAATAAAAGATAAATAACTTTTATATAAAAAAGATAAATAACTTTTCAGTTGGTGGCATCTGAACTTTTCTCCTCAGTAAAACTTTTAGTAGGTCTCCGACTTCTAGTACTACTTAGGACATCTGCACTTTCATAATATCACTATTCCTAAAGCCTATGGGAAAATGTGGTCATCTGGGAAAGATGTCTTCGGTGGATAGGTACCTTGGTAGGCAATTCCTTTAACTTACTTGGGGTTTGGAAGCAATTCAGGAGGCAACTGGCACTGAATTCCAAGTTAAAAATCACTACTACCCTTGAAAATGCACTAGAGCAGAGTTTAGAAATCGTGAAATCAATTTGACAGGTCCATTCAACTTCTTAATATTTAAAATGTGATAGGGAGGCATACCCTGGTGGCCTAGCAGATGAGGCCTCTGGAGGAAGTCCACATACTCCCAAGGACCTAGGTTTGAGACCTGGGGTTATAGGGAGCAACCAAGATGACCAGTTGTCTACCTGTCTCCCTACTTGCCTGCCTAGTTGCCTTCATTCCTGCCTATGCCTTTGCTTAAAAAAAAAAAAAAAAAAAAAAAAGATAGGATGAGGTAGAGTAGGGTAAAGTGAAAATGATAGAAAGCAATAAAAATTAAGTGCATTGTATATGTTCATAGTTCAAGTAAAGTGCTATATGGCTGTTACTTGGCCTTCAAACCCACCCTCTGTTCATTACTTTGTTAGTGGAGCTGGAACTATGCAAATCACATTTCTCCTTTGTCATCCATCTGGCTTCTTGGGGCACTAGAGTAAGAGTACAAGACTGGAGGAGGAGGAAGTGACTTGCTCCTTCTTGTTGACTTCCCACACCTGTCTGCATCACTCCAGCCAAGGCAGTATTTCCTGTCCCCCATTTCTTGTTGCGCTTCCACAACCAGCTTCACATGCTTCCTCTCCCTCCACCCAACTTGCCAGCAGCCAGCCACGCAGCCCCCTGGTGGAGAGTCCCAACTTCACTGCTCCTCTCCTCTAAGCAACTTCCTCTCCTCAATTTGATCTCCAGCACCAGAGGCAACAGCTGCTTCTTGCAATTTCTCTGTGTTCCTTTCTAAACTTTCCAGTGTTCCAACATCTGTTTAGTCAACTACCTGTGCTAAATTCTCCCTCGAAATACTCTGCTTTCTTTTTTCCTGACTGGTGAGCTCTGACAGATATAGACTGTGAAGTAAAATCTATCTCCTACTATGAATGTCAATCAAAAAGGTTTAAGAAACACCACCTTGAAAGACTGGGATATTTCTTAAATAAACAGTTGCCCTAAGTGCCATGGGGCAAGTCCTAACATGTAGACATCTGCATTTCAGATCTATGAAACACAAAGGCCCAATGTCTCTACAGTGGCCATCACTGTTGAATCCAGCCATCACCTGGCTTGTGAGTATCTGCTAATGAACCTACAGTTGTCTTGCAGAGTTTGGTCAGCATGCCAAGCTTCGTCTGGAATCTAAGCCCTCTTAGACATGTGGAAATGCAGCTTTCTAACCTACTACCCTCAACCCCTTATTAGCAAGTAGCAGGTGATAAAACATTAATAATGAAAAGGATCAGGAAGTGCCACCATAGACCTCATCAAATGAAGTGAACTTGATGACTGGAAGGGAAGGGTTAAAAATATTTTCATGCTGTCAGTTTTGTGTCTCTGGTGCTGCATTTTCTCATAGTTAATATGAGGGAACAATAGACAAGTAAATGAAGAACTTTATACCTATGTTTCTGCCTTATCCAGTCAGAATGAGGTTTCTGCTCTATTTTATTCATGAACTTGCTATACTTCTGCTTCAGTGGTCCCATTAGTCTTTAAAGACCAGACCCATTAGACCAGCCTCATTTAATCACATATTCTTAATGAAAAGAACTGCTTTACATTTTAGGAATTCAAAATATTTCTTATGTATGCCAAATAAACACAAAACCTCTTGGCAGTAGCCTTTTGGAATTCTTAGTTTTTTTCTTTATGCTAATTTAGAAATATGAGCAGAGAATCCAGGACTTGAGACTGTTAAGTGGATTTGTAACACTCTGGAGTGCTGTAGGTTTGTAACTCAGTGAATGAATGAACAGACCTCCTTAGTAGAAGGAGTGATCGTATTTTCATTGAGTGCTGCAATAAGTCACCATGCATATTCTCTAAGATACTAATGCTTTAGCTTTCCTTGCACCTATTTTAAGACCTTACATTTAATGGAGAAACATAACCAAATGCGAATTATTCAGGGAAATGTTGATGAAGTTACTTCATTTGTGACATGTACAATACCTTCTACGGAGTTGAAAAATATGTCACCTTCTGATCAGGCACTGAAGCATGTTACAATGTAGGTGACATGCCAGAGGAAAAGTAGTTTTTGATCAGGTTTTCTATTCAGTGTTATGCCAGGTAACCCAACCACAGAACATTTCAAATCCCTGTGAAAAAGGAAGCCATGCAATTGTGTCCTGTTTCCCCTTCTGACATGCAAACCTTCCTATAGAGCCCATGCTAAGCTTAGAATCCATTCTTTTCCCATTTTCTGTGTCCTCTGCTACCTTGGATATAGAAAAATGAGTGATGGGCTTAGGGGTTAAACTTCATTTCCTTTTCTCCCTTTTGTTTCTGTGCTAAATTTTATATCTCTGTTCTTGATGTGCATAAATGATACAAAATCAAAAATGTTGGCGTCCCTGAATCACTCCTAAATGGTTAACTATTCGAACAAACTCTTCATCCCATCCTCCTTATTATTCTCTTCTGATGTTTGCCAGTCTGCCTTGTTCCTTTCTGTATCTCCCCTCAAATTTCACGCTTCAAAAACCCCTCCCTGATAGTTATAATAAAGAATTCTCACAACCCTTATTCAACCTCCTTCTGTCCCTTTTCCCCAGCTCAGTGGTTCCCTGCTCTTACTGAAAGTGAAGTTCCAATAAAATAGAGCAAGTACAGCAAGTACATAAGTTTTGTCATGTTTCCTCTTTCTTGATCTGTGCCAGGATTTGTGCCTTTATGACAGATGAGCATTGCAATATTTTTAAAACATTTAAAACATGCATGAATATTATAGAGTTACATCACAAAACAAACATCTGGTACTCACCACATCCTGATTTTGATATTTTTCAGATGCATGATGTTTTTGTTACTATAAATCTCTTTATTATAAGCATCATCTAACATTGATTTGCATTTTTTACCTTTATGTGTTATTTTATTATTCTTTCTTACGATTACCTTTTGTCATTCGGTGTTGTTTTTGAGGTTTATCCATGCTTACAAATGTAGTTCATTGTAATTGCTGTAATCATATAATACAGTTCAGCCATCTCCTATTGATGGATATTTAGTTTCTTTCCAGCCTTCATATCTTAGTGCATCTGAACTTCTATAACTAAAATTCTGTAGACTGATTGCTAATAAATAACAGAAATTTATTTCTCATATTACTGGTGACTGGGACATTCACGATCAAGTAGATTCAGTATCTGGTAAAGGCCCACTTCCTAATTCGCAGACAACTGTCTCATGACTGTATGCTTGCATGGCAGAGGAGTGAGGCCTCTTTCTGGAGCCTCTTTTTATAAGGGCAGTAATCCCATTCATGAGGGCTCCATCCTCATGATCTAATCACTTTCCAAAGCCTTCCTCCTCCAAATACTATCACATTGGGATGTAGGATTTCAACAGATGAATTTAGGGAGCACAAACATTGAGTCTCTGGCATCTACCCCTAAGCCCGCAACATTCATATCCTCTTTACATTTCATCAACTCAAAAGTCTAAAATCTCATCTAAATATCTAAATCATATACGAAATTCAAGGTAAGATTGATCCTGAGGCAAATTCCTCTCTATCTGTGACTCTGTGAAATCAAACAAAACCTGGGCTTCCAAAATTCAAAACAGTAGTATAAGCACAGGACAGACATTCCCATTCCAAAAAGGAAAAACAGGAAGAAAAAGGAGTGACAGGTCCCAAGCAAGTCTAAAACCCAATGAGACAAGTTTCATTAAACTTTAAAGCTGGAGAATAAATTTCTTTTGCTTCATCCTCCACCCTCTCCCCAGGCAGAGGTCCCACCCTCCTAGTTTTGCCAAGCAAGGGCTGAACCCCTAAAGTTCCCCTAAGTGCTGGCCCCATGATTTTTGGTCATCTCACCCTCCTAGCTCTGCTGGACATTGTCCTAGGTCCTGTGCCTGGGCACTACCCTGTGGCTCTTTTGTGGGACTTTGGTATTGTCTTGATATCTGTGCAGAGGCAGCTATGCCCCTGGGGCTCATACACTCCTTCAGTAGTATTAATGCTGCCTGTACGTTCCTGAGCAGCACCCACTACAGCCTGGGCTGCACATAGGCCCATGGGCACCTCACTTGGGGCAGTCAAGGCATGAGGTGCCAGGGTGTGGATTGCAGACTTGTAATATGAGGAGGAGCCTCGCAGCTCACACTAAGCTCCTGCAAGTACCATTTCCTTTAGAACTTCTCTCCCCTTTTTTATGCACTCTGGGCCTGTGATGGGAGTGGCATGTCTGAAGTGCCTTGGGAGGTAGCCCTGGTCATTCTAAGTCTTAGAGAACAACTCCTGAATTCTGTTGATAGGGCTGATCAATACTAAACTATGAAATGTTCACTTTGCCCTGCCCTTAGTGGTGTCTCCCAAACAGATTTTCTCATTCTTTTCAATATGGACAGACTGAGAATTATCCAAATCTAAGTTTTGCTTCCTCTTTAAATAACAATTCCATCTTTAAATCATTTCTTTCTCACAATTCACAATAGAGATTCAAAAATAACTCTTACAACATTTTGTTTAGAAATTCCTTTAGCTAAATATCCAGTTTCATTGCTTGCAAATTCTAACTTATATAAAACACTAGAATATGACCACAATTAAGTTCTTTTCTGCTTTATAAAAAGGATGACCTTTCCTCCTTTGCCCAATAAAATGTTTCTCATTTCTGTATAAAACCTTATCAGAATAGCCTTTGCTATCTCTATTTCTATCTAAATTCTGTTCAAAATTACTTAAGAAGATTGAATCTCTACAGCTGTCTTCTTATGAGCTCTCACCAGAATTTCCCTTAATGTTCTGTTTACTGCAATGTAGGCTTTTTCTAGCATGCACCTGTTAAAAAACAAAATTCATCTGAGTAAACTTAAAGATCTAATTGACTTTATTAAACAACTCATGAATTTGTTGGCATTCCATCTAGCAAACAGAAAGGAGCTCCAAAGACCTGTACAAAGTGGAAGGCTTTTATAGACGGCGGGTAGGCAGGGGTTGTGGGGTATGGGAAGAGAGGGTAAGGATTATTTCAAGCAACATTCCCTTCCCTAAGGGAAATGGGAGGGTTCTGTCAGGCAGATTACCTTTCTAATACTGATAAGGACGTTCCAGACTGACTGGTATATTAAAGGTGTATTCCTAGGAAAGACTGAAACTATAATCAAGTTAAGTCTTGGTTTAGTGACTTGGGGCTTAGCACAAAGGATTCCATTTTAGGACTGTTGATTCTTTTCAATACACCTCAAAATTCTTCTAGCCTCTCCCCATTACCTGGTTCCAAAGCTACTTCCACATTTGTATTTGTTACAGCAATACCCCACTCCTGGTACTTCACTAGTATGAAAGTTTATGCTATGATTATTCTTTGATATTACTTTGTACATGTGTGTGAAGCTTTTGGAAGATTTATGCCAAGAAAAAGAATAATGGATAGCAAAGCATGTTCACAGTTTTCCTAGATTTTACCAGTTTCCTAAAGTGGCTGTATCCATTTACACTTACAACAGTGGTGTAGGAGAATTATTTTCTTTAGCATATATTTGAATTATTCAAAATTTTTAATTTTTGCTAATTTGGTGAGAGTGAAAGTATATTCAGGTTTGTGAGAGTATGAGTGTTGTCAAGTCTAGGATATAAGGCTAAAGTCAGAGAAGCAGAGAAAGTTATAAATCAGATAGTGTATTATCTAGTTCTGTGTAACTAATTACTATAATCATACGGGTCAAGACAACACACATGTACTAGTTTCTGTGGTTCAGGAATCCAAGCACAGTTTAGCTGGGTTCTCTACTTCAAAGTGCCTCCCAAAGCTGTAATTAAGGAGTTGACCAGGAATGGGGTCTCATCTGGAGGCTTGACTGAGAAGGACCCACTTCCAAGCTCACTTGGCTGTTGCAGGATTCAGTTCTCTTCAGGCAATTAGACTGAGGGCCTTAGTTCCTTGCTAGCTGTCAGCCATAGGCTGTCTTTCGTTCTCTGCTGTAGGAACATCTTCATGGGAAATCTATAACATGCCAACTTGCTTCATAAAAGTCAGCAAAGATGAGAATTGCTACCAATGTGGAAGTCAGAAGTCTTAAATGCTCTATTCATGGAAATGTCATCTTTTGCATATTCTATTGGTTAAAAGCAAGCCCTAGGTCTCATTCATATTCAAGGAGAGGGGATATTCAGAATTGTGAATACTAGGAGGTAAGGATGAGTGTGAACCACCTTAGAGTCTTTCTGCCTTAGGCAGGTATAATAGTTAAGGACATTGGTTAGTTTGCCAATATAGACCCAAATAAAAGTGAGCTAAACAAGATTAGAGATGTATTTTGCTCTCTTTCAGAACCTATCCAGATTCTGAATGTGCATGGTAGGGCTGGTATGGCAGTTCCATATTCATTAAGGACTTATGCTCCTCTATCTCTTTGATCTGTCATTCATGTGCTTCTACCTCTTTGTACGAGATTGTTGCTCCCGCACATGCTACCATGCTGCATTCCAGTCGCTCAAATCCATTCCACATATTGTGGCCAGAAGTAATTGTGTTAAAATTAAAATCTAATCATATCACTCCTCAGGATAAAAATCCTTCATGGCACCCAGAGTACCTCAGACATTTTTATCATAAAACTAGGTACTCAGTATAGACATACAAATGTATGTATACACACAAACATGGCAGTGACAACAGTTTCATGAAAAAAAACCCACCCTTACTATGTTTTATACACTGACATTCTCTGCTCTATTTCATTTACATTTAATTCATAAGCTACTAATATGGAAAAGACCTATAGGATCCAGTCCAGACTGTTTTCTCTTTTGCTTGCTCTCTGAACTCCAGACCTCTGTGCCCATGTACCACCTTCCCCACTGTCCCTCGCAACTTGCCAGCACCTCTTTGCTCCTCTAGAGTCAGCTCAAGTATTGCCTCTGGAACCTATTCCCTGGCCCATAGCCCACTTCCTTGTACCCCAGAGAACTCTTGCTTCCCACTGTCATAGCATTTATGCAGATTCCAGTCCCCTGTTCACATCATTTCCCCAGTTTACTGGGGAGCTGTTTACAATCAGCTCTTTGTGAAAGGGGACTAGACTACACCTTTACAGTTGTGTGTCCTCAGCCTTTGCATAGCGTCTGACAAAGTCAAAACATAATGTTTCTTATATGAATAAATAAATGTCATAGAGAAAGACATTCCTGCATTCCTGACACCATCTATTGAGAATCTATATTCTGAAGAGCATTGTGTTAGAAAGAATTATGGGGGAAAAAAACCAACAACAGTGGAACTTGATAGTGACAAAAATTATATAAGTATATATAAAATGACCTGTATTTATAAGTAAGTGTTCCTATGAGATGTCTCACTGACAATGGATTGAATGATGGAAGTACTGAAAAACTCATTTCTTTCATCTGTTTACTTAATTGATTCTCAATTTTCATCTCTTATGAGAAGCCTCAGACATTCTCTGACCTTTCTCTCCTAACCTACATCTACTTTCTAAAAGTACTGAACAGAAGAACAGAACTGTTGAAGTGATTTTTGATCAAGTACCCTCACATAATTGATTCAGAGTCCTCCAATATAAGCCCAGGGAGACAAAATGAGTTAGTATGACATCTTACAGACTTCAAGAGTGGGCAAGGATGCATATAACAGCTGCTTCAGAGCCATTAAGAGTCAGAAAATTCAGGAGTACCGCAGGAAGGGAAGTGAGAATCCAAAATGGATTCAGTGTCTCACTTTCAGATTCTTCTTTGACCCTAGGAGTCCATTCTCTTCAGGTCAGTTCTGTAATCCTAACTGGTAAATTAATGAATAACCCGAGGTAAAAAAAACATATGCAGACTATATTCAAAAGAATAAAATATTGTAAGATAGCAACTTAATCTGGCGTTAATTTAAAATCCCAAGCACAGGATAACAGCATTATAAATATAAATAACCTGACCTCCTACAAGCCACTGTTTTCTCCCTCTAATTAATAATTTCAACAGCTTATATTTGTACTGAGTTTTATCACATTCTATCCTGTGAGTTAGGTGTGAGTATTTTCTCCATTTTAAAGATAAGGAAACTAAGAAGCTAAATGACTGCCCATGGGCCACAGAGTGAGAAACTAGAACTGTAGGTGATTCTGATTTATATTAATACAAATTTGTTGCAAGGGAGTAGCCATCAGAAACCTCAATTCTAACCCCAACATGACCAGCTAGCTGTGTGATCCTGGGTATGTCCTTCAGTCATTCTGAAATACATTTCCTCACCAGTTTGAAAAAATGGGGTACATAATAATGCCTTCCCTATCTGCCTCACCAGGATGCTTATGAGGTTAAAACTGGTGGTTTACTTGAAAGTGCTTTATAATGGGGGTTAGTAATACATAGATGTCATGTGTTAGCAATCTATTCTAACAAAATAGAGGCAAATACTTTTATCATCTTTTTACTTTATAACAATGCCTTTCACCATAGCCATTCAGTACATATGCAGAGTGTCATGGCCTATGTAACACCCCTGTTGCTACCTTCTCTTACAGGTGCACAGGGAACTAGCCATTAAGGAGGGAAGAAATGCTTTCTTCTCAGTGACTTTAGAGCAGGAATTCTCAATATCGTAGCACATTGGTATCACCTGGAGAACTTTAGACAGACATCTGGGCTCCACCATTAAGGTTAAAATTTTATTGAGGAAGGTCTGGGCATCATTTTTTTTTTTTTATTCTTCCAAGCGATTCTAATTTGCAGCCAAGGCTGGGAACCACTATTGCAGAGACTGAAAATTCATATATTTCTTCCAGAGACAGTGCATGGGTCAAGTATATCTGTAATCACTTGGGAAAGTGATCTAGAAGTTGACCTTGAACTACAAACATCCTGAGCCCCACCATCATATATGGAGCAGACCTTTCTATTACCATCACTGTTGGAGGACAGTATGGGTGATATATGTGGTGGAAAAGACAGCAAACAAAGAAGCCTGAGCCCTGTCCTCATCACTGTGTCTCTAGTAAGATCTGCCTCTCAAAAACATTTCACACAAATTTCCCTACATTATAGGTATTCAGAACTGAGTACTTTTATTGAAAACAAAAAAAAAAACTCAGAAACACATTATATACAAATGACCAATCTTGTTTTCGACAGGTAAGGAATTAATCAAACATCTTACAATATGAGATTCTTCCATTCAATTCTAAGGCGCTTGTAAATTAATATGTTCTATATGTTTCATTTTAGTATTAATTAAGCATAATTTTACTTTATAAATGTGTCATAGTTCACATATATTGAAAGTAGTTTCTAGTAAAAACATAGGTGTAGCTATTTGGCTTACATTTCTTAAAGAAGCCATTATCAGAAGAGAATATCCAGCTAAAATCATGTCTAAACTATAATGTGACCTTTGACTTATATCATCATAAGAGGTGAAGGAACACATCCTCAACTATTTATCTCTGAGGTCCCTTCTCATAACAGAAATGGATTTTTTTTTAAAGATTTGATTTGGGGGTATTTTCCCTTTTAGGTCTGGGCACCACTAGAAAGGGATATTCCCTTTAACTGACCCCGGTAGAAATGATGTCAAGATGAGCTGCATTGTCTCATTTGACCACTTCTCTCACAAGATTGGAAACAATTTGATTGGAGTAAACTGTTATAAGACCTGGAGATTTAAATAATGAAGAGGTTTAGCTCTCATCTGAGAAGAGTTTATAGTCCAGAGCCATAGCCTAGAGACAAATACGTATACCTTTGGGACCCCACAAAGGCAATAATTAGGCAGCATTTTATTGTGATGCAGTAAGTGTGCAAAAGATGGAGCTGGGCTTCTCTCAGGGGCTTAGAACAAAATTGGCTTCCTGGAGAGCCAACAGAAGAAATCTGGCAACCTAAAAGTATTTAAAGAGTTTAGGACCCCCAGGGGAGGATTCCCAACTATTGAAGTGGAAAAGATTAAGCATTTGCCAAGTCTGTAAAGGAGGTTTCTAATGAAAAACTCAGTAAAGACCATAGACTTTGGTCAGGACATTTAAAATATATATATAATAAGACCATACATATCATATATATACAGAGTAATCAGATTGGAGATTTTATATTTTCTTCATAATAACATAAGAATCTAAAAATAGACTCTAGATAATGAAGTCATCTTTCTCCCAAGTTTGTGAGAATACAACACTTTCATTATAGAGAAGATAAGTTCCATCTAATCATCTCTCAGGCATAAATCTTGACATGGTCATCAAGATCATTTCCTCTGGCTTCTAATTACAATATGGCTACTTACTCCTCAACCCAGCCTACTTTTCATATTCTCCTGATATGAATAAAATGCAGTATGTCTGTGGTTAACCTGTTCGGTACCAGTCCCAGTTACTTGGCCTAAAATCTCTAACCTTGCAGTTACTTCACCTCTTTGTGCCTTGGCCATATAATGAGGAGAACAGTAGCAGCTTCATGAAGTTGTCAGGAGAATTAAAGCAGTTATTTCATGGGAAAACACTTGGAAAAATGCCTACCACACAGTAAAATCTCAATAAATGTTCACTATTATCACTACACTTTGTATTTACCTTACTACCTATAAAAACATTTTGATATTTGTTAAAAATAACAATGACACATGGTCTAACAAGAACTTATGTGGCAAATCTCAACAAGCTATTTAGTCACATGTGTATGTATTGTTTTTTTACATACAATCCTGAAGTTCATGAAGTATTCTATATGTGGTCTCTAATTTCAACCAGTTTATCTTCCGTGTGACAGTCAGAGTATGTGCTCATGAAACATTAATTTAAAATCTAAAGCAGTTCATGATTGTGTAAAAAGTAATTTAAACCATAAAAGCTCCCAATTTTTGGAAGAGAAATCTGAGGGAATCAAGCCTTTTTTGATACACATGAGGTTGATAGAGAACTACATGTATATCATGAAATGCTAGTAAGGAAAATGAAGGGCTATTCCAATTAGAAGACATGAGGTAAGGGCAGAAATAGAACCATTCACCTGTAACAAGTGATTCATGTTTGAAATAAGGTGAGATCTGTTGACAAAGCTACTTTAGGCACAATCTTCATGGTTGCGGGCTTCAAATGCCAGACTTAAATAGTTTGAAGTGTTCCTGGTAGAGTAGTGATTAAGTCCTTTGCCACTGACAGAGTACAGTCCACATACATCCTAAGGACCTGGGTGGGTTTGTGTGCTGAGTTCCGGTTGGGATGACAACTAAATAAAAATAAAAATGTTTCTTCCTCCTCCTCTTATTTCCCTACTTGCCTTTATTCCTATCTGCATCTTTCCTTTAAAAAACACCCAGAAGCCTGAGGACAGTCAGAAGATGGTGACCTAGTAGGGACAAAATTCAGATCCACCACAAACAGCAGCTAGGAATTCACCTGTTCTCCAGAAATAAACACTGAGCAAAAGCAGGCAGGTACAGAGGCTATAGAGACATAATAGCTTTCACATCAACAATGGGTAGGCAGAAACATCCAGATCCAGAGCTACACTACAGAATTAGGACTCTGGATTCAGGATGTGAGGGGATGGAACCATGGGAAGAAACGAACCTTCTGAAGAGTTGCTCCGAAAAACAGTTCCTCCACCCATCAGGACCAAGGATACAGAGGCAGGGGAGTTGGTCTTGATGTAAAGCAGAAAGAGAACCAGTGCCCCAGTGTCTCAGCTGGAGTCCATGCAGTAAAATTACACTAGGTACTGCCATAACTGGAAGATAGCTAGGGGAATTCCCCACCCCTAACCTGTCCCACCACTGTATTGCTCAGGAATCTCAGGATCCACCCACCATATATCCCGCCCCTAGGATTAAAGGAAGCAGGCAGTCTCCCAGAAAGGACAACCCTCAAGGCTACTCACTAGCGCCACCCTATGGTTTATGGTGGAACTGCACGCTGATTGCCAATTTTGGACTATCAACAAGTTGATCACCCTACACAACACCATGACTGCAGGAAAGCTGAACCCACATAAATATAAACATAATGCCAAACAGAGCAAAGACAGAGAAATATACACAATATTATGGTTTCAACCAAAAATTCAGGGGAAACTAAATGCACCAGATGTATGCAAACTACCTGAGGATGAATTTAGGGTAGCAGTAATAAATACACTCATGGGAATCAAGAAAACAATAGAGGAAGTAAGAGAGGACAACAAAAAAGAGAAAGAAGAAATGAAGCATTTAGTCAAAGAAATGAATACAGTAACTGAACAAAGAACTCAATAGAGGGACTCAAAAATAGGATGGATGAAGCCTACAGTAGAATCAGCAAGCCAGAAGATAGGGTAGAGAAATGCACTCAAGCAAACTAGCAAAGAGAAAAAATAATGCAAAGAAATGAAGACAGCATTCAAGATCTATGGGATAACATCAAAAGAAACAACATTCACATTATAGGATTCCCAGAAGAGAGAAAAGGGGGCAGAAATTGTATTTGATGAGATAATAGCTGAAAATTTCCCCAAGCTGAAGAATGAAACAGGCCTCCAGTTCCAAAAGCTCAAAGAGTTCCTAATGAAAGAAACTCAAGCAGACCTATACCTAGACACATTGCCATCAAAATGTCAAAAATACAAGATAAAGAATCCTGAAAGGATCTAGAGAAAAATGAGCCACATACAAAGGAGTCGCTGTAAGATTGTCAGCAGATTCTCAGCTGAAACTCTACAGGCCAGGAGGGAATGGCATGATATAGTCACAAGACTGAAAGAAAAGGATTTTCAACCTAGGATACTATACCCTGTGAGTTTAGCATTCAGAACTGAAGGAATGCTAAAAAGCTTTTCCAATAAGCAAAAGTTAAAGGAATTTATCACCACAAAACCAATTCTAAAAAAAAAACTAAAAGATGATATATAAATTATAAAGAAACCCCACTTAAATACAAGTCTATTAGACCTATTTATCTATGTTCATTAGATGTTGGTATGTAATTTTCTTTCTTTGTTATGTCTTCGTCAGCTTTTGGTAGCTTTGGGTGATGTTGGCCTCATGGAGAGTGTTTAGGAGTATTCTCTGTTCTTCAATATTTTGGAAGGGTTTGAGTAGAATTGGTATTAATTCTTCTCTGGGGGTTTTGTGAAACTCGTTGGAAAAGCTATCTTGTCTTGGGCTTTTATTTTTAGCCCTCTTCAATTTCTTTGCTTGTGATTGTTCTGTGGAGCCTGTTCAAGAACTTGGCATATATTATCTTACTTAAGATAAGCCTATGATATAGACTTATCATCCCCATTTTATACATAAGGAAACCAAAGCTAAGAAATCTGCCTAAGGTCATATAGCATACAAGTGTCAGAGCCAAGGTTCAAGTTTATCTTTTATGCCCCAAATCCCATGTGCTTGATATTTTATCCTGTTTAGTTTTATTATTATTGTTTTGTTTAGAAAAATAGCTATCCAATATTTTTAAATTTTACTTTCATTATGCCGAGATTTTTCTTCTTAGTTACCTTATTCTTCTTGACAATTCCAACTTTCAACTTTTCTAAATTAATGAATAGTGACTCAAGCTTATGTTATGAATTTTTATATATTCTACTATATTCATTTTAAAGTTTAATTTGGAAATATCTAATATATTGTACTCTTCTGTGTTTCTTTTGAAATAAGTATTTAATGTGAAAAGTTATATTCTTTTCTTGGCCTGAAAAAAAATTAAAACAAAAAATAAGGAGTGGTAAAGGAAACTAGAACTCTGGTGGTGGGTTGGTGTGAAATGTACACAGACTGAGGTGTGAATTCAATATCCTAAAAAGCATATAGCAATATTAAGTAATAAAAAATATGCAGTATATAATATAAAAATATGTATAATGACAATATAATGAATATTAATATAGCCACAATATTGTTCAATTTTACCTGTTTTGAAATATATGTAAATTTTAAGAAAGCCTATAAATAAATAATTTTGAAAAAAGATATTCGTGTTCCATATTTCTGACAAAGGCTTAATATCCAAAATATACAATGAATTCATAAAATTCAATAACAGAAAAACAGGCAATCTAAATTAAAAAAATGGAAAGAGGAATTGGAGAGACATTTTTCTGAAGAGGACATACATATGGCCAACAGGCACATGAAAAGATGTTCTATTCCCTGCCTATCAGGGAAATGCAAAACAACTATCACCTTACACCTGAAAGATTGACTATTATCCAAAAGTCTGTAAACAACGAATGCTGGTGAGGATGTGGAGAAAAGGGAACATAATATTTTACATAGTTAGTGGGAGTGCAAATTGGTGCAGCCCCTATAGAAAACACTGTGGAGCTTCCTCAAAAAGTTGAAAATGGAAATCAGATTTCTTGGTATTTATCCAAAAGATACAAAAACACTAATTCACAGAGATTTGTGCACCCCCATGTTTATTACAGCCTTAATCATAATAACTAAGAACTGGAAGCTACCTAAATGCCCAATGTCAGATGAATGGATAAAGAAGATGTGATATATATACACAATGGAATATACCCAGCACTCAGAAGATATGAAATCCTGTCATTTGAATCAGCATGGATGGAATTATCGGGGATTATGCTAAGTGAAATAAACTGAATTAGTAGAAGAAAAATAGATACCGGATAATTTCAATCATAGGTGGAATGCAAATATGAAACAATGAAGGAACAGATGAATGAAAACCAACATGTGGACATTTGCAATAGAATTGTGGTTACCAATAGGGCATGGGACAGTGGGGGCAGGAGGAAAGCGGTGGCGGGGCGGCACAATGGTGGTGAAGCCCACTGTACAAGGGTAAAGGACACTTGGCCTCCCTGAAACTACCCCAATGTTCATGTAGACTTTCCTCCTGATTCTCTTTTGATCCCTCTACTTTTTCTGTCATGTGTGTGCCTAATATTCCAGACAATAAGAAAATCAAATTTGTATCTTGCTCCCTCTGAAGGTCACATAGTACTTCCTGATTGTGTAGGGATTTTTTAAAACTATTTCCATTTGTATTAGTAAATAACTTTTAGTTAGTAGTTAATTCGTGTATTAGTTTAAAAGGTTAGACTACACTTTAAATGGATACAGTTCCTTGTGCCTAAATTATTCCTTATTAATGTTGATAAGAAATATAACAAGTTTAATGATTGAAGATACAAAAAGATGACAGTCACAGCAGCATTATTTATCGTAGTGTAGAAGTTTGTATCATTTATCATTTAAGTGTATGATAGTATCTTGTATCTTAAGATCATTTCTTATGCAAAATTTAAAAATGCAACAACTAATGTGGAGAAAAGGGAACATAATATTTTACATAGTTAGTGGGAGTGCAAATTGGTGCAGCCCCTATAGAAAACACTGTGGAGCTTCCTCAAAAAGTATCTTAAGATCTTTTCTTATGCAAAATTTAAAAATGCAACAACTAATACAACCAATTTCTATTTCTATGAGTACAAGAGGCAAACCTACATTCAACTTTTTTTACTTATTGCATCACTGAAGTAGACACAGTCATGCCTTGGATAATGGTTTAAAGCGATGGTGACTCCAGAGAACCTCCTAAAATGTCTTTCAACTCAGGAAGTAATGAGTGGATTCATGCTTTCTATGTTGAATTTAATGATACAGTGGTGTGGAGAGCAGTGCTACTCAGAGTGGTCTCTAGATTAGCAGGTCACCTGGGGGCCTGTGTTGGAGAAGAATTAGAAATGCAGGTGCTAAGTCCTACCTACCTACCTCCTTCTGAATTGCAGGTCGGGGAGGAAGAGCCAGAAATCTAGCAATCTAGCATTCATGTTTTATATCAAGAATAGGGAAGCATGTTTGTGTGTGTATGTGAAGGCCGTGGTTCATAAAATGGATGGGAAACATAATAAAGAGTCACATGGCTGAAAATAAAAAATTTCAGTGTTTTATGTTAATAGATATACAGTATTCCTCTAATTGCTTTTTAATTATAGAACTATTTCCACTCAGAATTCAACAACACTTACATACCTTAAGTGTCATCTTATGGCGAATCCCAGGAAGAGAAGAAAAACGGGAAAGAGACTGAGCCAAGCACTTAGAAACAAGTATCTTTAACTTTTACTGCCTCTGTGTTTGTTCTCTTGGGAGAATGATAGTATGCTTTGGATAGAAATGGTTTAAATAGCTTTACTATAAAAATGACATTAATACTTACATCTGACAAATGTTATGTTTTAAAAATCTTTTTTCTTCCTGAAATGCTTTTCTCCTAGAATCTAGTCACAGCACACACACCACCCAGCTCAGGAGTTGTGCAGCCTGTTTGGTGCCTGTGGCTTTGTTGCAAGCTACCTTACGAGCAGCCCGCTTCCAACCAAAACCTACAGCATCTGATCACAGTTTGCACTCTATTAATGTGAACTCTCCTTTCCTTCCTCAGAGTACACCTTACTCTGGCACCATTCAGTGCCCTTCTTCCTGAAATTCCCTCCTGCCACTTGTCCACCAGGCAAAACCCTACACATCCATCATGCACTTGTCCTCAGGAAGCAATCCTGGAAGCCCTCGGGCAGATTTAAGGATTTCTTCTGGACACACACACCCCTCTTTTCACATAGTCCCTTATAGTCATTATACTTTCTCTCATTGCATTTGTTTATACTCAGATTTATCTCTCCATTAGACTAAGTCATTTGAGGACAAAGACAGTGTTATAATTGTCAACAGTTGGTTTAGCACCCAGTATAAAGGTATTATTTTTAATAAATAGATTGAACGAATGAATGAATAAGTAATATTTGAACAAATATCTATAGGGATAGAGAATTGGGGACTATAATCAATGACTGACCACACTGAAGAGATAGCATTTGACCTGGATATTGAAGGGCAAATTTGATTTGGCTTAGAAATAAAAAGGAAGAGAATTATAAACAGGAGAGTAACAAGAGCAAAAGTCATGGGCATGGAAAAACATATCGCCTTCTCAGAGAACAACTAATATTATAGGTCCAGTAAAAGACATTTGAAAAAGGAAATGAGGCTGATGCTAAGACTAGAAAAATGTGCCAAAGAATTTAGGTCTTATTCTGGGCATAATGAGGAACTAGGAGGAATTTTAAACAGGGGAGAGATGTGATGAAATAAGGAACCAGACAGGAGATTGGTTAGGAGGAAATTGCTATAGTCCAGGCAATTATACTAATTAATAACCTGACAGAGCACAATGACAGTGAAGCAAGGGGAAAAAAAGACATTTGAGAAGACTTTTGGAAAAAGGACCCAGTGAATTTGGCAGCCAGTTGAAAGAGAGGAACCAGCACAGTTGAAGTTGGACCTCAGCTTTCTGCTCTGGTGACTGAGTGAGAGCTCAGATACATCACCTTCTAGTGTATCTTATCTCCAGAGGACACTGCACATTCTGTACTCTTTGCAGCTCCTGCAGCTCCTAACATGGCTACGTATTTAGAGGGACTTAGTAAGCATTTTGGTAAAAGAATTAATGATTCTTATACCAATTTCTTGCAAAGGAAAATATTACTCAATTGCTTATGTCTTTTTCAGAGAGATGAGTTTTTCTTAGATCTGCAGCATGTTTTGAACCACAGTTGGATTCGTAACTGCATCAATCATTTCATTCCACTTGTACATCCAGAAAACTGACCCCTGTCACTGCACCAATGGAAATCTCCTTTCAGATTGTGTGTGCTGGGAAATGCTAGGCAAGTGGTTGGTATTTTCACTTTTTTGGAGGAAGAGCTATGATAGTTTCAGTCCTCTGAAAATAAATACAAAACAATAAAACCCTCTGAGCATTTTTCTCCAGTGGAAGAAAAGAAAACCAACCTACTACAGGTAAATTGAAATCTTCAAATAGACCCATAACACATCGTTGAGACATTAGTGAGATAATGACTTTAGTTAGACGGGGAACACAAATCTTTACATTTCTTCATTCGCCTGGCAGGACTAATGAGATTTTTTGGCGGGCAAGCTGTTTATCCCTTGGGTAACATTGGCAAGAGCAACTTTTATCTTTATCAATCAAGAGTTTCTTAAGCTGCAGTTTTTTCTACCCATAAAAAGTATCGTAGCCTAAATCACAACATTTGCAACATGTAAGAACCTCTTTTCTTCACATAAGCACTTTATCCATCCCCATCACTTGTGTGGATCTAATCATTCTTTCCTGAAGACACGTTATTTCTTAACAAGGGGCTGGTAGAAGAAATGGAGAAAAGGAAAAGAAATACCAGTTCCAAAAGGGACGACCCACAAAGAGATGTGGACTGACAGCTCCACATCTAGAAAAGTCTGTGTGCCCAGTACGTCACTAGGACGGAGCCATAAGCAGGCAGTATCATAACTACCCAACAAGCAGTGGAGGCTCTCTCCCATCAGCACTGGCTGAGAATAAGAGCATGGCAACCACCACTAACTTCTGAAAAGGGGATTTGGCCTCTCCTCAGAGTTTTCATATCACTTCTAATAACCTCCAGTGTCTTTTTGCACCACTTCATTAGCTCTCATACGCACACACACATGCACACTCACATGTTTGACAGTTACCATCATTATCTCCTATAATGATATATCCATTCTACCTTTGTAACTGAGAAAGTGTCCCCAGTTCTCAAACCAAAGGGATATTGGAGAAATGGCTCAGCAAAGTCAATCAATGAATAGGTTCTATTTCTAGTTCTGGGTAAGGTAGAACAAACACACTTCACCCAGTTTCTCCCATTATAGCTGTGATTTGGGGAGCCACCATTTAAGAACTCTTTAGAAAGTAAATAACAGGTTGATTGGAGAAGAAAACAAGAATTCAAAGTATGATCAAACTGCTTGTGTATTTACCATTTATTCCCTTGGTATTCCCTGGACAGAGCTCAAGGCAGGCTGAAATCCAGAAGTGGGCATCAGTGTGGTTGGAGAGAGCTCCAGCCGAAGCCTTGTAGTTCAGGTACAAGGCATGAGAAAGGACCTTCTAGCAGTGGCAGTGGCAGCATAGAAGGCCCCCAGCATGGAAAATGTTACCAAAGAGGAGCCTTCCTTTTCAATTAAAGAAAGGAGTGATACAAGACCATGCTTTTTTCCTGTCTGTGTCCCTACCACTTAATCCTGGACATGGGCATAGTCTCAGAAATTGCACAGAAGAGCAGGGTAAATAAGACCCCGTATTTCCAGTAGACAAATGAAAAGGAGACCCCTCCTGGAAAGAGGAAAAGGGTATCAGAGAGAGAAAGATCAGGAAGAAAAATCCATGAAATTACTTGCTAACTTTTGGTCTTACCCCAAGCTAAGCTTGCTTAGATTTTATCACAAAAAAGCGTAACAGAGGCTTTGAGAACTGAACTAACATACATCACAATCTAGGTCCCAGTCTGACCATGAGATGGTGGACATTCAGGAGAAATCTGAATAGCGCTGCAAAGACTTTGAAAATGGAACTGACATTAAAACCACAACCCACAGAAATGTGGTCAGAATTTACAACCAAAGCCCAGTTGTGTCAATTATCTGCTAACAACAAAACATTCCCTACAGGATTTAAATAATACCCAGTATCTCATATCAGAATACTTAGAATGTCCATGATATGATAAAAAATGCTTGGTATATGAGCCAAGGAAATCTCAACTCACATGGGAAAACAAAACAAAGCAATGGATATCAATGCCAAGATGATACAGATGTCAAAGTGACTACTATAAAAATATTCAAGGAATAAAGATAAACACTCTAGGAAAGTCTCTGCAGAGAGAGAGAGAGAACCGTTATTTTAAAACTAAAAATACAATAATAAAAACTTAAAACACAGTGGGTTCAGAAACAATGGAGATGACTAAGAATTGATCAAATTAAAGATAGAGCAATAGAAATTACTCAATCTTAATAAGAAGACAGATTGAAAACATAAAATGAACGAGTTTCAGGATCCTGTGAAACAATTCCAAGAAGTCTAATATTTGTGTCATCAAAATCCCAGAAGGATAGAAGAATATGGTATAGAAAAATATTTGAAAAATAAAGACTGAAAACTTCCCAAAGTTAGCAAAAGGCATAAACCTATAGATTCAAGGAGTTCAGTAATCCTTGGCACATTATAATCCATCCCAGGCACATTATAATCAGACTGCTAAAAACGAGAAACAAAAAGACCAAAAATCACTAAAACAGAGTGAAAGCCACTCATTATTTGTGGGAGAGCACAACTTTGGGATTCCTCAGAAACAGTTGGAAGTGAGAAGACAGTCAAGCAACAGTGTTAGTGTTGAAAAATATCGTCATCACAATATTCTATATCCTAATAAAATAGCCTTCACATGAAGATGAAACAAAAAAATATGACACTTTTTTTGACATCAGACATGCTTTAGAAGAATTGCTAAAGAAAGATCTGTGACAAAATTACCCTCTGTGAAAACTAGACTGTAAAGGTTATGTACTGTAATGATTTCATTTATATTGTGTTCTCAAAAAGATAAAACTATGGTGATGGAAAAAGGATAAGTGGTTGCTAGAGGTCAGGAGTGGTATGAAGGTGTGAGTAAATGGCATGGCTTGAAAGAATGTAAGTGATGAAGCTGTTTGTATCCTGACTGTGACCGTGGTTACAGGAAGCTCTATCTACAGTAAAATGCATAGAACTCAACAGACATGCAGTCAAAGTCACTACTGCCACGTTAATTTTTAAAGTCTACAAAACAGAGGTATCCCTAAGAACCTTCTAGTCTCTGAGTAATACTTGAAGCTTCACCACCAAATTTGCATGTCTTTTGATGAGGGCAATCGATGAAGGGCCATGGTCAATGCCAGGCTGTTTCTGCTGCCCCTGAGTGCAGTTAATAGCTCAATGTACCCTCCCCGCCACCATCTTGTTACCAGTTGAAACAAAGAATATATCACATGCTTGAAGTGAGCAGTGAATAAGTCAAGATTCATTTTGTGACAGCCCTCTAGCTGTACAAAAACTATAAAGATGACCTCCCATCATCCCTCCTCACCAAACAAGAAAAAAAGTTGAGCTTATCAGGATCAGGACTTATAGTTCAGCTTCACCTCATCATTAGAGCACCAACTTCTGAGTTTCCTTCCTAGATGCGACACATGTGGGTCCCAGCAGGCCCAGAGCCCCTACCCACTGCACCACTCTATCACTTTGCCAGCATGCTGAGCATTTCTGTCATAGTAGATATTCTTTTGGTCAAAGTAATCATTCTCCACATGTGCCTTGTAGTTAGTAGTAGTATTTTTGTGTTGGGCAGACCCGTAGGAAGAAAAGGGAGTATGCATTCGTGTAGAGGAAAGAATGGGATAAAAGTAAGAACTTTAGCATTGCTATGGTACTGTAATTCAGCATTGTGTTTTAAACAAGTTATAATATGAGACTCTCCCCCTTACAGAAGGAATTATATCCTTTCAGTATTTGTCACCTGCACAGTGACAGACATGTAGAGGTGCTCACAGAAATGTAGGCTGTAAACAAGTAAATGAATGCATACATGACAATAAATGAACTGTGTCATGAAATAAGCTAACTCCTGCAAATACAGCAGATGGTCATGCTCCCCTGTTCAGCTGTGTCTCTTGTCACGAATGGAAGGCAATGGGTAGTGGTAATCCAGTGACCTCAGACAAGGGTGCCAAAAGAGGGACTCAGTCTGTCAATAGGAAAGCAGAATTGGGTCACAGCAGGTGACTCATCATCCTGGCCCAGATTGTCCTGAGCAGTCCATCTCTGTGTTGAGCAGAAGGAAGAAAATAAGCAATGGAAATGCACTAAGGTCAACATGTGAACCAAAACATCCTCTAAATTATTTCTCAAATAGTGGCCTGCCCTTAAAAATATGTTTAAGAAACACTGTATTGCCTTCTGAAAGATAAACAATGCATATTTACTTGATTAAAACCTCTGAAAAGTCCATGGTAAATAACTATATTTAACTTTTCAAAAAATTTGATTGAGATATAATTAACATAAGCACAGATCTTACATGTTCATTTCAATAAATTCTAAGAGTTGAATATTCAATTTACTGCCACCCAAAACTTTCCATTACCCTGAAAAGTTTCCCCATCCCAGTCAAACTCCTATTCCTATGCAGTTACAACCAAAGCTGACTGATCACCAAAATCTGCTTTTGCCACTTCTTAGACTTCACACATCATGCTGTGTGAATTTTTGTTTGGCTCCTTTTGCTCAATATGAGATGTTTTAGTGATATCAATGTTCTTGTGTATATGAGTAGTTCATTTTTTTGAATTACTGCACTATATTTCATTTGTGTGTGTTTATGAATATAATGATTTATTTATCCATCCTCCTTTTGATGAATATTTGGGTTGCTCCCAGATTTTGACCATTTTTGAATAAGGCAGGCCTCAACATTCTTGGGCAAGTAGTTTTGTGGGCATATGTTTTCATTTTTCTTGTGTAAATACTTAAAAGAGCAATTGCTAGATCATATGGGTAGATATTTTTAGCTTTTTTAAAGCTACCAAACTTGGGGATGGATGCCAACTTATTGTGGTGATCATTTTGCAATATATACAAATATAGAATCATGTTGTGCACCTGAAATGAACGTAACATCATATACCAATAATTTTTCAAGAAAAAAGAGCAGCTTTTTTCAACAACAACTGTCAAAGAATTCTCCAACATAGTAAAGGGGTTACACCTGTTTAACATTTTAAACTTAGTATTTCCTGGATTAATTTGACCTCAGAACCGCACACATCTGTAAAATGATGGATCTGTGGGATTCATTTTTTAAATTCCTCCCAGCAGTGCGAAAATGGCCAAGGCCTTCAGAAGTGGCGCTATTGTGTCTTCTTTATGTATATCTTGTGAGCAAAAGCAAATGCAGCGAAACCCAAGATGACCCAGAAAGACTTCAGAGGTTGGAAAGAGGAAGATGAAGGCAGCCCTTGGGCGGGAAAGAGCTAGTAGTCCTTAGGACAAAGGTATTGTTGGGGCACAAGGAGAATTTGCCCAACCCCCTGAACAAGTTGGTTGAACAAACACATTAATATCAGACAGTATGAGTAGGAGAAAAGACCAATTTTAACAACATATATGTGGAGAATCTACATGACTGCATATGGCTGTAAATTCTAGGGTAAATGAGACAGACCAGAGACTTGTATCCTGTGCTGAGAAATAAAAAGGAGGCCAAGGGTGTCAATGAGAGGTGAGGGGGTCTTCAGATGAGGGAATGACTTTATATGACAAAACCTTGCCTCTGGATGTTTTTCTTGCCTTCTGATAGTTTTCTCCAGTAAGATTTTTGTTTCTGGACATGACTTCATTCCTAAGTGTCTTTGGTAAGGGTGACAGTGTCTCCCTCAAGACCCCCAAGAACTCTATCTTTATCTCCACATACGAAGATGGCACACATGGAGGAAAGTCTGCTCTGCACATCTCGGGAAAACATCTCGGGAAAAGGCCTCGCTGGGTATTTATGGGAAGACCAGTGCCATAGTCTGAAAGAGAGACTTCAGTCAGAGGTGAATCTGAGTTACCAAAACTAGAAAACAATTAAAGCAGAGACAATGGCTGACAGCAGACAGACACCAGGATGCGCCCTGGTGACGCAGGCACCTGAGGTGTTGGTGTGCACCTGGTTTGAGACCCGGAGCTGGGGTGACAAGCCAAAATGAACAACAAAATAGATCAAGGTGTTTCTACCTCTTCTTCCTACCTCTCTTAAATGCTTCTTCCTCCTCTCCCTTCCTTCTTCCCTCTCTTTAAAAAAAGTCTCATGTTTTAAAAGTTTCTTGGGTGTAGGGCATCAATAATGATAAGATATTAACAAAACTCTTCAACATTATTGTGTTTTTAAAAAGAGGAATTGGATGGATGATTTGGGGTAAAAGTAAAATAAGGGACAGTGTAACGTAACTTATTCGAACTCCATTGTTAAAGATGTGAAACTTATAAAGACATATAACTGTAGGGACACAATTCCCCATGGCTCTCTCAAATCTCTGCACATCTCAGGTAAAAACATTGACTGCTCTTTGCTCTGACTTGTCTTTTGAAGGATATTTATATAAAAATAAAAACAGTATCTCCCTCTGGAGCAAAATGCAGATTTGATTCTATCCTTGGAGAATAGCGGTAATACCTACCTCTGAAGAAAGGGCATGTATGCTTACTGTACTTCTTAAAAGATTCAGGTTCCCTAAACTCATAGTTCCTCTTCTGAAATATAACTGCATGTACAAGCATAATCTGGCTTAACAATGCTCCAGGAATTGAAATTTGGGGAACAAGTACCAACAAATAAATAAAAAATGAAAAATGCTGATATTCCCTAGTGTGGATCATCCGAACCAATTGCAACGAGTATGTAGAGAGGCTTCCCCAAACCAAGTAGCAACACCAACAGGCGTCCAAGAATTCAGTTCAATTCTGACACCGTCTACCTGAAGATGTCAGAATGCACAGGTCAATGGCTCAGTGTCCCAAGACTTCAGTTCAAATGCCCATAACAGCTCAGACTTCTGACCAACAGACTACAGATCAGAGATTCCCATGAGCCCCAATTCAGGTTCAATTCATCTGCTAGAATGACACACAAAAATCAGAAAACCAGTTGACTCACGAGATCAACAGCCAGATGAAGAGAAATATAGGGAGAGGTCCCAGAACAAAGGAGCTTCTGTGTTCTTGGAGCTTGGTGTCCCCAACCTAGAAGTTTTCTGAGCCCCTCCTATTTGGGTTTTTTGGAGGCTTTATTACATATTCACGACTGATTAAATCATTGACCATTGGCAACTGAATTCAACCTCCAGCCCCTCTCCCCTCCCCAAAAATCAGGGGGCAGGACTTTTAATCCCACCTTCAGTTCTGGTGGTTTTCCCCAGCAGCCAGCCCCCATCCTCAGGTGTTTCTAAAATTTACCCTTATTAACATAGACACATTAAGAATATCAAGACACCCATTTTCACTTTTCAGGTCTGAAGAACCGAGGACCTGAGGCCAATATTATGACTAAGAGATGCTCCCATTGCTCTAAGGGCTCAGGGGATTCCAAGGGCTAGGGGTTGTGAGCCAGGAACTGTGGACGAACATTATATATGAGAAACGTACTTCGGTCACCTGAATAACCAAATGGATATGTCTTGTAAAGCATAGTATCACGTCTTCCTACTGCTCCATCTGTGAGCAACGAACTGTCCTTCTCTGACCCAGCAGTCTCCTGTCTTCTTCCAGCATTCAGGAAACTGCAGCAACTACTTATTAGCAGTTAACTAGAGTAAAATCTCAGTCCTTTCAAAGGTCTTGACACTTACATGTGAATTTCTTGAATAATAGTAGAAAAAATCTTCTTCTACAGTTTTCAAAAACCTAATTTCTGAGCAAGGAGAATTCTAAAATCAAGATACTTAAAAACAAACAAACAAACAAACAAATACCCCACTGAGTTGAAGAAAGTAAGAATTTCTTATTATATTTTAAATTTCTAAACTAATGGTGCTGGGCAAGTATTTTCCTTCACTTTCTAGAAAGCTATTTAGCTGACACCAGTTAGGAAAAGATACTCCCTTTATTCTCGAAACCAACAGAATAAAACTTTTGTATCACAAAGAAGAGACTCTAAGTCAGTCTCAGCTGCCAGAATCACTAGGGTTGCCCAAAGGCAGAGTCTCCTCTGCTTCTTCGTTTCGAAGGCTGACTGGATCATGTCTCCCATGAACCCCTGAGGAGGGCCTATCTCCACCACTAGAAAAGAAGAGGATGCATCTCTCCACTTGCAAACTGTTGGAAACCCTTAAAAAAATCTTCAGCCAGAGAGCAGAAGGTTAGTGGCAAGGTGCCCATACATCAACTTGCCGGAAATTCAGGCAGTAATTTGGACAGTAAATCACTCAGCCTAGTCAAAGGATTCACTAAGACCCTTCACCCTTTTCCTTCCGGCTCCCACAGCCCATGTGCCACCTATACTTTTGTCCCAGTTACTTCTTATGTAAATAAGTCATCTGAGCATTCCCCACAACAACTACCATCTTCACCTGAAGTTTACCTGCCTCTAAAATCATGAACTTCTCTCACTCCTTTTTTCTTAAGGACCAGAACTACTTCAACCTAAGTCCCTAGCTGTGGATAAATAGATAAGGAAGATCTGGAATGTATACACAATGGAACACTACTCAGTCATAAAAAGGAGAAATCTTGTCATTTGTGACAACATAAAAGGGAACATGAGAGTATTTCACTGAATTAAGTAAGTCAGAAGGAGAAAGATATTGGATGACTTCTCTTATATAAGGAATATGGAGAAATAGCACAAATGAATTGATACGATAAAGTTAAAATAAATCTTTAGACTTTGACAGCAGAACTGAGGTTACCAGAGAGTAGGGAGGGAATAAGGAGTAGGATCATGTGGAAGAGGGATTTTACTGATTTTTTTTTCCCTTTCATGTTTTTTTGTTTTTACTTTTATTTTTTAAAAAGTTTTTAAAATTTTTCAGAAGCAGGATTGAAGACTGGCAGGCAGAAAAACAGGAAGAGCGAGGAGGAGGAAGCATTTACTTACTTGTTCAGGTGTTTATTTTGGCTGCCCCCATCCCCATCCCTCCTGCAGTAGCAAGCTCTGGTCCTTCAGCTTTATGTGGACTACGCTGGAGCTCAGACTTAAATCCTGAGCCACCAGGGCATGCCAGGAAAAAAATTTTCTGAAGAACCAGTATTTTATCCATGTTAGAAAGAATCCCCTTCTTCACTCTGAAATCATTGATCTTCATCTTCATCAACACTCACTCTCATCGTCCATCACTGACTGACTTTTGAGATTCCTTCCCAATCTCATATCAGTGATTCATTGTTACCCATTCATTTATTCATTTTCCTTGAAATACACATATACCTCCAAAACCGACATTGACCCTCCGCAGATCATTCCCTTTCTGGCTCCTAAATTTCCAGTTTACAAGTTAATTCATTCCTGGGTAATTTCCAAGATATGTATTACCCTTGGTGTAGCACAGTGTGCTTAATAAGAGACCTACTCATGTCTGATATGATCTCCTCATTTCCCTTTATCCAAAGACATGTGTATGTGTGGGTGCATTCATATGTGTGTGTGTGTGTTTAATGATATCAGCAGGCACAGCCTGGTGGAGTAAGTAGTGGCTACATCAGTTGCTTCTGAAGGAGCATAGGCCACATATCCCTGTGTTAAAGTCCCAGATCTGGCGGGGGAAACAACCAGTGTGGACAACTAAATAAAAATAGAATACAATGCTTCTTCCTCCTCTTCTCTCTTCCTGCCTGCCTGCCTGATTGCCTTCATTCCTGCCTGAACCTTTCTTCAAAAAAAAAAAAAAAAAAGCAAACTAACAGAATACCTAAGTGGGAATCAATTGCTTGCCTGCCACCATGGGTAGATACAATTTGTGAGGTTTGAAGCTTTTAGAATTTGAGGAGCCCTCTTTAGGAAAAACCATGAAGGTGTGCCCTGGTGGAGTAGGAATTGGGTACAGTCCATATACATCCCAATGGCACCGGTTCAAAACCCGGGAACATTGGGAATAACCAAGACAAACAACTAAATAAAATAAAGTGCTTCTTCCTCCTCTCTCTTCCTACCTGCCTACCTCTGCTTGCTATCATTCCTGCTTGAAACTTTTCTTTAAAAAGAAAAATGTCAAAGACAAAATTCTCTTAAAAGGGTCCCGTATAAGGAGAGATCCTAAAATTTGTGCTTGGTCAATTTTGGGTAAACTTATCACTGTCTGCTTTGGGTTTGTTTTGCCTGGCCCAATGACTTTTCCTCTTTTAGTCTTTTTTCTTTTTCCTTCTTTTTCTTATGAACAGTTCAAAGAAAAGCAAATATTACATCTACGAAGACAATGATCATCTATTATCCAACTTCTACAATAATCTGTCCTTAGTAAGTTTTCAGTTGTCCAGAGTTCCCACCACACCCCTTCACATGTACTGCTAGTTGGGACCAAATCTCTAATATCATTTTATCTCTGAAATATTTCAGTAAGCATCTCTAAAAGAAAGACTCTTTCCAAAACAGACCCACAGTATCATTATCAAATCTAAACAAATATCACCCTAAACAAGTCAGTGTTCAAATTTCCCTAATTGTCTTGAATCAGGAACCAAATAAGATATATATTGCAACTGGTTGATAAGTCTCTTTTAATCTATGAATATGTCCTCCAAATTTTTTATTTTCCTTGCTATTTATTTCTTGAAGAAACTGAATCATTCTGTCCCAGAAGGTTTCCCAACCTCAGTTTTGCTAATTGCTTTCTTGTGGTATCATTTAACATGTTGTCCTGTCTCCTTTATTTCCTGTAAATTGGTAGTTAAATCTGGAAGCTTGATCAGATTCAGGTTCGATCTTCTGACAAGAATTCTTCCGAGGCATGTAGTCCTATCTGACCACAGGAGATAAATTATGCTTCTTTTTGTTAGGTTAGTGTCTATTGCCGATCATTGCTAAGATGTATTATTTCCCAATATTTGTTTGATTTTTATTTAAATTTGAGAACCTTTAGTCAGAAGCTTATGCACTCCACGGTGTTGACTGTCCTTGCCCCAGGCAAACTTCACACCTTTACCTGGCTGGCTGGCACTGAATGATGGAGAAGCTATGGGTAGACTGCAACAGATAAAGATAAAGCACAAACCTTGTGCTAATGGAGTTAAGGGTTGTCATACACACAAGAAAATAACAACAACAAAGATGTCATAAAGTGGTACACATAACATGCGCATTGTTCCCTCAAAGGAGTATAGAGAAGGCAGTAATCAACTGGGACAGTCAGGGTAAGGAGTGTAACCAAACTCAAAGTTTCTCAACTGAAACAGAACATTGTGTTGGTGCCTGCTCTGAGGTCCTAGATCTGAGTTGGAGTCCAACCCAGGATTCCTTTGGCAAATGGCCCACCCATTCTTCAATGTGTGTTTTGGGTCAAAGATTCCACAACCAAGTTTTTGGCTCCCTCTTTATTATATATCACCTGGTGGTATAAGCACAAGTTACAACATATTTTCCAACAGTGAAGATGAGGGAAGTGATCCACCGTTATCTGCTGTGGGAAGTACAAAAAGAAGAATATTTGTTGCACGTCTACTTTGCGCCAGACAGAGCTGGGTACATACGAATGCAGTATTTCCCTCCTACCTCTCACAACACTGAGAGGTTAGCATTTGTGGCAGAGGCTGCTAGGTATATATCCAATATCCCCATTCACCTCCTTCCAAACACAATCCCAATTGTGTTTACAGTGGGAAAAATATGCTCACTAACAGTTGCCCCCCAGGCTCTCTTGTAGCTTACAGTAACTATATGGAGTGAGGCTCACCAAAGGGTTGTAGCTTCAAGTCAGCTAGGCATTTCTGGGGAGATATTTGGGGGCTTCCCTTTCTTCCTTTCTTTTCTTTGTCTTCCTGTCTGGAATGCAGAATTCCATGGGAAAGAGAGCAGCCATCTTGTAAACCATGAGATCAAAGTGAAGATGAAAAAGTCTCACACTAAGAATCACCGCAGAAAGGAAGAAGCAACCCTCCCAAGTAACCCAACCCTCCCTGAAATGCTTCCTCTGGAATTCCTAAGAAGTGTGGAAAAGGAAAGTCTTAATTTAGTTAAATTGTCACTGTCAACTTTCTGTTATGCAGAGCACAAACATAGCCCCTCTATGAGTTGCTGTGATGGCTTCTACTTATGTATGAAGACACTGACATTCAAGTCGGTTAGGCAGCTCAGTCAAGTTTACACAACCAGAATAGGGCACAGTTACTATTCAACATTTCTATGTCTTCCCTATGTCTCCACCTGAGCAGAAAACACACAGACCTTTTGCTACTCCATGATACCTTTCACTGGGCAAATGAGTGGCTCTTTCTCAGCATTTGAAAGTCAGATGGGATGAGTATTTTCCCTTCTCTAGAGCACGCCATCTTCTTACCACTTCTGGACCACCGTGTTCTTCGGCCACTCAGAACCTAGGCTGCTGACAATGAGAACATTGTCCCTTTCCAGGCCAGTGCCCCTGAAAATAGATGAGTGGCAGCTGCTAGAAATCTCTTCTCCCCTCAAATGCCTCCTCTATCTACCACCTGTACTGCAATTGAAGCATATCCAGAGCATTCCTGTTAAAATAGAGCTATCATGCCTGGTGGTTCCCCACAAAACTCTAGTCCCAAGGGGAGTGACTATGTGTTATTGAATTTAATGAAAACTAAGGTACACAATCTTTCACACTTTAATATCTCTGAATCAGGATGTTTGTATAACTTATACGTCTTATAATTATCATAGATCATTTTTCTCTTTAACGTATCTGAAATGATGATGCATCTTAGAGGCACTAGCATCTTAGTTTTACTGCACTTGGTGCTTCAACATAAAAGGGTTCCATGGACATATAAGTTTAGGAACTCTGTTAGAAATAAAACAAAAGTTTTTAATGCACTTTTAACGCTCTGAGAAGTCAGAGCATTAACAAAGTAAAGTGCATCTCAAAAGAATTGCTAAAATTATGTAGCCACAGAACATTTTTGTTTTTGTAGAGCACCTTATGGTACTAGTGTTATATGGAACACAAATTAAAACTACTGTATCAGGCCATATACTCTGGATTAATTAGGTTTCCAACCAACTGTTCTCCATGAGAGAATTCTGAGAGAACTGGTAAGTATAAAGCATGACCTTTTAGAGTGAGTGTCGAAGACCTCACAGAGGCACTGTTCATGTAGTCAGTCACTGGAAAACAGAACAGATATCTTAGAGGGAATATTAGACAGTGGAGGATACAATGATGCTAAATTCTACTCCTGGCTTTATTTTTTCAAAGGTAAAGTGCAGGTAGAAATGAAGGCAGGCAGGCAGGAAGAGAGAGAGAAGGAAGCATCTATTTGTTTTCATTTGGTTGTTACCCCCTAGCCCCCTAGCCCCGAGACACAAACCCGGGCCCCTGGGACATATGTGGCTGCACTCTGGCAGGAGGTTGCTGACCAAACCCCTACTCCACCAGGGCGCACCCACTCCTCGACTCTTGTAATAGGCTGTCAAGCCTGTTTGTCTCCACTCAGTCCAAAGAGGCAAGAGTATGTCTAGAGTCACACCTTCTAATGCCTGGGGACTCTGTCTGATCCCCAGAACCTCAGGATGATCGCTTTGGTCTCAGAGATACAAATAATCATGATGTGGATGCTGAAAAGCTAAGATCCAAACTCTAGCTAGTTCTTAGCACTTTTTAAGTTCCCCCAGGCAATTCCAATATGCAGATAAAATTGAGGGCCATGCTTTTAAAGGAACTGATTTGATTAAGTAGTGTTTATACTGTGACAGCTGGTGAAAGACGTAGTGTAGTAATAGAAGCCCTAGGCAACAAAGGCAAAAAGGGTGGCAGAAATAAAAAACAGGCCAGGGAAGCAAGAAATATTTCTGAGAAAGCATTCCCCGCAAGAGGTTTAACATAGATTCCAGCACAGTTGAAATGATGATGTACCAATGAAAAGCATAGGACACTGAGGGGAGCAGGGGCAGGGGCAGGTTTGGAAGGAGATGATCGGTTGAGCTTCCACATTTGAATGACATCCAAGTAGAAACATCCCAGAGGCAGCTGGAGATGGGGACTGGATTTTAGAGAGCTGAGTTATAAATGCTAAAGTACCTTTTTTGTACCGTAGTGAATCTGAAGCCTTAGGAGCTTAATGATAATCTTTCCCACAGTTTTCATACTTTTTTAACTGCTGAGAGTAGGTGTAAAATACTTGAAGTTCAAATTTTACCTCTGCCATCCACCAGCTGTGACCTTGCACAAGATACTCTACCTTCTGAGCCTCAGTTTCCTTAGTAGGCAGGGGAAAAATAACCAACCTCCCTGGGCATTAGTGAGAAAATCCTTGTTAAGCACCCAGCATAATACCTGGTACAAAATACATCCTCGGGCCTTATTCATGATCTCCTTATTCACACCCTCTGATCTCCCTGGCCCCATCCCCTGCATCTCCCAAGCAGGACTTACTACAAGTCCACTTGTCTGCAGTGTCAGGAGTGAGACTAGCAACAACAAGCAATCAATTTGCACTCACTTCAATAGTTTGTGAAGATCAAATCTTGGCAGACCAATTTAATTTTCTTTGAAAATAGATAGACCATGTGGATAAGGGATGAACAAGAGATGTGATCCCTCGTGCTGGAGTCTGACCTTAGATTCCATCACAAATGACTGTATCAACTAGCTAGACAGAAATAAGAGACTCTTTTCTTTCTGAGGTGAGGGACCAAGAGCTGAATAACACTATTCAAAAGGTGGCTTATCGGTGACTCACCCTCAACCTGGAGCATCCTGAATGATCTCACTCCTATCAGAACTGGAGCTGGTGCTAAACATCTCTATCTTTACCTCATGATGTCACTGAGAACTTCCTAAGATCATAGATGACACCAAGTTGTGAAGACTTAGAAATAAGGTAGAACAGAAGTCAAAATAGCATTAACTGTCTAAAGAAATAGTTCATAAAGAGGATGAGTTCCAACAGGAACCAGTGATACGTTTTTTAAAAACAACCTATACAATCAAAAAAAGATATAGACCAGTTTCACCCAGCGTGTAGCCCATACTCAAGCATGGCTGAGCTACCAGGGTGCCCCTGATGGGTGTATCACATTACAGAATAAGGCCAGAACACCAAAGAAAATGGAAAGAAACGAGAGAAGAGAATGAGAGGGAGAAAATATTGCTGAAATGATACTAGAATTTTTGTGAAATATGATCAGAGTGGAATATGATTATGTTGAAATACAAATACACTTGCACAGTCAATAAATAAGTTATTTTTCATGTAGTGTGTGCCAGGCACTGTATCCAAAGCTAGGGATATAGCAGTGAATAAAACACTCAGAGTCCTACCTTCTCAGGTCTTCTTCCCCTACATGGCTTCTAAATGTTGGCAGGCCTAGTTCTTGACCTCTCCTCTTTCTATCCATTCTCACTCCTTTGGTGATGGTATCCTCTACCAAGTCCATCTACACCATCCCGTGCTGATGATTTACAAATTCAGATGTCCAGGCCACTCTGGAGGGGCCAGTTACTTACTGTCCTCTCAATCACAAACTTGGCCGGTGCGAAGTGGAGTCTCGACTCTTCCCTCACCCTGCCCAAACTGGTTTCTTCCCCATTTTTCCATCTCTAGACAAAACACCAAATCCAGTCACAACAGAAGTGTCATCCTTGGTTCTACCGCCCCATTGGTTCTAAATTTCCAGAATTAGAATTAGACCCCACAGTCAGAAAACAGCAAGGCCTAATTCTCTGTCAGTCTAAAGATTGCTACAAATGGCCAGAACCAGAAGAGACACCTCCTTCCTTCCTGCCCCATGCCCTTTCCTTCCCTCTTCCCTCCAACCCCGAATATGACCTCTGCTGAAGCAGCCCTGCCACTGCCAACCCAACAAGGAGTCTGGGGAAGGAGAGCTGGTCTTAGGGGTTTATTGTCTTGGGAAATGACTGCAGACTGAATGAGAGATTACTGGTTCTCCCTCAGGGGAAAGCAAGGAGACTATTCCACAGCATTAGGAGACTGGAGGACAAAGGTCAGTCTACTTTCTTTGTAAAGGATCAAATGGCACATATTGTAGGATTTGCTGGTCATACAGTCTTTGTCACAAGAACTCAGCACGACCATTGTAGTATGAAAGTAGCCTTCGAAGTGAAAATGATACATGATACATGCAAACAGCATGGCTGTGTTCCAATAAAAATTTTATTTAAGGACACTTAAATTTGAACTTTATGCAACTTTCACATGTCATGAAATACTGTTTTTTTCAACTACTTAAAAAGGCAAAGAGAAAAATAAAGGAAAGAAAACTCTGCTCGCAGGCTGTATAACACCCGTCAGTGGGCCAGGTTTCACCTCTGATGCAGAGTGTGCTAACACTTCATCTAAAAGCCTCTTGCATACCAGGTGAAGTGTGTATTGGGGCAGGGGGTGCCCATCCTGGAGTGGAGCAAAGAATGGTGAGAGCCAGTGTGGGTATTTGTCTTCTGGAAACTGGGAAACACATGAGCATTATGTCAGGGCCTGCTTCTCGGCTGGGATGGAATTTCTTTCCTTTTTTCTTTCCTTTTTTTTTTTTCTTTTTCAAGGAAAGGTACAGATAGGAATGAAGGCGAGCAACCAGGCAGGGAGGGATAGATGAAGCATTTTCTTTTATTTCATGTAATTGTTCATCCTGATTTTTCTCCCTGCACCACAACGCCAGCCCGGGTCCTTGGGATGTATGTGGTTTGTGCCTCTCAGAGGCCTGGAACATAAAGACCACCAAGGCACACCTGTTTACTTTTTTTAAAGAGAGGAAGGAAAGAAGGGAGAGGAGAAAGAAGCATTTTTATTTCTTTGCTTGTTTTCCTTGGTCTTTCTCCCTACCCTGGTGGCCAGCTTAGGTCCTTGGGCTTTACCTGGTCCACACCCCAGCCATCTCAGCTGCCTGAGCCACAAAGGAGAATCCTCAGCTGGGGTTTTTGAAAGCAGGGCAGAATCACTGCAGCCCCTATTCCAAGAGAAATAGTGTAATTATCTCTCAGAAACACTATGTTTATGTATCTGGCTGTGTCCCTGAAACTCCAGTGCTCTGACTGAAGTAAACTGAAACTGTAGCCATGTGGTCACAGGTGATTTATAGGGCAGGAGGCTTTTGCCTGGGCTTGGGGGTTGCGGGAAGTTCATTTTCAAATGTCCACTACTGTTGGTGTAACTTTTTTTTCAAAGGCGGTTATTCAGATGAGAGAAAGTTAAGCCCTGCTACAGCTAACAAGGGAGACCAGGATCTTTAAAATTATGAGCAGCAACCATGTGTTTTGGAGGTTTTACTGAGAGCCCAGCCAGCCTCTGGTGGGCAGGTGGGAACACCCCTCCCAGTCTCCTGCCTCTGTAGTTTCAGGTTACAGAAGGAGATGATGCCCACTGAGAAGAGTGATCAGAATGAACAGTTCCTCTCTCCTTCTCTCCAACAACAGAAACTATAACCATTAACTCCCCAAATCCCCATTAATGCTGAATACCCAGCAAAAGAAGTTTCCTTTGAAATTGCATCTGCCTGCATAAGAGGTCTACAAAACCTGCATTTTCATGCTGAAATAACTCATTATTTGAGCTGTTGTACTATTAAAAGATCTCTGAAGAGGTAAAAGAAAAAGTCTTCTCAACCTGACAAGAAATTTGTCAGAAAATTATTTTCTTTCCATATAAAAGAGATTGATTGATCACATCCAATCTTATGTCTTCTTAACCTGCAATATCTGAGGGGACACAGACAGACTTCCTTTGGTCACAAGTTTCTCTGCATCAGGTGGCCTTTGAGTCTCACTGTTCAGTATCTGTGAGTTGACTATAATCTCTCCAGTACTGGAGACTCTGGCACCCAGTGTCCTTGGCAGAGCTGATTCCAAACCATTGCACTAACAAGAGCCAAAACCATGCTTTTGCCTCAAAATCAGACTATATAACCAGTTTCCCCAAATAACATGAAAAGTGTATGTAAGAGGTTTTTTTTTTCCAAAATTTTTTCTGGCCATCACCTTTTGATGACCAATTTATTCCTGCTGTGCTCAGCAGAAATTTGCAATTTTATGATCCTTTTTAATGCATCCTCATTCTCAATCACGATGTTCAGATGAATTACGTCACTGAAAGGCTGGAGAGAGAACGCTAAGCTGTACCACAGCCATCAGGCTGAGAAAAGAGTCCTTTATTCAACACTCCCTTCTGTCCTGGACAAAATTGTGTGGTAATGTTTGTGCTCATTTCCATTTGCCAGAAACAGATTCGCAAATATTTTCTCATAGCTAAGACTTCCTTCTCTCTAGTGTAGCATCAATATATAATTATAAGAGATGAGTAGAGAAAAAGATAACTTTTTGTAATTATCACCACCAGTGAGCTCCAGCCACTTACCAACCTCCAAACATGAATGCTTCCCTCCCCCAAGAACGCAAAAGTAGGTATTATTCATCCATGCTTACAGCTGTGTAAACTTATAGGAAGATCACTAACTGATCTGGGCTCATACTTCTAGAATGAAGTGGAATCTGGCTTCAAGCCCAGCTCTGCCTCCAGCACCTTGCTCTTCCCAAAATTCAGCAGTGCCTCCTGAAGTGACGTAGCCCGGGCTGGCAGAAGCATTTTCTATGCTATTCTGTTAATATATTCATGTGCCTCTTTCGATAAACCTTCCCCACCTCTTTCAAAAGTGATTTCATTGTAGCTGCACAACAACCTTTTCAAACATGGGTGTCACTCTCTCACTGTGTTATTTTTGTATTTTCCTCCTGCCTTCATCTATATCATCTGTGTGCACTTAACTAGTAATTAGTTTAAAATACAGACATTTTGATAGCCTCCTTGCATTTAACATTATATCATGGACATATAATCCTGTGTTTCTGCATAATTGTTAAAAACACTAATTTAACAACCGCATAATATTCCATCAAGTGCAGGTATCACAGTTTCCTAAACTAGTACTCATGTTAAATTGCTTATAATGTTTCTCTGATATAAGTAATTATACAATAAAATATTTTCACATATATGTACTTATTTTCCTTTCACTAGGATTTTTCTTTAGTCTAAATTCCCAAATGTGTAGTTTACAGGACCAAAGAGTATGACTATTTTATCTTTGACTACCTTGCTTAATTTTGAAACCATACATGAGAATTTCAACATTCTTCTCCTTATTTTCTAAGCACCACTGGAAGAGACAGATTGATCACTTCGTTTCTCTCGTTCTGGATTAAGCATTGGGTTATAGTGAGCTCACTCACACACTAAGCTGCTGCCAATTTCTCAATGATGTAAGCTAGACTTTTTCAAAATTCCTTGTGTTATCCATTCGAATGCTAGACCAGAAAGATAAGAATTACTCAGTGATGGCAAGAGTATGAGGAAATAGACATGCTAATAAATTTCACTGTCTCATATAAACTGGTATAATTTCTACAGAAGGCAATTTGGCAATATGTAGAGAAAGCTTTAAAATGTGTATATGTGTGTCTGTCTGTCTCCCTGTTTTAAACCAATCATTTTATTTTAATAATTTATCCTAAAAGGGAAAAGTCAGGGATAGGTACAAATAATTAGCTATCAGTATATTCTTAGAATATTTCTTATAGTAGCAAAGGTGGAAACAAATTTATGTACAACAAAAATGATTCATTTAAACCTTATGACATCTATATAATGGAATACTCTACAGCCATTTAAAGTCATAATTGTAGATGACATAATATGTTAATTACATATGCACAGGCACATAATATATTTAATGAAAAAAGCAAATCACAAAATAGCGCTTACTGTATTTCCTGTTTGTATAAAGTAAAAAGAGATAGAAAAAGTTATAAATATGCTCCAACTGGTCATAGTGATTATATCTGGGTAGTAAAGTTATGGGTGTTTATGGTTCTGCCTTTTTATTTTTAAGCGCCACAGATGTTATTGCTTTTGTGCTAAGAAATAAACAAGGTTTATTTTTTTTAATTTATACTAGTTTGTAAAAGGCTACATGTGCACAAAAATGTTTTCCATACTCTACTCATCTGAAAAAGAGACAAGAATCATCTGCTTTATCCTACAGATTCTGTGTGATTCATCACCCATACATTCAAATGATAAGGGACTAGTCAAGGGTTACAAATGCATGACAATGACTCTAGGGAAAAGAAACTTTTTTATTTAATTCAAAATACTGGTACCTCTAACTAGCTGAGGAAATGAGGATGCCCGACCCTTCTAATCAGAGACCTGGATACCTCTCCTTGCAGAAGCAGTGACGGAGAGAATAAGATGAGCAGGAATAGACACTACCCTCCCTCCCAGGACTAGTTGTCTATTGCTGTTTAACAAGTTACTCCCACACTTTGAAACGACGGACTTGTATGGCCTCTCACAGTTTCTGTGGCTCAGGAATCTGCTTGTGATTTGGCTGGGTGATTCTTGGGACTTAGGTCTCTTGTGAGGAACACAGGAATGCAAGCAAAGAATGCAGTTATCTGAAGGAAGGTGTACGACTAGGATGGAGCTCCCCTTCCAAGTTCACTCATGGAGTTGGTAGTGGCCCCAGTTCCTCACTGGCGGTTAGCTCGCAACTTCAGTCCCTTTACTCAGGGGCTTCTCCATAAACTCTGTGTGTCCCGGTGACATGACAGCTGACTTCATGACTGAGCGACCCCAGAGAGTGAGAAAGCACCTAACACAGTGGAAATGAACTCCAGTCACTTGTGCTGTGTCCTATGGGTGACACAGACCAGCTCTCATACAGTGTGCGAGGGGACTGTGCAAGGGTGTAGACTCCAGGAGGCAGGAATCCTGAGAGGTCATCTGGAAGGTTGTCTGCAGCGCTCCGCAGTCAAAGTGCAGCATCACAGAAATCACTCAGCAAGAGAACTGGGGACCCCGGAATGTAAAGTCTCCCACAAAGAGCAAAGCTGGAGGACCATGGCTGCAGATGAACCTAAAAAAGCTCTAACAGGTAATTTTTATTTTCATTAAAACAAAACAGAATTAAATTAAATTATAGAGGTGTAATTAAAAATTCATATTTTAAGGATCATGCAAATATAGAATAACAAAAAGCTTCCAAAAATAAATGAAACAACAGAAACTACAATAAGCAAAGAACTTATTGATGACACATTAAGTTAGAAGTAACAATACTATACAATTAATTTCAATTTCATTATGCTTTGATTGACTAGAAGCTTTTCCAGATTCCCTAGCTCACAGTTTCAAGGGGAGTCTTATGAATTTATTTTGCTTAGCTAAAGATACTACCCACATCATGAAGACTGTTTTTAGTGTCTGGTCCTCTGGTTAATGCTTCTCTCCTTGATTTGCCCTGAGTCTGACACTGATTATAACCCTAACGGCACGATTTTGGCCACATGTAATTATTACTGTTACATGGAGGTGAGAGGGATTGGGGTCCCTCGAGACCTAACTTAAGGGTTGCAAAGCCTCAGCATCACCCTCACTACTTCATTCCAAAGTGTGTCAGAACACCACGGGCCTCACACTGTCCTCAGCCCTGGGCTGCTGCCCTGCTCCCCACACCTGCCCACAGGCCTTGCAACATCAGCCTCTGTATCATAGTCTCCTCTTCACCTACTTTTCTCTTCCTTGCTTCTTACTTGTTTTAAAAAACATTATCACCAGTAAGAATGGCCAACATTCTCCACGTTCTCAGCCCTAAAATTATTAGTGTAGCCTTATATAGTCTTCTGATGACTTTATATCCTTGGGGCTCACAGCAGCACATCTGCTGGACTTGGAAAGGGAGGGAGCAGAAGGGAGGGAGGGAGAGAAGAGAAAGGAAGGATTGGAGAAAGATATTGGCGCCTAATAGCTGTGTTTGTCATACAAGAAAAAGAAAAAGAAAAAGTTGACAATTCTACGGTTTCTCTCCAGTTCAAAAAAAACAAAAACAAAAACCCTGGCCGGTGAAAGTGTGCGTTCCAGCACTTCACGGCCGAAGCAGCGCCGCCATCTTGCTGTTGGTGCTATTGTACCACAACTGCTCTGTCTCTTGAGGTCAGAAAGCCAAGTAATGCCTACCAACTCCACACTCTATTTGCACTGGGAGGCTTGAGCCAAGTAACAAGAGAGAGAGAGGAAACTTAGGGCCCGAGATACAGAAAGTATTTAGAAGTGGAAAAAAAGTTGTACTGTAGGGGAAACTTGACTTGCTTACAGATTTGACAGAGATCCCAGCATGGCCAAATGGCCCATTGTGGAGCTCTCTAGCTGAGTAAATATGGTATCTTCCTGCAGCAGGATAACACATTATGTAAACACTGCACAGTCCATGCGTTGCTTAACAACATTTTGCTCAACAGTGGACGGCACGCACAGCCGCGACAGGCTGTGTACCACACAGCCTAGGTGTGTAGTTGACTGTGCCACCCAGATCTGCGTAATTACCCTCTGTGACATTCATGCAACAGCAAAACTGCCTGACAATGCATTTCTCAGAACAGATTCCTGTCATTAAGCAACATATGACTCTAACAGTCAGGAGTCTCCCAAAGGTCAAGTGACCAAAGCTGAACTCAAACTAGCTTAGATAAGGGAGGCCGTCTCTCAGAGGCAAGAATTTGAATACCTTGCATTCTTTCTCCACATCTTTATCTCTGCTTTCCTCTCTGGATGTAAATTTTATTTTCTCCAGAGACTGTTGTGTGAAGAAAGAACAGGTCTGATTCTTCACAAGACAGCGGACGTGAGTCCATCTCACTGAGTTCACAGTCAAAGGACTCTGACAGAGCAGACAGCGTGATTCTGCCAGGAAAAGACGGGGCTAGGTCTTTACTGACAGGTCACACTACACCAGTCACTATAACCCAGAGATCACTGTGTTTTATTTAGTCTCTTCAAGCTCCACTTTTCTCATCTGTGAAGTAGGGATAATATAAACACCAACCACAATTTATTATTGTGACTATTAAAACAATTTAAATGAGGCACACCCTGGTGGAAGAGCAGTTAGGTCAATCGCCTCCAAAGGAGCAAACCACATGCCCCTGGGTTCAAGTCCCGGGCCCAGGGGGAAGCAACCAGTGTCAACAACTAAATAAAAGTAAAATAAAAGATGCTTCTTCCTCCTCTCTTCCTTCCTGCCTGCCCACTCATCTTCATTCCTGCCTGCACCTTTCCTTTAACGACAAACATTTAAATGAGATAATGCATATGATGCACTAAATTCCACATTTGCACATAGCAAATATTCAAAAAGTCTACTCTCTATCTTGTCAATTATTAATATTTTGTGATCTCTTAATGTGAAGACCAAACCACAGTATCTGATCTTTTGTTCGTACATGATGGTGCAGCCTTCTGCTTTTATCAACACTCCCCTCTTCCTACGGTCACAATGGAGAGCCATTGAACCATGCACACAAACTATTATAAAATCATGCATCCAAGAAGGAAGAGTCAGCAAAGGTCAAAATCAGAAGTTTAAAGATTAAATAGAACTCCTTGATATTTCAGGTAATAAAAGTGCACCTCACCTAATAGGTAGAGACAAAAAACATAAATTAGTTTCTAAGATTCTACTGTCATGTACTGAATTTGCACACAGAAAAGCTAGTCTCAACTATTTTGACTTGCTTTCAGGCCACTGTTTCTTCCATCTGTAAAATGGGGATAATGATGTTCCCCTTCTACTCCCACACTAGGGTGTGGTGAGACTTAATGAGGCCTGTTGGTAAAATGCTTTGAGCTCAGCTAATGAAGGGCTCTGTGCAGGCTCTCAATGTTATTTCATAGACTTTCACAGTCCTATGTGTTTGGAGTAAGAAGTTGGTTGGCAGTACTTCAGAGAACTGCTAAAAAATACAGATATACTAAATATTCTTCTTAAAAATGGAGATTAAATCAGAATAGAAAATTTGGCCCAATTACTGCCTTGGCCTAGTCAGACCTCATGCCCAATCATGTTGACATCACTTTCCTCTGAGTACTGTGGGTACTAGTTATAGACACCTCACCTTAATTCCTTTATTTACCCCTAAACTCAATCACCATTCCCTTCTACTGAACTGGCATCCTTTCTTCATTCCAGTTGGAGAGTTACAGTTAGATAATGTGAATTTGAGGGTGAGTTTTCTTTTTAATTTTTTATTTTTGCTTGTTTTAAAATGAATCCCTATTGAAACATTTTCCTTTGTAGTTCTTATCTAGCCGAGCATTCCATCACACCACTGTTGTTGCCATCTGATATGTCATGAAGATGGTGGTCATCCACATTGCAGCCCAGAGGCTGTGCACTCTCCGGGGTCGCTTTAATGGTTGCAGAGAGTTCTCTAGATAAAGATCTGTGCCACATCTGTTGGGCAACGTGAGCAATCTCATCAAAAGTGATATTTCCAGTGTAGTTAATGTTTTTCTGCTGCTTTTTGCCTCTTGGTGGTTCCTTGCAGGCTATGATGATGAGGGCAGACGGTACCACCTCAATCTGGCCTGTCTGTTCTGAATGGTACATTTTGCTGTTACCCTCAGACACTTCCAATCACCAATCACCTTGGTAATGTCAGCACGAACCGTTTTTGGAGACAGATCCAGGGGGCAAATCATGGGGACCAAGGCAGACTCCCCCACTACTGGTGCACCTCAGATATACTAATCTCATTGGGATCAAACTTAGGAGGCACACTGGAAGTGGTTGATGTCAGATGAACCTGGATTCGGGGTGACCAACGAAGGTTGCACCTTGGTCTCTTCCAAGACAAAAGCCAAAAAAAGCGATAATGTGAATTCTGGATACATTACAATTGTGTTAACAATACATGAATTGCATGTCAATTATATCTCAGTATAACTGGATATTTCCCCAATGTACAAGAAAAGTTCATTGCATGCTGTAAAGCAGTAAACTGAAAAAAGGATTACAATAATGTACTGAAGTGACAATCAAAAAAAAAAAGCATTAACCCAGTGTTATACTAAAATCACTTGATACTGGCTATGAAAACTGAATGTTAAATTTTTAGGAATTTTGGAAGTTGGTCGTTAAATACCAGTGTGATCTTTTTTTAAAATATGGTCATTTTAAAAGCTAAATTATATAAGCTTCCAATTAAAATTATACTTAAAGCTAATACATTCTCTAAATTATCACTTCATAATAGTTTCACAATCATATATTCTCTTCAGATATATTTATATCTGGTGTTTGTGCCTACTGTATCTATATGGTGGAAATGTTACATAATAATGTGCTATTTACATTTTTTCTCAAATGCATATTCAGTAATATCCCTTTGTAGCTTGAAATTAGCCACAGTAGGGTAATTACACCACAGAAATTGGACTACTACAAACCAGTGCTGCACACTTCCCTTAAGAGTCAATTTTCAAGTATTTACCAACACAGCACTGTCTTAGACCCCTGAGGACAGAGTGAGAACAGCAATGAAGACAACAGGCGACAAAAAATGTCAACAGTACTCTGGAAACAAAAAAGGCAGATGAATGAGAGATAATTTGAGAGAAGATAAAGGCAAAACCTAAGTCCATAGAAAAGGAACCTGTAAGAAGCAAACCAGCTTATACCACAGAATCTTAAAACGAGCTAGAAATGGATTCCCTCTGTGTAGAACATGGGTGAGATGTGCTGAAAACAAATGTGCTGAATATTTGGACAAGGAGCAATGAGAATCCCCACATTTCTTCCCATACCTCTGCAGCCAGATTACTGGCCCTAGCCAGCCCAGGGAGAAAGGGTAGAAACAGAGATGATTTGGACAGCAAGCTGGCCTGTGACACATTGCTGAAATGGTATTAAGTGACAGTCAGTATTTTGGATTGTAAGATCCTGCAGTCCCCTTCTCACTCTTGGTTCCCAGCATGTTGGCAATGAGGCTTATACACCACAGGCATAAGATCAGATGACTAATTTCTAAGGAAGTTGATCAGTCCAAACAAAAAGACTTACAGAGGTTGACCTAGCAGGAGTGTCCAGTGAAACACCTAGAATCACTGACAGGGAGCTCATTAGTTGAAAAGTTTCCCCATGTACTCATCACCTTAGTGCCAGCCACAAATCATCAGGCACTAGAGGGAAGCAGCTAAAATAAAGAAAAATTATTCCCAAAGTTGAGTTTTATATCCAAAGAAGCCACCAAAGGCAAAAGTAGAAATAAGACATTTACAAGTTCTCCAACATTTACCTGCCATGAGCCCTTTCTCACGAAGCTACTACAGGATGTGCTCCAACAAAACAAAGAAGTAACCAAGAAAGACAATAGGAGTTCCAGGACATGGAAAAGAAGGAAAGAAAATTCCTGGGATGATATTGAAAGGGAGTTCTGTGATACAGCGGGGTCAAGGAAGAACCAGGGTCGAGTTTGAATAGGATACAACTCCAGGATGATGTGCCCATAGGGAGCAAAACACAACTGTGAGATTACCAATGAGTTCATTACACTATGGAGAGCTTCGGGATGAATTACTAATATTTTTTTAAGTATACAATTAAATAGACAAGGCAATTATTAACTCCATCAGGGAAAAGATATACAAGAGCAGAAATGTAATCATAGTACTCTGTGAACAAAATTTGCATAGTCAAAATAATGCAAATACTAAGCAGTGATTTAATCAGAAATTGTGATATCCCATAATTTATAATATCCTAAAATTCCCACATCATAACATCTTGAAAACCAGACTGTATCTTATAGTCAATATGATAAGAAAGTGTTGGTTTAACTTGGGCTCATATTTAGTTTTGTCCTTTTGCAGTAACTCATAACTAATGGCACAACTTGCAATGGCTGATATCTAAGATAGGAAGAAATACAGGGACCCTGTTGGGAAGTGAGGGAGAAGTGTAAAGACATGGGTCTAGGGCAGGAGGGGGTTAATATGTCAGTAAATGATTTCTAAAAATTTAAAAAGTCAAGTCACAACTTTATAAGCTTATTATTTAAAATAATTGCTTGCACATACTAGGAACACAATTCATGGATAGCGGTTGGGTCTGGGGAACAGTACCTGGAGGTAAGAATGGGTGTGGCAGGAGGCTATTAAGTTGTAATTTATTTATAAGCCCCACAAATATATGAAATTTTTAACTACCCATATGTATTAGAAGTAAAAGTGATATTACAGAAATAAGAATAATAAAATGAAGTGCTCCATGTCAAGCCTCACCAGAACAGAAGTATGCAGACTGTGACGTCACAAGGGATCTTTACAGTCTCCTCTTTCAGGACAAAGGGTCTGACCAGTCCAGGCTCCTGCTGTCTTGGTCCGGGCTTAAGAAGCGGGACCCCAGGAGCACCCATGTGCCTCCGGTGGCTCAGGTACACACCACCTCAAGCCCACCGACACAGGTTTAAAGGGTTAAATCATAACAACGTGGAATCCCAGGGCAACAAGTATATTGTCTCACATGCTGCCTTTTGCCTCCCTTTTCAGGGAATTTGGCTGCTTGAGTGACTCTCAGAAGATTAGATAGTTGGTCTTGGGGGAAAGTGGAAACCACAGCACACACGACATATTTTTCAAATACTCGCGTTACCCAGAACCCTTGAGAATGAGAAAGGAAGCTGGCGGTTTGGCAGGTGTGGAGGCCCTTTCCCACAGACATCTGTCAGTGGTTCTGGAAGCCCAGGCCCCCTGGTTACAGAGGAAGTGCGCTGGATTCCTGATGAGATCAGGCATCCGTCCCCCTAGCATGTTCCAGCTGCCGTCATCCTACAAGGAGAGGGTGAGAAAGCCAGAAGAGAATTCCTCCTCAGTGGCAGACTTGCGACAGGAGAGTCTCAGAGGGAGCCACCGGCTGCACCCCAGCACATGCCGGCGGCAGCACACACCTGCAATTCTGCCAGCAGGCTGAAGGAGGCCCCCAATGCGACTTGAAATAAGCACTTGGCGAGTCCAGGCAGCCGAGAGGCCAGTGGGATGGCCCAGGACCTCCAGCTCTGAAGCTCTGAGCTCCACCAGGAAGGGCACTGAGCTGCTGTGAAAGGCTGCCGCCACGCCACATGCTGCAGTGGAAACACTTCTTACTGGTTGGTGAACAGTCACAGCCCCACCGGCCCGTGGACCCCCCACGCCTCCCCACCATCCTGCAACCAAAAGAGGAACATATGGCCCAGCAGGGGGCCTCCAGGAGCTGGCTCCAGAGGCCCTGCCAGCAGCAGCTCTGACTGGTCAGGACCCGCTTGTTAAATGTTTTAAATATCACTCCTGAAACTGGATCTCTGCGTCAGAGGCCGGAAAGCCAACTTCCTACGGAAACTCCTTCGCCTTCTTCTCCCCACTTTCTTTCTCTGTAGCTCCATGTTTGCCAGTTTAGAGAGGCTGGGAGTGTCTTTCGTGGCAAAATGGCTTCTGTGTGGGAGAAGACAAGCCCGCTTCTCTTTCCCTGGGACCCTGGCGCTCCAGACTGCACTACGGTTTCCTACGTGCTTCTGCTTTCTGCCTCTGCAGCTTGTTGGTCCTGATGGAGTTAGGTTAAAATGCCCTGGGAGGGCATCCTAAGAAGGAAAAGAAAGTTTCTGGAGGCAGAAGTGCAGCCCCAGGCCATGTGCCTCCAGGAGCCAGGCCAGGCCCTGTGAAGCGCACGGCCTGGATTTGCACATCTAGAGACCGAGGGGCCCACATTCTTGCATCCTGGTGGCAGGAATCTTTGCCTCCACTTTCCCACCTCACTCAGCAGCCACCCAGAGTTTCCAGACTGCAGACCTGAGAACATTCCTAAGGATATTCTGGCTCCTCTTAGCGAGCCTTAGGGAGCGGCTGCCCTTTCCCCCAAAGAAAGAAATCTAACTAATCGCTGACCCTCTGCTGCAGGCAGGCTGCGACCTTGCCAGTAGAGTCAAAGAAAGGCCCCCAGTCGTCCTGACTCAGTGAGAACCCCACCTCGGGGCATATCAGCAAATGGTCTTTGGCATGTTCAGGTGTGCATTATGATCTAGGGAATAGTTTAGTCTGTTTTATCTATCCTTAAATAATGTCTTCTCAATCTTTGCAAATTATGAGCCTTGAGAAAATTTAACAAATGGTCTTTTTTTGGTTTGCTTTTGCTTGTTTGCATGTTTTATTTTTTTTTATGTGAAATCCAAGTCCCAGTAAGGACTCAGATAACCAGAGTAAATATTAATCTCTCTGATTGAGGCCATCTCTTCCTGAAATAAGAAAAATAGTTGCTGACTGCCAACCTCAAAAAAATATGTTGAAGAGAAATGTAATCCAATGTGAACCATCTTAAAAGTGTGAAGTAAGCACACTCTGGTGACTCAGGTGGTCAGCCTACGCCTGGGGTGTCATCCCCATACAGCCAGAGGACCAGGTTCATGGCCCAGGGCCTAGGGGGTTGGACAATTAAAATGAACAATTAAATAGATAAAATGCTTCTTTCTCCCCTCCCTTTCTGCCAGCAACCTGCCTGCCTCCATTCCTGCCTGCCTGCCTTCCTCTTAAAAAAAAAATCTTAAATTAGCCATGTGAATTTTAGGGATAGTGGATAGTGGTTTTCTCTTATATTCTAGCAAATGAGTAACTATATAGAGAGCACTAATGCAGAAAATTAGGGCACCGCAGAGCCTAGCAAGTTTGCCTCAGCCTCAGTTCTCTCCAGGTCCACACTGCACTATTGATCCTCTTCTTCCCGCGTCCCAAATGCCACTGAGCTACTGCTAGCTGATCCGAACAGGGTTTCCCTTCAGTGAGTGCCCTTCTCCCCCAGTGTGTGGGCTTCAGTGCATCAAGGAGGCATCCTTTCCCGCTACAACACAGTTCAAGATTTTGGGCCTGCAGGGAGTGGGCAACCAGATGGCCAGAGTGGAAAAAAGTATAAAGAAGTAGGTTTGTCAATCTAAATGCCCATCAAGAGAGGACTGGATAAAGAAGCCGTGGTCTTTTTACTCAATGGAATTCTATGCTGCTATTTAAAATGATGAAATCATGCCCTTTGCAACACTCTGGATGGAACTGGAGGGGATCATGTTAAGTTAAATAAATCAGAAAGAAAAAGAGAAGCACAGGATGGTTTTACTCACATGTGACATATAATGAAATGAGACAAACGAACATACTAATCCCAACAAATATAATAGGACACAGGACTGTGGTTACTGGGGGAGTGAGGGGGAGAGGGAAAAGGAGAAAAGGTGGTGGTCAAGACACTGCAACTCTGGTGGCTGGTGTGGTGTGAACTGTAGACGGAGATGAATTTCAGTGTCCTAAAATGAATATATCATTGTGAACAAAAGAAATAATAAATATTACTATTAAAAAGAAGAAAAGAAAAAAGAAGAAATAGGTCCGTTAACCCGAAGAGGAGGAAAGCGGATTCGGGGGCCATGGCAGAGGTCTTCAAATGCATGCTGCACCAGAAGGTGCCTATACAGAGGGGAACCTAATGGGCCCTGTGCTGGGATTTAGTGGGTCTGATTTTTTTTAAGCCATATAAACTACTTTAAATTCAGTATTGTCAAGTATATCCATATTGTTGTACAACAGATCTCTAGAAATTTTTCATCTTAAAAAAACCAAAGCTCTATAATACCAATCAAACACTAAATCCTCTTCGACTCCAGCCCTTGACAACCAGCTTTCTACACTGTGTCTATGATGTTGATTATTTTGGATACTTCATGTGAATGGAATCATGCATTATCTGTCCTTTTTAGGCTCACTTATTTCACTTAGCATAATATCCTAGCAGATCATCCATTTTGTAGTCTGCGACAAAATGTCCTTTTTTTTCTTTTTCCTGTCCAGTATTTGATTACAGTAACTTTGTTTTACAAATTAAAATAAACTCATATGTGTAGTTCCCCATATGTGCAGTTTCCCTGTTCTTCAGATATATGTCAAAACATGCTGCCCTCCACCAAGTCACCAAGTGTTCTTCACCAACATCCATTGTCCAGTGGGCTCTGCCACCACTTGTTCCCCTTCTCCCCACTCCATCCTTCTTAAGGGTCCATAATATTTCATTGTATGTATAGACCACATTTCTGAATCTATTCCATTTTGATTTGCATTTGGGTTGCTTCCACCTTTTGGCTGTTGTGAAGAATTCTGTTAGGACATGTATGTGAAAACATCTGTTAGGGGTTTTGCTTTCCATTCTTTTTGGGTAAATGCCCAGAAGTGGGATTGCTGGGTCATAATAATAATTCTCTTTAACTTTTGAGAAACCACCATACTGCTTTCCATAATGGCTGCACTATCTGCATTCCCACCAATCGTGTTCAATGTTTACCTTTTATCCACATCCTCACAAATACTTGCTATTTTCTATTCTTTTGATAGTGGCCAAGCTAATGGGTATGAGGTGATTCTGATTGCATTTTTCTAATGATTAGTGACATTGAGCATCTTTTCATATGCTCATTGGCCATCCGTATGTCTTCTTTAGAGAAATGTCTATTTGAGTCCTTAGCTCATTTTTAAATTAGGTTACTTTTGTTGTTGATTTATAGACGTTCCTTATGTAGTCTCAATATTAATCCTTTATCAGACATGTGATTTATGAATATTTTCTCATGCTTCATAGGCTGTCTTTTCACTCAGTTGATTGTTTCCTTTGATGCACAGAAGTCTTTACTTTTTATGCAATACTATTTGTCTACTTTTGCCTTTGTTGCCTGAGGACAGAATTTTAAATAAGTTTTTTTAAGAGATACATGTACAACCTAGAAACTTTTAAAAGGAAAAATAAAAGAGATACATACATATACATACAACTGTATGTATAGAGCTACATTACACATATTCTTAGACACATAAAATTCTCCTTTCCGCCCCTGAAATCATCTTACAGTTGTCTTCCGCAGAGGTAATCAGTTACCACTATCTTTCCAGATAAATCTTAAACATATATTTATGTGTATCCTTCCTTTTGATCACACAAAATGTGACACGTATTATTGACCCACTCTCTTTTTCTCATATATCAACATGCATTAGAAATGTCTAGAACGTTACTGATATAAAGACTTTCTCTGTCAGATATGAGAATGGTTTAATTTTATAACAATTGCCTGATATTCCATAGTATAGATAGTCCATAATTTCCTTAATCACTCCCCTAGTTAAACATTTAAATTATTTCTAGCCCTTCGATGCCATGACCATCTTTGCACACATATCTTTGAACTCACAGGAAATAGATCTGTCAGACAAATTGTTAAAAGTGGAATTGTTCGTCAGAGGCTTTGTACATCTTAAATTTTGATACATATAGCCACACTGTGGGTTTACCCCAAAGCAAGAAGAAATGTTAGCAATCACAACTACCCAAAGTGATGTGGGCTCCTTTAGGAGGTTATAAGTGTCTGAAGGGGACCAAGATCAGGTTATAAACCAACTTGTCAAGAATGCCAATGTAGGTGTGCCCTGATGGAGCAGAGGGTCGTGTAGTACACATGCATCCCAAGAACCCAGGTTCATGTCCCAGGGTCGGGGGAACAGCCAAGATGAACAACTACATAAAATAAATGCTTCTTCCTTCTCTCTCTTCCTGCCTGTAGCTTTCTTTAAAAAAAAAAAAAAAAAAAAAAAAAAAAAAAAAAAAAAAAAAAAAAAGCCAATGTAGGGCAAGTCCTGTGGCTTAGGTGACTGAGATGCTAATGTATGGACCACATGCAGCCCAGAGACCCGGGTTCAAGACCTGGGGCAGGGGTGAAAAACCAAAATTAACAACTAAATAAAAAGATATTTCTTCCACCTCTTCCTTCCTTAAGTGCTTAAGTGCTTCTTCCTCCTTAAGGAGTACTTCTTCCTCCTCTCCTTTCTTCCTCTCTTTTAAAAAAAGATTGTCAGTGGAGATGCTTAAGCATTACGAATTCATTGATGGCAGAAAATCCTTCCAACTCTAATATTCCAGCTTTCTAATAATGGATATAGTCTGAGAGACTTGACATATTTTTGCTGACCGTTGTTCAGTGATAAAGCATGCTCGATGGCTCAAAAGGTCAGGAAGGATGCATGTTAATGTAGTGCATCCCAGAGGTCCTTGGGTGAAGCAATGCTCTAGATTAAGCCGTCTCCTATGGAATGCTTGTACCATGCGGGTCATGTGGGCAGGTGGCTAGAGGAACCTCTTTTTGTCTTCCACATCCATCATCACTTGCACTGTGTACATCTAGAGTCCTTTAGCAGATGTGGTCAGAGAGCACTTCACTGAGAACCATTAGGTCAGATGCTCAACAGAAGGCCCACAACACACTGGTGTGCTGTAACCCCATGTGAGAGGCATACTTACGGATGGATCTTGCTGTTAAAGGCTTCTAGGGATGGAACGCACCCTACCTTACGTCAGTTCACTTAGTTTCCAGAAGTCGATTTTCTGATAGATCTTTCTTATGTATACACACTAAAATCTGCTCCCCTTTAAAGTCTTTTTATTTATTTTAATTCTTCCTTCTTGGATCACCAAATACAAAATTCTTCTTTTACATACCAGGCCTTCAAATGTCTGAGAACAATCATTAGTTGTTCACATAGTCTTCTCTGCTTTCAGTTCAGTCTCCTCAATTCTTTCAACCTTTTCTTAAGTAGCTTGTTTCAGGCTGTTCACTATCTTAGTTGTCACTTTATAACACCTCCCAATCAGTCAAAGGCTGGTGAAAATGTGTTACCCAGTACTGGGCCTGACCCTGACCGAGGAAGAATAAGATAGAATGGTTTCCTTCTTTTTTCTGTGCTCCTTTTTTTCTTACTGTCGAAGCTAAAATCAGCATGCTAATATCCCTTGCCTTGGTCTGTCACACATGCCTTTCTACTTTGGGGAGTAAATGCACCATGATTTTCCACTAGCAGTTTTATTCTTCTGTATAGTTTTGAGGTTCTCTCTGTTCTCTTCTACCAGGAAAATGGTGGCACATAGGCTATTCTACTCTGGTTACTAGTATTCAGGCCTTGGGGAGAATGGCATAAAAGAAACCAATGGAACAGAGAAGTTCTGATGGGTCTGGGGAGAGATGGTGTTAGTCCTTTCATTCCTGCTAATGGCCTATTCCTCATCTTCCTGAGACCTGACTTTTCATCATGCAACAAATGTTCCATACCTTTCCAGCAATGTCTTTCACCATTAAGTTTGTCAGAGTCTGTTTCAATTGCTTATAACTAAAGACCCCTAACACTATTAGATTACCTTGTCCTACCCCCATTCCAAGAGGATTTCATTGTGGACCAGATTCCTAAATCTTGTTCACAAATTATGATCAACTCACAACACTGATGACGCCAAATGTCTGGGATTTTTTTTCCCCCGTACTAACCAATTCTCCAACACTCTGGACACCAACTAGGTGTTCTATAGTTTAATTCAATTATGATACTCACTCTATACAGAGTTAGCACAGACCCCAGGTTAAGGGGGTCCCACAAAACTGCACCCACTTCAGATACCAATCAAGAGTCTCAGGTCTCACATACTTCTGACCAACCAGCTATAAAGTCAGGGGATTCCCACAACTCCCTCCTCAGGTTAAATGATTTACTAGAACAGCTCGCAGAACTTGGATAAACATTTTCCATATGATTACCATTTATTATAAAGGATACAAATAACCAGTCAAGTGGAAGAGATACATGGGGCAAGGTATTGGGGGAGGGAATTTGAACTTCCATGCCCAATAGGCCACCTTCTCATGATCTCAGTGTTTTCACCAATTCAGATGCTTTCCAAATCTCATTGTTTATAGAGTTTCAATGGAGGTACATTACATATATATGACCGATTAAATTATTGACTATTAATGATTCACTCAATCTGTAACTCCTCTCACCTTCCTGGAGGTCAGGGAGTAGAGCTGAAATTTCCAAACTTCTAATCACATAGTTGGTTCCTCTGGCACCAGTTCTTATCCAGAAGTTATCAATTTTCAAAGGCCCCCTCAAGCATCACCTCATTAGTGTGGTTGAAAGGAACTTATTATGAATAATAACATGCTACTCTGACCCCATCACTCAGGAAATTCCAAGAGGTTTGATAGCTTTTATGCCAAGAACCAGGGATGAAGCCCAAATACATATTTCTTATTCTATCACAATATCACACAGACACTGCCATTAAATCACATATCTACTAATTCTATACATGGAAAGTGGATTTGGAACAAAACACAACCTTCAAAGGTCATGGGTCTTATTTACTCTCTTCTCCCTGATAATTTACCTGTTGCATTAAGATCTACCTATGTGATGGCAAAAATAGTAAGCAACTAATTATAGTTCATATTTATTGGCTACTTTGTGCCACCCTTCAAGGCAAAAAAAGTCAATGTCCACAGAGGTTTTCCAATTGACCAATAAGTGATGGATCTGAGGTTCCAACTTAAGTCTGTCAGCCCCAGAGCCAAGGAGAAATAGGGAGTCACAGTCCACAAGTGACTTGGGAGAGAAATACCTTCAATTGTTCCTGACGACCTGGGAGAAAGGGAGTGAGAAGCACTTGGAACCAGCCAGGTTACAAAAGACCCCATTTTAGATGACATATGCTAATTGACTGAGTGGAATCCCTAGAAATTGAAGTCACTGAGGGTTGAGGTGAAGTTTTAAGTCATCATATTTCCAGTGAGACAAAGACCTAGTGGGGCTGGCTTCTCCCACCTAGGTGTGATCGACATCCTGAGCCCTGACACAACACCTGGATGCCCTCCTTGTCCATGCGGCAGCATCTCAGGGTGCCCTGTTCCCACTCAGAGGTCACAGGAAGGACAGTCTGCTTTCTCACAGTGACTGCTCACCCTGCCTCCACTACCCAATTCCCTGCCTTGTTCAGTAAGGATGGCTCTCAGGGTTGGGAACTCACACCATGAGAAATCTGACATGCCCAGAGAAAAGACAAACATTGTGGGGAAATGCAAATTATAGCAAGATAAATTTAGATGTTGCTTTTCCTGAAGGTTTTTTTTTTCTCTCTCTCTCTCACCCAGATTTGGTAGTTTAAGATCCTAATTTTATAACCTTGGTCATTGGGAGAAGCTCGACTGATTCCCGTCACTTTAAACAGCCGCTTATAATCACAGTATCTAGAGTACATTTCCTCTTCTTTTTCAACATATCACATTTCTTGGCAGAAATATCTAGTAGAGCGCATCACAATTTTTATAATGAGAATAAAATTAAAATGTCACACATCAGATTTCTCTTTCAGGTTATTTCCTCCTGTTACATCTTTCCCTATTTTAACTTTCAGTGATAACAATTTACAATTTGATTTTCACATGGTTCAATCATCTTAAAGGGGCTTGTTGCCAGTGGGCATTTGCTTTTTTGTTCTGACTTTCAAGTTTCTAAATTGAAAGACTGTGTCGGTGCAGTCACTCAGGAACTTGGCTATGTTCAGGCCGTTGTCGCCTCCCACTCGAATTCTGAGAGTGATCTCCGGAATGGTCTTCCTGCTTTCCCTATCTCAGTTTGACTTGGCTTCTCTCTGAGAGTTTCCATTTTAAAGTATGTGCTGTGTGTGCTCTTGATTCCAATGTAAAGGTTGTGATTGCCTGTAGGTGTCAAGATCAAATTCACTCCCAAAATGCCACAAGATTCATTGCATCACCACACATGGCATCTCTCAGTGAACGACCAAACCAGGCAGGAGGGCCTGTGGACGTGGCCACTGCCAGCTGCATCACCCTGGTCCCCAACCCTTTTGCTTCTTTTCCCCTGAAAAAGCTTCCTCTTCTTGGTGACTAACTCCATCACAAATGTGACCCAGTTTGTTTGGCAAGATGTGATTCTTTTTTTTACACTCACGCTGCTTTTACTGGTCACGACTCTCTCACAGGCATTTAGCGACTCCCTCCCAGTACCAGTCTGCCCTGCTGCCAGCTGGAGTGATGGCTTTCTCCCCAGCTGTTCCCTTCCAGCCCGCCCGCCCGCCCTCCCCAGCAAATCCATATTCCACTTGCTTTTCTGCGGCATTTTGCTATCTCCAGAGTATCCTTAAAATAGACAGATAAACACTCGTCTCCTAGGGAAGTTGCAAGGCAGAGCTCACAGATTTGTACCAGCTCAATAATCTGCTCTAGAAGTCGCAGCAACGGTCACCGGGTTTAGGGCTTTTAATCGTTTGCCAAGCGCTTTTGATTCACCTGGTCTCATTTAATATACAGGTTCGCCCACAGTGCAGGTGTAAGTGGGCCTCCCTTCTTCAGATAGGAAAACAAGGTTGAAAGAGGTGAAGAACCTGTTATACAGTAAGTGGGAGAAAGGGCCAGGGCTTAAACGTATCCTTTTAAAAATTGCTCTGTAATTTACATTCACAAAACCCCACAGATTTTCAGTGCTGCTTGATGAGTTTTGATAAATGAATATATGTGTTAACTGCCACCCACAGAGGACAGGGAACATTTCCATCACCCAGAAAACCCCTTCATGCCCTTTCCCCGTAAACCCTCAGTCATGTCCGGACTTCGCCAAAATTAGTTGGCCTTGCACCTAAGCCTTCTGACTCCAAACTTTCTATTGCCCCATGCTGTGTCTTTGAAATTAATGAAACCGGTACCATTGATACCATCAGGCTGGATGATCATCTTGTAACTGAAAAAGTAGGTCAACTGGAGAAGCAGACCGTGAGGCTAGCAGTAATTCCAAAAGGCCCTCTCTCGAAGGTACCTGTGGAGTTGAACTCGCTGCTCTCCGGCCTCAACAGCACTTCTTGTGCAGCAAAATTACTGAAAGCAAATCGTTGTGTGGTTTAAAAGGAGGAGTCAGATTTTGCTTGGAGATAAAAAAAAAATAGCCAACTCCAGTCCAGGCATCTGGGACCACTCCCTCTCCCTCTCCCTCCCACCTCCAACTGCCACTGCAGTATCTGGGGCCACCAGCTGCAGGCAACACCCTGCATTTTCACACAGGACTCTTGTGTATTTTGCATGCCCATCAGGTACATGTGCTCTGTAAACTGGGCGTTCTGCACCTGGAAGCCTCCATTTTAGGAGGAAAAAAAGAGCGAATAAGCACCCTTTCTATGACTTCCAAGCATATAGGTAAATAAACTAATCGCTGAGTCACTTTAGCTAGCATTCCTATCAGGCTTTCATGAATGAAGGGACACATGCTATAATTAACCTTATCTGCTTATCGACCCACAGTTTTAGGCTAAACTCTTTGTTCACTCCAGTAGGCTAACTGGTTCCTCTTACTTATACACAGTGATGTCCTGGTAAATATTTAACAACTGATTTTCCAGGAGGGGAAAATTATTTGTAACATTAGCCTATTTCTGCCTGTCCCTGACAGTGGGTTCGGGAGTTTGGCTGTATGATACAGATATGGAACCCAGCTCTAGCACATGTCCCAGGTACAGTAATTCCTCCAGTGACTCAGCGCAATGCCCTTCGGCAGCAGGCGGCCACTACTGCCAGGCACACCAGTGATCCAGACAGGGAGAAACTGAGTGATCTGTAGGTGTCCCATCCCCTCTGCCTGCCCTCCAAGACACTCCCAGAGCAGACTTCTCTCTCCAAAAGATGGACAGTCAAGAGTGTGCAAGGGACTCCTTCCTCACCTGGCTTGGATTCTCCAAGTAAACCTCCAAAGCCATGTTGAAGTGCAGAATGAACATAGGCCAGCCCAAGAGGAATTCTTACAAATCCCCAATCCAGGGAAACTGAATGATTCCACCTTTCTTTCAATTGCCTCCATTTCATAATTTGGTCTTGAAAGTTTTCAGAATATCCATAAACACCCAGCTTTCTTTCTTGATTTGTTTTTCATCTTAGAAGACTAATTGCAGAAAAGCACAAGCATGCAATCATTTCCTGGCCCCAGATGAGCATCTTTGGCCTGGCAGAGAGGAAAAGGATGGTGGCAAAGAGCTTCTGACTGAACAACAGCGTGCTCTGAAGTTAATCCATCCTGGGAGGCCACCCCACAGGCCACTGTATTCCTCATCTATACAGCCTTGATTGGAGGAGAAATGATTCACGGAAATTTGCAGGATCATAAAACAACGTGTGTTGTGCAAAGATTTTTCTTTTTTTAATAAGCGAGTGTTAGGGGTTCCTTGTCCTGCTGCTGTTTATGGCACCGTGGCTGTTCTCGCTCACCACTGTAATTAGCACTCTTGTGTCTTCGCTCCTCTTTGCCCCAGAACTTGACCTGAATCTGCAGGACCTTTCCCAGTATCTTCTCCATTTCCTACCCCAACTTGCACTTGCTCTTCACATTCTGATTTGGGTTGTTTCCTGACCTACACATTTCTTTGGCAGGAGCGTTGGCATTCCATTTTCAAGCCTTTGGATGACTGTAGACATTTCACTTAATAATTTAGGCTTCCTGTCTCCCCTTTTCAGCAGGGTCTCTTTCATGTCATCAATTCCTCTTGCATGCACTTTGCTGACTATTACGAGGGACTCAAAGAGCACCCTGCCCTCAGTGGTTTTGTTAACTAAGAGAGAGGAGAATAGTATCTAAGCTGTATTGTCAGCTTCCTATTGGACAGGCAGTTTCCTTCTGTTAATGTTGGCTCCTAATATTCCTTGAAATAAACACAAATGTTATTCTCCTTTTACACAGGTGATAACTGAAGCTCAGAGAGATTAAGAAACTTCAGTCATGCAGCTAGTCAATAGTGAAGAGAAATGTGATGTTGGGGTTCTAATCCAAATGATTCCAAAATCTGAGCTCTTAGCACTGGGTGCCACTGGTTAGTACTTAAAGAATCCAAGTACAAAGGGGAAAGTGCTGACAGCAAAAAAGAAGCAGAGGTTAAGAGCTGGGTGATTTTAGAAGACAGAAAATGGAAACATGGGTGTTTCTTGAGAAACATTTCTTTGAAAAGCAGTGGGTTCCCTGGCCCCAAAGGCACAAATGAGAGCTTCTTATTGGTGTGGATTTGTGGGAGAAGGTGTTCTGGGCACTAAATCTGCAGAGCTAGAGCACACAGGGCTGTCTCTCATTTTCACTGAGTCGTTACATGCCACAAAGCTTGCCCACTACTTGGGTGTGTGTGTGTGTGTGTGTGTGTGTGTGTGTGTGTGTGTGTGTGTGTGTGTGTGTGCATAAATAGTTGCTGTCTGACTGTTAAAGAAGTAATAAATGTGATCATGTAAGCCAGTGGTTCTCAAATTTTGTTCCTGGATTTGTTTCATAAGCTAGACCAGCATTCTAGAGATAAAATTACACAAGTGTGGCCATTACCAATTTACAGGGCAGGCAGACTTGTACTACATCCCAAAGGTAATTCAACCTTAATACAGTCCACTGAAATTTGTCTCTTAAATTTTTCTTAAAACTATGGAAACTACTACTACTTAGTCTTCCCGTGAGCACCAATACAATAAAACAAACAAAGGATCATAGCTAACAAAAATTAGCAGAAAAACACAGAAATAACCAATTAAGCTCGGCATGATAGCTTGATTCTTTCTTTCAAGGACAGTGGGTGGTAATTTTAGATTGCATACGTCTATTATAGTCATAGTTCTTGCGCATGAAATTGTTCTTAGATCATTTAATGGAAATAAATATGTTGATATTTCATGGTGTCCTACAAAGAGCACCACGGCTTCAGGTACTCTCGCTTGCCTTCCTAATATGCCATGTGACTGAGTGATGATTCTCACCTTCTTTTACTGCACTGTGGGTAAAAATGTAGGCATTTCGAAATGTTGGGATCGTTCAGCTGATGGGGGCCATTTGAAGTATTGGTGGAAAATGGCTCCATTTCGAGGGACAAATTACAAGAAGGGTTCCAAGCCTTCTCTCTCATTAGTCCTGCTTCCCCTAGCCAGGGCCCTCCACCCAGTGAGACATATCACAGCCACCCCAGGGGCTTGATCAAAATGGACCCACACTTCCACCTCCCTGAGGACAGTTTCCAAACCTGTGACAAGCCTACGACATGTGAGCACTTTAGAGGGCTGTGGAAAGAAGAGAGCATGCACAATTTTAAAATACAATGTTTTCCATCCCTTCCCCTACTTAACATTTGCTACACCTAATACAGGACCATTAATGGTGTTTCATCAGTGGTTGAAATGTTCCCATTTTAAAGAATCCTCTTGGTCAGCAGGAGGCTGTGAGTCTCTTCCTCAAGTTCACCCTTTTCCCTAACCCTCAACAGAACCAGCTTCAGGACACAACATCCTAAGTTGCCATGCCCAGTCCTCGTGCAAAGCCAGGCCAGGTCGTAGCATCTCTACCCACTGGAGCCTAGTCTGTTCCTAGAGGCCTTGAGCTACTCGACTGACACCTTGAACTGATCTTGAGGCTCTGGTTGGCTCACTGCTCAGCCCATTTCCTTCAAGGTTTCAACAACTTACTTGATGCTGTGTTGTTAGCACAGGCCACTGTAACTGCCCCCTGACCTTCCACGTTAATCTCCATTAGGCACCTTAAACTTGCCATATTCAAGACTGGCATCATCTCCTGTTTAAACCCAGCTCATCTGTAATTTCAAACTCAGTGTGTCTGCCTAGTTACCCAAGCTAGAAATCTAGAAGCCATCACTGGATCCTCATTCTCTCCCCCAGCCCTTCACCCATAACTCATCAAACATCAAATACTGTTTATTTTGTTGCCCTGGCTTTACTATGGTCACAGTCCTTGTTCAAGTCCTCATCATCTCATCCGCATTTACTACAAAAGATGTCTCTGGCTCAGCCCTTTCCTCTGTGATGTCCATCCTTCTACTGCTGTCAGAGGGATCTATTTACAAAGCAACTCATACATCTAATGACACCATCATTTCTAGACAGTTGTTAAAGCCCAGGCACATGTGTATGTTACACATGGCCCTACCTCCTCAACCTGATCCTCTGCCTCACCTTGCCTAATATTTTACGTCCCATCAAGACAAAGCTATCCATCTCTTACCTCCCAATCACCTATACCTGCTCATGATTCCACCCACTTTTACTTGAAGGCTGACATTTGGCAGATGTCCCCAGCTGCCCCTGATCCCTCCCAAGGTTAGATGTGCTCCAAATTCCCATGACCCTCTAGATTACCCTATTTATTTATTGTGTTTGTTTATGTGTTCGTCTCATCCAGCAAATGTGAGCTTCTTGTTTTCAACCACCTTGACTTGCCAACCCCTTAGAACAGCACTTGGCCAAGTCATAGAGCAAAATGACAGAGGGTGAAATCTAAAGCAAGCTTCAGCATTAGGAGTGTTGGCCTCTCTAGGCTTTCTAGAGGAAACGCCAGAGTCATGACCACCCTCAAACATGTCCATGGTGCTTTAGCTAATGGACATGTCTTTACTGTTAGAACATCTCCCATCATCTCTAAAACAGAGATCTAGACACAGTTGCAGGACTTTTGGTAATTTGCTGGGACCAGGGTGTGTTGTCACATATATGGTTAATGGGGAACCTGCACATAAAGGTTTATATTATTTTGTAAATCAAAGTTCCCTCAATAAATATTAAAAAATAAAATGCACTCATGCTATAGCATGAATCAAGAGTTAAATTTTTTTTGTTGCTGAGTGGTATTCCATTGAATGAATGTATCCTAGTTTATTTTTTCATTTGTCCGTCATTAGGCATCGGGGTAGTTTTCGGTTTTGGGTGAGTATGAATAAAGCTGCTATAAACGTTTGTACAAAAATAAAACAAAAAACAGAGACCTGGGAGAGGGGAATACTCACATTGTCTTTTCACATTCAGCCTTGACTAACCTTCTCAGTTTCCAAATGTGTATGTACCTGAGACATTGGCCAAGACCCAACCCATACTTTGAGCTCTCTCCCCAGGACTGAAGTCACCCTATGTCCTCCATCCACCTGCCTAGACACACACAGGTCAACTGTCTCCTCCTGACACAGTTCTACTCCTAGGTAGTCCCCACCCAGTTTCCAATGTGACCAGATGTATACCACTACTGACTTGACTCAATTCAGCAGTAACCTAGTGACATCTTACCATCCTCATGTTGCCTATTTACTCGACACCCTACCAGAATGCAGGTTGTCCCAATGGCCTGTGGCAATAAAGTAAGGGCTGATCCTTTGAGAAGTGGACTAGTATTAGAACTTCGAAGGGTCTCTTAGCACAGCATCTGTTCTGTATCCCCTTCTAGCATTTTCTGGATGTTTACCAAATGCATGGCACTCATCAACTATCTTACAAAAGAGAGTTTAATGCCATGAATACGAACATAGACCCCACAGTCCATCTTGAGTTCACATCCCAGGTCCACCCTTAGTACTTGTACTTAGTACTTAGTACATCCATGTGGGAGAAAGTTACTATCTGTAGCTTTCTGAGCCTCAGCTTCCCATCTGTAAAATAGATATGATGTGATAGTACCGCCCTCAAAGGATTGTCCCAAAGAGTAAATGAATTAATGAAAAAACAGTGTCTGGGATGTTGTGAGGACTATACAAGTACCATCATTTTTTTATGTACATTATCTTTTCCACTCCTCACAATCATCCCATTTTACAGATGAAGACACTGAGGCCTGAGATAAAAGCCAGATCAGGCCTGGGCACCTCCATCCTCAACCACAAAGGTTGATTGCCCTCAACCATGGAGGTAGGCCTCCATTTCCAAGGATTAAACTGGGCAAGACACTGCATCCTTGTTAAGATGCACTTTTAAAAAAAGTTTTTAAAGTAGGGAATGTGCTCTGAGCTGATTCAGAAGTAGGAAATGTCTCTTACTAAGAAACCATTTTTTTTTTAATAAAAACAAAAGCAAACACCCTTCCAGTTAACACCTGGCCAAGTCACTCCATTATCAGGAAAATGATATGGTGGCAGAGCAATGGCTTAGATCACCAAGTCCTGACTTGATATTTTCAGCAGGCACCTCACTATGCCCTGAGAACATCAGAGAGCTGTGTGCACACAGGAACGGTGGGTGCAGATGGAGCCCGGGTGCCTTTAGCTGACAAAGGTCGTCTGGCAGGAAGCACATTAGTGCCCTGGCGGTTTCCTGGGCCATGTGCTCTAACTGCCAGGTTACACTTCTGCAATTACAGCCCCCAGGGACCAGCCACGTGAAACAGACCTTGGCTGCTCTAACTGAGAAAGACTCAAGCAGTCGCTCTTGTAACACAAGGGAAAGGTTGGAAGGCAGTTTGCTTTAGTTTGGGTTTCGTGCTGGCAAATAATGTGATAAACAGGAACGCTGCAGCAGGACGAGTAAGGAGGTACAGAAGCCTGTGCACTTGGCTTTGAAAGTTTATTCCTACACTGGGCGCATCAAGCATAGCCGGTCAGCTGCAGATGACAAGTCATCTTTCAGTCACCCCTGTACACCTCTTGTTGTGAACAGAGGGAGCGAACAGCTCTCTGTCCTCCAGCTGAGGAGTTCCGAGCCCACCACAGAGCAAGAGACACACCTTTCCGCAGGCTGCTCCTTGCGGTCACCGGTTAATAAGACCTGCAGTTAGGACTCGAGCCACCGCGTTCCTTTCCCTGGCAGCATGCTCACACACCGTGTGGATTTGACTGCTCGCTGCTGCAAGGGCAGGTATTTCATGAGCACTTCTTCGGTCCCTGTTTGCAGGAATCACCAGTCACAGAGCTAAAAGGCTGTGTGATGTTGGGAGCGAATTGCTTTCTGGCCGCTTTTGCAAAGTTTCTCAAAGCAGAATGTTTCACAGTCAGCAGAGCAAGACGTAGATAAATAGCAAATTGCAAACTGAGCCTCGACCTTCAATGTTGCTATACCTTCCACTATTCCCAAAAGCAGGGGAACAGCCTATGCCTACAAGTCTTTCTTAGTTTTATTCCCATTACCTCATTTGTAATCCAGCCTATAAAATAAGTCAAGAAGCCAGACTCGGGGTCACTGTCTCTGAGAGGAGAGAAGTGTCCCACCTGGCCCCCGCTTTTCTATAGGAATGTTGTCTGTTTTTATTTTAGGCTCCTGTAGCCCCCTCTCAGGGACCCTGTTGATTAGCTGCGCGGGTCATGGCATACTGTGGGTCATTCATTACTTTTTAAACAGAGGAGGTGCTTTGGGGTTTGGAGAGGATTTATGGTACACTCAGGAAGCCAGCATTAGAAGCTGTTTGCTTTCAGGAAGAGAACATTATATCACAAAGATATGTTTAAAGAAAGTAACAATATGAAAGAAATCCACAGTGCCAGTGAGTTTGTAACACCTGCTAACTGGGTTTCCTTGAGATTTAGTCTTTGGTTAAGACACACACATACATGCACGCACGCACGCACGCACCACCCCCAATGACAAACATACGTGCTCTGCAGCTTAAAGACCTCAGTGCTCAATAACATAAAAGATACTTGAGTCATCTGTCCCAGACTCCAACATTGTAGTCCCTTAATTTTTAAAATTCCTAACAAGACATTTTTAGTTTACCTGAGCTCTTTGGAATTAAATTCCACATTCATCTTAATTGAAAGAAAAATTCTCTTTCACACTGAGAAAACAATTCCAATCCAAACTCACCCAATGCCAAGAAAAACACAATTTGGTTGTTTTTGTTTTCATTTCTTTTCCTTCGGTGTCTTGGCTAGAATTGTTTAAACGAGTCAGTTGAGCAATACCTGGTCAGATCACCTTTACAACAGATTTCTTTCTCCCTGTTGTATCGCTCCCACACAAACACAGTGTTAAATATTTCCTAACTGATGGGTTCGTGCCCGGCAATGTGGCTCAGCCTGAAACTGTTCTGAACACCTGCCCAACGACACGCAGGCTGTCCCTCGCCCAAGTACTCTGCTCACTAGCAGGTTGTGTGACTTCTCTTAAATCAATGACAGTGACTTGCTTCCTACTGGGGGTGGGGGTGGGGAGCTAAGACTCCTGCTCTTAGTCTGCTCTTATTCACAGTCCCTGCTCATCAGGGAACAGAATTTCATTAGGTAAGATAGGATAAACTCTGGTGCCAAAAGTAACCTACGAAAAAAATCAGAATTACTAAAAACATCCCACGATTTTTGTTGTATTCAAAGAAAGTGTGACCCAAAGCGTGGCCATCTACCCAGTCACAGGAGCTCAAAACCCAAAAGTTTAAAAAAAAAGTTTAAAAAGTTCAAAAACCCAAAAGTTGCCACTGTCCTTGTCTCCTGTGTTTATTCTACATCCAATCCTGGTGAGTGTGCCTCTCCCCTCCCCGGGATCCACCGCAGTCGCTGTGCCTACAGTCCCCCCTAGCCCTAGTCCCTGCAGCCACGTCACTACCAGAGGATGGCTCCAGAGGTCACCATCAGAGGATGGCTCCAGAGGCATCGGCCTGTTCTCTCTCCTAGAAGGGCTCCCCACAGCCCCCACAAAGAGTCCCAATTGCTCAGCTGGGCAGGCAGAGACCCGCAGGACCAAGCTTTGCCGCTCCTCCTCTGGGCTTTCCGCACTGGGCTTGCAACCAGTGACCACACACATCTCACTGTCCTGTGATGAGATGGGTTTGCATCATCCTCACCCCGCCTTAATGGTGAGATCCTGCAGGACAGGTGCTGTCTCAGATCTGCCCAACCTGGAAGTGCTCACTTACTAACTGAGTGTATAAGATAAAAAATAATATTTATTCCCTGCTTCATTCCAGAAAGGATTTGAGCTGGAAAACGAGTAAACTGTAAGTATAGTTTCTAAGGCACTGAGACCATACTTGTACTGAGATGAGGATGTGACTTTATCAGCATATGCAAACTAGCCATGAGGCCTGGGGCCACCTTCCTCTCTCTTCACGCCACTATTAATTACCATGACCACTGGATTTGGCAATACATATGAAGCACTTTGTTTTAAATCCTCACAAGTTTGGAAAACAGTTTTCTCTCTCTCTCTTTTTTTTTTAAGGAAAGGTGCAGGCAGGACTGAAGGCAAGCGGAGAAAGGCACTTTTTTTATTTAGTTGTTCATCTTGGCTGTGCCCCCCAGCTCCGGGGTTGCAAACCTGGGTCCTTGGGGTACATGTGGATGCACTCTTAGCTGGAGGCAGCTGACCTAACTGCTACTCCACCAGGGCACACCAAGTTTTCTCTTTTTTTACAGGTGAAGTCTCTGAGGCAAGGACCAGCTCAGATGTGTCCAGAGTCACGCCACCAGTCAATAAAGAAAAGATTCAATCCTGGAGACCTTTAATCTCCAAATTCTATGCTTCTCTTGCTGTGTCATGCCATCTCTCCACTTAAGCTTGGCTTCTGACACTGTAAGTACTAGCAGTGTTTTTCAAAGTTTGCTTATGTCATGGTCAGTACTGGCTGTGGTGACACAGCAATGTAGCCTTAAAGGAAGTGGCAAGGACTTAGGACTAGAGGAGGTGCTACCTGATCATCTTTACAATTCATGTTTTTCTCTGAGCTTGAAAGAAAACAGGTGACGATTAGTGCAACTGTAGATAAACTTACGTTTGGAAGAGAGTACCAGCTTTAAAGGAGTTATCAGCTGACGACAGTCCCACTTAAGCCAAGTAAAAGACAAACTCAAACACCAAGAGTGAGAGGAGCAGAAGCAGGTAGGGGCTGAGCCCAAGGGCAGACTTCAGGAGAGCCACAGTGGGGATTAAAAGAGAAAATGAATGAAGTCCACCCAAAAGGATCTCTGAGGGATAGTGAAAGCATTAATGATGGTGCTATTTTCATAGCATATTCAGAAGAACAAAGTTAGAGATCTATCACTCCCTAATTTCGAGTCCTACTATAAAGCTACAGCAATTGGGATGGTGCAGTACTCACATAAAAACAAAAAAAGGTATCAATAGAACAGAATAAAAAAATCTAAAAATTAACCTACACCTACAGGGACAAGAAATGTATGAAAAGAGGCAAAGGTAATTCACTAGAGAATGAATAATCCTTTTCAACAAATAGTGTTGAAACAATTAAACATCCATATACAAATAAGAAAAGAATAACTTTGATTCATACCTCCTACCATATTTTAAAGTAAGTAAAAATGGGCGGTACCCATAAATATAAAACCTCAAACGGTAGTGTTTTTAAAGAAATTGTAGAGAAAAATCTTGTCAACAAGATTAGGCAAAGATTTCTTAAATATGACACCAATAGCACAATACATAAAAAAATGAAAAATTGAATTTCATAAAAATTGAAAACTTCTGTTCTTCAAAAGAGAATGAAAACAAAAGCACAGTCTGGAAAAAAATATTTATACAGTATCTTATCTGGTAAAAGATTGGTATCTAGAATATATACGATGTCTCAAAACTCAGTAGTAAGACAATAAGTCACCCAATTAAAAAATAGGCAAAAGATTGAACATTAAAAAAAAGATACATGATGTTCAGCATCATTGGGGAGATGCAAATTCATATGATAATGATATATTGCTATGTAGTTATCAGAATGGCTCTAATCAAAGGACCGACTATACCAACTACTGGCAAAGATGGAGAGCAACTGGAACTCTGACACAATGCTGGCTATAAAGCAAAGTGGTATAGCCATTCTGAAAAAAGTTTGGCAGTTTCTTAAAAAGTAAACACACCTACCATATGACCTAATCATTTTACTTCTAGGTATTTTCTCAAAAGTAAAGAAAGTATATACTCATGTATGAATACTGATAGTTGATCGACTTATAATCAAGAAAATGTAAACAAAAAATTAGGTTAAACCAGGTCAAAAAAAGGAGACACCACCATTACAGTTGAAGATGGTACCACGGGCTAGCCAAGAAATTACCTGAAACCTCCATCTAGGAGACTCCAATAAGAAGAAATTAAACTCTTATTGGAAAACAATGAGGAAATTTGTTATCAGCAGAAAAGCTATTATAATTATTTTCTTATTTTGAGAATCAAATAACATGGATAAGACAATAAAGAAAAACAATGCGACGATGCCCTGGTGGCTCAGGCAATAAGCTGGCAACTGGAGCATAGACCATATAAAGCCAAGGACTAGGCTTTATGATGCAGGAGGTTGTGGGGACAAGCACAAATAAATAAATAAACACATGAAAATGCTTCCTACTCTTCATTCCTTCCTTAAATATGGTTCTGACTCTCTGAAAAAAAAGAAAGAAAAAAAGACCAAAAAAGAAAGACAATATGATATTTAATCACCTTATATTTCTAATAATAAATGAAAGAAACTGTAAACATGCCTTTAAGGAGTTCTTCAATAAGTGAATGGATACACTTTGATGCATCCAGACATGGAATACTACTCAGCAATAAAAATGAATGAATGATTGATAATACACAGCAACATAAATACATCTCCAAATAATTATGCAAAGTGAAAAATGTTATGAAAAAAAAAGAATACATACTATCAGATTCTATTTATATACAGCTATAGAAATGGCAAATTAACCTATAGTGACAGGAAGATTCCGGAGTGGCCCAGAATATGGGCGGAGAGGAAGAGAAGGGAGAGACAGAGAGATTACAAAAGAAGCTTGAATAAACTTTTGAAAATGACTGATATGTTCAGTATCTTGATTGTGGTAATGTAAGTGTAGATATAGGTCAAAATGTATCAGAGTATGCAGTTAAAGTGTGTACAGATTAGTGTATGTGTATTATACCTTAGTTAAGCCACAAAAAACACTCCATTTACATGTTGATTTTAAAAAATAGGTTTTCAATTGGGTAAAAGAGGTCCATCATATGGAGAAAGATAAAATTGGCCTGTTGGTGATGAACTTCGTGCATTTTATACAGATATTGATTTAGAATGATGTACCCCTGAACCTGTATAATAATGTGATATAATGTTCCTTTAACAAAACTTTAAAAATATATATATACATGCACACACCAACACACATACACACACACACACACACACACACACACACACATATATATTCCTGAATTTAAATAAATAAGTGGTGGTAAATAACTTCCGCGAGGTGCTTGATTAAATTCATGGGCCAGCTCCGATGAATCCATGCGCTACTCTACTAAGACTGCCATAACGAAATACCACAAGCTGCTGGCTTAACTAACAGAAATTAATTTTCTCACAGTTCAGGAGGCTAGAAGTGCGACGTCGAGGTGTCAGCAGAGTTGATTTCTTCTGAGACCTTTCACCTTGGAGATGCAGCCATCTCGCTTGGTCCTCACACTATCTTCCTTCTGTATATGTAGCATCCGCATCCTAATCTCCTCTTCAAAAGGACGCCAGACTCATGGGATTAGGGCCTACCCTAAAGACTGCATTTCAACTTTATCACCTCATTAAGGGTCTGTGTCCAAATACCTTTACCTTCTGAGGTACCGAAAGTTAGGACTTCGAATTTATGAATTTGGGGCTGGGGGAGGCAGAGTCAGCCCATAGTAACTATGTTGTCTATATTGCGGCACTTAACTACGTGGTCTATTTAGATGTAGCCCAATGGATTTTAGGATACTTTCTTTATGCGTTGTGCAGGATTCATTCAAGAGCGATTTTCTGAATTAAAATTATAGGTAACTACCAAAACCTAGAGCTGAGCAGCTAAAACACCCACATCACGCAGCGAAGAACAGGCAGAGGTGCGCCCTGGTGGCTGAACAGACAAGGCAGCTCAAGGACCCAGGTTGGAGACCCAGGGCCGGGGAATAACCAAGATGAACTAAATAAAATCAATAAATTGCTTCTTCCTCCTCTCTTCCTGCCTGCCTGCCTACTTACCTTCATTCCTGCCTGCACCTTGCCTTTAAAAAAGATGAAAAACAGGCAGAGGTAAATGTGATTTCAGTGGGTAGGGGTGGTGGGAGGTGGGGGAGGAAGCAGGGACAGGGTTGGAGACTCAGAGGAAGGCCTAGAAGCTACTCCTTCAGTATCCTGCAATAAGAACGAGAAGAAACATGACGACCATCATCAGGTCCTAGTGTACCACCGGCCTGATTGGATGGGTCCAATGAGACTATCGAGCTCAGTCTGACATCTCTTGGTCCCCTACAACTGGAGATACCCCAAATCCCAAAGGCAAATCATGACTCTACAACTTTAATAACTGGTCACATGTAGGCAGAGCTCCTTCCTTGCTGTGGGGCCAAACAGGAAGCTGCTGCCTTTGTGAGCCCCTTTTTCTGTGGACACCAAGACAACCAACTCAAGTCAAAGTAAGGCAGGCAGGGGGATCAGGTGTGGTCTGAAACAGATGCTAATCAGACAATAACCTGCTGAGTGAGGCCCCAATGTAGGACTTCAAAAGCCCCAAATCGTTAGTTCACATGTTCAATGGTGGTTTTGTTCAGATAATCTAATAAAATTCAACTTAAAATTTGCATGGGTTTCTAAATTCTAAAGCACTCTTGCTCCAGTGATGAAAACTTCCTCCTTGGGGTGAGAACCTTGGACCTGTATGGAGGACTGGGAAAGTTGGGAAAGGAGCGAATATCTTAACATGGGCTTGAGTGGAGCTACGTGTAAACTGATAATGAGGAGCGATAAACATTAGCCTGTGGCTGGTCAGATATACACCCCCAAAGAATCACAGTCATTTTTCCAAAGGTTTCTTTCAAAGAAAAGGTAAATCACTCGCCCTTAGTTAGAAATGGTTGATAATCTTCCCGTTTTACTAAAACACTGCCGTGGACATAGGAGGATCAGATGACACACATGTTGCCACTTTGGGAAAGTCATCGTGCCCTCTCGGGGCTTCTCTTTCAAGGAACAGCTGCTGGTTCTCTGATTTCTATCTAAATCCTCACAGAGCAAATTAAGAGGCAGAAGGATCTATGTTGTATTTGAACCAGACTCAAGATCAAGTGGGCGACCCAAAATCCATAAGTATTATGGATTATTATTTTATTAATTATTAGTATGCTGACTACTTACCTAATATCTACTCTCAAGCACTGTTCTAAATGCTATACCTGTACCGTTTAATTCTTACCATCTTAAGAAACAGATAACAATATTCTCCATTTTACTTTAAGAAAATGAAGACTGGGGAAAACGTCTTGCCCAGGACACATATATCTTAAGCAACAAAGTTAAATTTAGACCTGGATTTGTATGATTTCAAGGCCCATACTCTCCACCACCTCTCACTTTTCGGAAAGAAAGCCCTGAAATACAGTTTGGACTGCTTTTAAGTGCTTGCTGCTCTTTGGAAAGTTATTTTTGTAGGTCTATTTAAAGTGTAAGCTCTTTCTGGCTTTTGATTATCAGAATAAACAAATCTATATGTTAAAAATGTTACTTGCAGTCCGTATTTGATTTATGAGTATTTAGCCAATATCAGGTTCTTGGTTTGACAATGTAGAGTTGTTACATAAGATATTACAGTTGGAGCAGCTGAGTGAAGAGCACATGGGAGCTGTTGGTGCTAATTTTACAGCTTATTATGAGTCTTAAACTAGTTCAAAATAAAGGTACTTTTATGTTATTTAATGATGATAATAAAGGGTAGTATGGCAAATATAGAAAATAGAATTAAACAAATCAGGTCCAGGTTCTAAACTGCTCCTCAGTACTTAGTTTTGTGGCTTTCTACAAGTCACTCATTGAATTGAGGTCTAGCAAAGTCAAGTTCATATCCAAATCCACTTTAGCATTACGAGTTATGATTTCTGGCACACCCTGGCAGAGCAGCAATTGCCTTCGGCTGCTGCAGTACAAGGACCTAGGTTCATGTGCTGGGGCCAGAGGGAGCAACCAATATGAACAACTAAGATAAAGTGCTTTTTCCTTTCTCTTCTGCTGGCTTACCTTTGCTCCCCTAATCATTCCTACCTGAACCTTTCCTTTAAAAATAAATAAATGAAAAGAGTTATGATTTCTGTCATTTTTTAAAAAGTATGTTCTAGACTTCCACCTTAGGATGCAAGCATGCAAAATACATTAAGAGAAGAGTAAAGAGATATTTTACAAAGACATACCCATCAGGACAGGCAGGATAGAGAAAAGACAGCAATAAAATGCAGAAGCTAGAAAACAGATAAGAGCATGATCCAGAAACTGATAGGCCTTGAGTTGGTAGTAAACAAACCTAAAGGTGGATTCATTTTACATAGAGGATCTTTTAAAAAGCTCCAGAACCAACAGCTCCAAGTCCCTCTGGAAATGGAGGTATCAAGAGGGAGCTAAAATAAAGACTATGTGAAAGCCCCAGATACAGATTTCCACATTCCTTCTCCCAGGCTATGTCACCAGGGTTCTACTTCCAGCTCCCCCACCCTCAGCAAAGACTAGAGATTTTGCTCTCTTAAGAGTGAAAAATAGAAGTCTCTGGACAGGGAAATGAAAAGCAGGATGTCAAAACCAAGATGACTAAATGATCATATCCACAATAAATGCTGGGTGCTGAGACACCGTCTCACCCCCTAACTTTTCCCCCAAATTTGTCCCAAACTATTGGCAACCAGATGTTTTTTTATTTTATTTTTTTATTTTATTTTTTTATTTTTAAAGGGAAGTACAGGCAGGAATGAAAGTGAGCAGGCAGACAGGAAGAAAGGCAGAAGCAGCACTGTAATTATTTTTAGTTAGTTGTTCACACTGGTTGTTCCCCCCAGCCCTGGGTTTTGAACCCAGAACCTTGGAATATATGTGGGACTGCTCCCAGGGTGCACTAGACTGCTAGGTCACCAGGGAACGCCCTGGTAGCCAGATCTTAAACTTCTAGGCATGAGACTCTGTCTAGCCCACGAGAAATGACTCAAAGATGAAATGACGTACTGTGTAACCAACAGTCCACTCATCCAAACTCACCCCAGCAGAGCTCACAGTCAGTAAGCTCCTGCCTTGAGCTCAGAGCTTCCAGATGGCCATTTGGGTCTCAACTCCTGAAGATAGATTCAAAACAAAGAAAAGAAAAAGCAATTTGGAATCTATGCAGTGAGAGCAAAACTTTCCTACAAACAATATCCTCAGAGAGATGATAAGAGATCCTAGGGGGATGGGAGTGGGGGGGTGGTTTCTGTTGCTGCTATATACATACATACATACATACATACATACATACATACATACATACATACATACATATGTACATACATACATACATACATATGTACATACATACATATGTGCAGAATGCTGTTGGGATTAAAATATGAGATAGTGGTGGAAAGTATACCAGAGACCAGAGCAATATGACATAGAGAATTTTTTAAAAAGAAGAGAATTCCAAGAATCCCGATATTCAATGAGAGAAGGAATCTCAAAAAATCAAAAAAGAGAAAAAAAATAAAAATTATTAACAAAAGTATTCACATCTCTGAGAATAGAAGGACATGAATTTCTAGACTGAAGTACCCAGCACAACAGATGAAAATAGACCAAGGAGCACTGTTGGAAATTTCTTAATATGGAGACCACAGGACCAAAAATGATCTTCCATAAAAATAAAAAAAGTCAATTACAGGAACCAAGAAACACATTGACTTCAGACTTGCAATAATAACCTGAGGTACAAAAAATGGAATATTATTCATCAGTAAAAATAAAAAGTATCTATTCATGTAGATTAGATGAACCTTAGATGCATTTTTGCTAAATACCATATGATCTCACTCTTGTGGGCCACAAAGAAATCAAACAAATAATACAAAAATAAACTTTTGTCTATAAAATGAAATTAGTGGTTACCATAAAGGAAGAGGGGAGGGGAAAGGAGAAAAATTAGGTAAAAGGGGTTAATTCTACAATAAAAGATAGAATCGGACTTTCAGTGGTAAACTTATTGTAGTATATAAAGTTGTTGATTTGTGATGTCGTATATCTGAAACTTATATAATATTGTAATGCAATGTTACTTTGATTTTTAAAATGCTTACAAAAACTACACCTACTCCAACTTTTTTAAAAGTACATTGTTAAAGTAAAATTAGCCAAATCCAAAAAAAGATCAATAATTCCATTTATATAATATTCTGGGAAAGGTCATACCATAACGACAGGAAACAGATAGATGATTGCTAGGTGAGGGGTAAGGAAGGGTTGCTTATACAGGGGCAGCATGAGTGACAGAATTATTCTGTATCGTGACTGTGATGGTGGATAACACCTCTATGCATTTGTCAAAACCCATAGATCATCCTGAGTGAAACTGCGGTACATAAATTTAAAAAATAAAAAGACACAGGAGAAACAAAACAAAACAAAACAAAATAAGTCCTAACAAATTAACTTAATTGTGTTAGAAATGAATAACATAATCACACTGAAAGGAGTGTGAAGAAATTTGAAACTTTTTTCCCCATTGGATAAATGTTTTAAGGGTTTTGTTTTGTTTTGTTTTATCATTATTTTGTTATTATTTTGCTTACAAAGCCATACTCATTTTAAAATATTGAACTTGCTTCCTAATCTATGGATATTATGCACAGCACCCACCACCAGAGTTCTAGTGCCATTTTCTACCAGTTAGTTCCATCTCTCCTTCCCTCCCCCAGGCTTTCCTGTGAGTTTGGGCTGGGGCTCATTTATTTGTTTCATTTCACTATATTTCACATATGAATGACATCATCCTACAGTTCTCTTTTTCTTGAAACTTTGAAAACAGTATTTTAACAAGATACTGTAAGGCTTAAGACAAAAAGAGCTCTACAGGAATACTACATGTATTTGATTTTCAGAGGGACATGGGTTACATTTCTCAAATCACTTTATGTGTACTAGAGTTAAACAAAGCATCGATACAGTGTAAAACAAGAAAGAGAGCTTCTCGCTGCCAGAGAAAGCCAAGTACAAATAGGAAAAGGGAATGCTAGAATGAACCCTGTACTATTGGTTTGAAATCAGAAGTATCAGTGAAAAGTCATGTTTTAAAAATGAGCGTACAGATTGATAAAGAAAGAAATATATAGAATACTACTCAGTCATAAAAAAGAAAATCTTGCTATGTGCAACAACATGGAAGGAGGTGAAGGTATTTTGCTGAGTGGGGTGAATTAAAAGGAGAAAGACAAACACTGGATAATATCACCTACATTTAGAATACGAAAAAACAATGCAAATGAACTGATAAAATAAAATTAAAAGACACCATAGGAGTTTGACAGCAAAGCTGAGTTTGCCAGAGAAAAAGGGGGTAGGATAATGTGGTGAAGAGATGCTTACTTTTTTTCTTTTCACCTTCTTTTCCTTTTTTGTTTTTGTTTTAGTTTGTTTTTGTTTAATTAAAAAAAAATAGAAATATGTATATATACAAGGGCTATTATATGTACATATATCTCCCAGCTCTGTTTGCTGAGAGGGCAGAGAAGCCATGGCACCCCAATGACACTGAACACACCTAGCGCCCAGATGTTGGTCTCTAAATGCTATGGTTCTTTTAGGACTCTTTAGAAAAGTGGTTCATGCAACTGTGAAAAAGAAAACATAAGATGAGCCTGATGTATCTTGTAGTGTCAGAAGGGAAGAAAATACCCAAAAAAGGATGAAAACACTGGCTTGAAAGAACACAAGAACCAAGCTGAAAGGGCACCTCCTAATGACCAAAGCTGGAACAAATTGAGGTACGACAGAAATGACAATGTAATTAGATGAGTCCATAGGATAAAATAAAAACCCATGAGTCCATACCAAAAAACAAATACAGCAGGCAGAAAGAGCAGCTCTTCCTTACAGAAAAATCCCAATGAACAAATGTAGAAGAAATAATGAAAATATTAAATCACCATTAGTAATAAATGTTGCAGGCAGGAAAAATAGCAACTTTATAGCAGAGAAACATGACCTCTTTGTCAAGTGATCAGGTAAACATCAATAATAAGAATAACTGACATCAAGAATCCTTTGATATGAATGCTACGCTGAGGACACGTCACTTTGATGGACACATCACTAGCTAAAAATTCAGGAGCAATCAAGAGGTCAGCTTAAATAGGGGCACTTTCTACAGGTGAGCTGACTGATATTTTTGAATACTGAGAAAACCAGGAAAGAAACAAGAAAAGACAGAACCAAACACAACTGGAAGAGACTAAGGAGAAGTGACAGCTAAAGGCAATGAGGGATCCCAGCTTGGATCCTGGGACAGAAAAGGATATTAGTGGAAAAAACTGGTAAACTCTAAATAAACCTGTAGTTGAGTTGATAGCATTGAACCAGAGTGGCTTTTTTTTTACTTTGATCATACAGCAGGACCCCAAATAACATGGTTTAGTTCCATGGCTTCTCAGCCGGGGCCACTGTCTGTGTGGAATGTACATGCTCTCCCCAGGTCTGAATGAATTTTCTCTGGACTTCCTTATACGTCATTTCAATTAAAGTTGCAGTTTCCAAGAATATCGACAATGATGTGAACCGAGGACTTACTCTACTGTGATTATGGGAGATGTAAACATTAGGGGGAAATGGGTGACAGATATATGCATAGCCTCTATATTAATTTTATTTTTCTGTAAATCTAAAACTATTGCAAAGTTTAAAAAGTTATTTTCAAAATTTGTTTAAAAGTCATTTCACATCCTTAAGTGACCTGCCACAGCTAACTTCTGAGTTGTATCTAGTGAACTTACATGAATTTTACCAGAGCTCTATTCAAAAGGACACGTCTGAGTTACTGCAGAAGCCAGCGGCGCTCCTGATTTTCCATTCTCATTTTTTCTATAACAGTCAACAGGTTCAACTAGAATCCTAAAGCCTTTGCCTTAGAACAACAAAAAGGAAAGGGAACCAACAGGTATGGAACCTGTTTTCCTGTAACTGGCCTAAGCTGCTTTCAGCTACAGCTCCGCAGAGCCGAAAACTCTAGTGAAGACACTCTTTCATTGTGTCCAAAAGGCTGCAGAATAATATGGCCTAGGACTTCAGAATTTTAAAAACGATCCCTATGTTTACAGATCCAGTTCCCATGTGTGGGGAAATAACTAAGTTGCTACCAGGCAGTGGCAAGACTATTCATGTTCAGAAGCTCCCCGCAGAAGCAGGTTCCATCCTGAAAGGCTGTGCTGTTTGTCATTCCGGTTGCCTAGGAGGGATTTATGTGTGCAGCCCTCAGATTGATTTCCACCAAACAGTGTTTTAAAGTCAAGGATCTGTTCCTCCTCTTAACTGGTGTATGTTCTCTCAGGCATATTCCCCTACCCTCCCCCCCCCACCAACAAATCAGTTTGTTCTACCTTGAAAATGCACTGAGAGAGATAATATCTGCAAATAGTGTAAGAGTCTCCTTAGCAGCTTCCTATCTGGGTGCCCCTGCACTTTGAAGTCAGGAAAATTCAAAGGGGGCCTTGTACAGAGAAAATATCCATGGCTTGGGGCAAACATTTCATCACTCTAGCCTCTCACTCTTCAAACAAGCTCCTGGCACGCTCCTGAAGGAGACTGGTTGACTCTTTGTCGATGTGAAGCCTCCAAGCCATGACACTCCAAATCCTTTCCTTTTTGTCTATTACTTGTTCTCTCTTTGCTGATTATTGTTGACTGTAGAGGCAAGGCTGCTTTTATACATCTCACAATTACTCCTTGTCCTTTAGAACCGTGCCCAGTGTCGAATGACTTGGTCCACACACAAGGGCAACATTCATTATTTCTTCACTCTTCGCCATTTAAAAAATTATCTCTTGTTTGTATTCGAAATATGAGTAAACCCTTTCGTGGACAGGTTGTTAACGAAGTGAGTAAAACACCTCAGCTTTAGCGTGGGCAGAGCAAGCACGCTGTGGACACAGGGGCTTCCAGCCAGGAGTCACGATGGGTGGTTGGTAGTAAACAGAGCTTTCTCAGCAGAGCACAGTTAACTATGGATGTGCTCAGGGAGAAGAAAGCTCTGTCCTTCACATAAAGTCCAAGAAGGAGATCTAAAGGTGATGCTTGGTACACCGTTTGCAGAATCAACTAAGCAGGACACAATTATCTGCAAGGACTAGGCAGAAATGTATTCATCTTAATAATAATAATAATAATAATAATAATAATAATAATAATAATAATAATAGTGATAAGTAAAAGGTTGTTCCATAAATTTTTTAAATGGATTATATTTTAAACCTATACACCTACTATGTGTCAAGCACATTCATGATCTCACTAAATTCTTAAAGTAATCCTCCCATATTACTAATAAAGAAACAGAAGCACAGAGAGGTAAAGTAACTTGTCTGAAGTCACACAGCTAATGAGGAGCAAAGCCAGGATTCAAAGGCGGGTCACTGACAGAGGAATTCTTCACCTCCAAACTAAACTCTTTAGGTATCCACCTCAGTCTCAGGTCAATGATGACTGTGGAAAAATGCATAAGCATCTCTACTCCAAGGTACTACCTTTTCCCTCACACTACTCTCATCTAAAAGCGCTGTCTAACTTAGAATACTTCCAGGGTGGGGCATTCCCTATGAGAGACAAAACCACTCTGTGGCCTGACCCCACGCCTTAACAATCAACACAGTGGAAGGCGATAATGGCAGGCTGCTGACAGGGCTCCCACAGTGGCTCTCACGGGGGCGAGATTTTGCCCCCTAGGGGACATTTGGTAATGTCTGAAAATATTTTTGATTATCACAGCTGGGGGATGGGTATAGTATGGATAGCAGCCAGGAAGGCCACTGCACATTTACAATGCACCCCCGCCCCACCGAGTCCAGCTCTAAATGTCAGTGGTGCTGAAACTGAGAAGCCCTGAGCTGCACGAGTCAGCTCTGGAGTGCTTGTCCGTAGCCTGCCTAAAGTTAGAAGCCCTGCTACTGCTGTCAGGAACTCTGTCAGATGGGTTATCTCATCGGGGAGGAAGATGTTGCCGCCTGCACTTGGTCTCTTTCCATCCAGCTAATTAGTGCATTTACGGATTGTCTGAACTGACAGTCTCCTTTCCCCCATAAACAGCATGTTGGCGAGTCTTTCTAAATTCAAAATACTGTTCTGACAAGCTAAGCATGTGATTCAACAAGGTGACTCTCTTGTGCAGCATAAAAGCGGGCAGCATAGTTTAGGGGAAGTTGATGAGGTGACCTGCCAGAGTGAAGTGTGGCCTTGATAAGGTTAAAGGGACAGTGGGAGATGATAAAAACAGGAAAGAATGTCATCATCAGATGGGGAAGAGAGTCCAGGAATCCCGTTGGCTCCATCCCCTAATTATTTTAGCAGGCAAAGAGCACAGAGGAAGAGAAAGGGGAGCTAGCTCTAACTGATGCCACTGCAAATAAAATCTGCTCCATTCTAGAGGCTACAAGACATGTCTGTGTTCACTTCAAGAAAAGTTTAAGTCCAGAGTTCTGCCACGAAGGAAACAGCCTCAGGAGTCCAACAGACCTGGTTTTGAGTTCTGCTTTGAAATACTCTCCCCACGCAACTGTAGGCAGGAAACAAATGCTCTGAACCTGGTTTCTCTTCTGCAGAGCAGGACTAATTTTAACAGCCACTTGTCCTGGTAAGTAAAGGGGTGACAGGTGTAATAAAGCACTGGCAGTGATGGACACAAACCACATACAGGACAAATGCTGCTCCACAACCCCCCCCCCCCACCCGCCCCTCTCTTTTTGCATAAGTGAAAAAGGAGGCAGGTTTTGCCTGAGAGTCTGCCTGGGAGAAAGAAACGTGCAGGGAGCTCACTGGAGTCCAAGAGAGGTCTTTGGCTTTGCTTAGGTTTTTTGCTTGTTTGTTTGTTTGATTAAAGGAAAGGTACAGGTAGGCAGTAGGTGAGAAAAGGAAGAAGCACTTTATTTTTGTTTAGTTGTATATCTTGCTTGTTTCCCTGACCCGGGACACCAACCTGGGGCTGCGCTTCGGTCGGCCGTGGCTGACCAAACCACTACTCCGCCAGGGCATGCCTAATAGATTTTCATTAAATGGAATTTACCTTGACAAAACATTCCAAACAAGAGGTTTAAATAAGCAAGTCTTCCTCAAACAGTATCTCTGAATTCAAGGACCCAGAAAAAGGCTCCTTGAACCCTACTTATTATTATGTATGCATGGGGTCTCCAGAAGCATATACGAAGAAGCTGATGCAAGTTATTATCCAGGCTTCCCACTTCACAGCACCCACTGGAGGCCCCCAAAGGAGCACCAGCAGCATGGTCATGGTCACTTGCTATTGTAAACTTAGCAGTGGCAAGATACTATGCCCTTAATTGCTTAACCTCACAGCCTTTCTACTTGGACTTCTTGGTCATATTTCCTCTCCTTTTGGATGGCTTTGGGGTAGCCATGGCATTTGTGGGGACCTAAGAGGAATCAGTGTTAGGGATACCTTTATTTTGGATTAGGATACATTGAGACATGTATTAACTATAAGCATAGTTAATTGCTATTGGCCGTTCTGGAGTACAGAGCGTTTCCAGGAATGTTCTACGGCCCGCTGTGCCGACTCACCCTCCCATCCAGAGGTCAGATCACAATATGAGTGTATCCTGCAGCCTCTGGCCTCAGCAGTATGGTGGGCTAGGGAAGGAGAGACAGATGCGAAACAGAACCCAAATCAACTAATCAGAGTTACTCCGGAGAAAAAAATGTCTAATCAGCAAACTTGTATGATTGTAGGCACTCTTACTATTGATAACTGGTCAAGATGAAAATTCTCATCTTTCAAAAACATAAAAACCATGGAAGAAAATGCCTCCCAAATACAGGGTTTAAAGGATATTCAGGCACACACTGGTGGCCTAACAGACAAGGTTACCAGACATAGTCCACACACATCTCAAGGACACAGGTTCAAGACCCAGGGCTACCAACAACAACCAAGAACAATCAAATAAAATAAACTTTTCTTTCTCCTCTCTCTTCCTGCCTGTCTGCCTCTGTTCGCATTCTTCATGCCTGCACTTTTCCTTTAAAAAAAGATGTTAGAAGGTCATGAAGCAAATTTTTTTCTGAATTTTGTGATACCCTAATACCTAATTTACTTATTATTTTATGTAATATTTTATATTCCCTTCAAAAGACCCTCCCTCCCAAACTGTATAAGCTTCAAGGCCTACTAACCCTGGATTCGCCCCTTTAGAGTTTTCTTTTTTGAAGGTAGAATGGGGGGAAAGAGAGAAGGGAAGCAACTAAACTCCCTAACTACAAGTCATTAGTTATTTAAATAACTATCTTACAACGACACCGTGAACCTAGAAAGCTGGAAATTCTTTGTGTATTCTTTCTGAAAATAATTAATTGAAATGAGACTATCGGGTAGATTTTCTTATGAGGCTGAGTCCAGATTGCAGTGTTTTAGGAAAGTACTTTTTGTATAATGTAAAAGAAAACACTAATTTTTTGTAAATGTGGTCCGTTTCTCCTAAGGCCTTTTATCTGTACTTTATCCCATCCCTCCAACAAAGATGGACTCTATTCACTCCCCCGGTTGTCACTTGTACACGAAAATCAAACAAACTCGATAATTAGTTTTTTCGAAAGCACAAAGTAACGCTACACAAGTTCGGGGAAAGTGAAAAAACGTCTTTCTGAATTCAAAGGGCTGTGCAAGGAAACATTCAAGTCGGCAAAGTACTTGCAGTTTCTGTTCGACCACAGCAAGGCTTAAAGAAGCCACATTCTGGAGGCCAGTTTTCGTTTTAATGAAAACTCCAGAAAGACCCGCAGCTCCGGGTGCCAGTTCTCACCCCTCATCCCGGCCTGCACTCCACCGACCCAGCAGCAGGAGGAAGACAAAAACTGGCTTGCTGCTCATTTTCGAATCCTGGCCTCCATTTCCCATGCGCTGTGGCCCAGCGCCAAAGCGGCAGCCCCTCCCTTCGCTCCCAGCCCAGGGCAGCGCAGCCCCGGCTCCTCCCGGCTGGAAAAGGGGGCGACGCGGGGCAAGTGCGTCAAAGTCCTGGGAGAACAAAACCAGAACAAACCCAGGGACGACTAGCTGGCTCTTTTTCTGCCCTTGGAAAGCTCTCCGCAAGACTAAAACACCCCACCCACTCTGGAGACCTTCTCTTACAGTCCTGGCTGTTTTATAAAACAGAGTTCGTGTCTTTAAAAGCCTGCACCGTCTCCCTGGGAGTGAGCATTAGTTAATGATTGCCAGCCGGGTTCTGTGTCTCAGCACCATGTGACCGGGACACGTGACTTGGCGCCGGCTGCTGTGTTCCTTGTATTTGAATAAAAAGATCAAGCTTATTATTGCACTACAGGCCTGTGGAGCTCGTCGGGGCAACGTGATTCCTGGGCGGGTTATACAACCCGCTGCAGCACCGGGCTCGCGGCGTCCGGCCCGTCTCGGCTGCGCGCGAGCAGGCATTGTTTTCGCCCGCACAGAGAGCTAACGTGGTTTTATGTTTTCGAAAGTGAGAGTCCATTTTCCCCTTGGAAAATAGATGATGATGCTGGAAAAAAATGAAAGAGAGCGACCCAATTTCTCCAAGCCGTGTTAGCTCTGTTGTTAGGATAAAAGTAATGCAACACACACACACACACACACACACACACACACACACACACACACACACACACACACACACACACACACACAATGTAGTTCCACTCTCCTTTGCAGTGGAAGATTCAGGAATGATTTTACCTTTGACTAGCTTTCTTCCTCCCTGGAAAGGCTTCACAATATGCTCTTTTCTACTCAGAAAAAAAAAAAGAAAAAAAAAAAAAACCCGTAAACTAAAAATACGTTTAAAAATTTTTAAATGTAGATGTCATGTTCATTTTGTGCTTCCTTAAGATTGCTAGAATAGTAGCAGCTGTATTTTGATTCAGTACCTCCTGCAGTGGAGAGGGCAGAAAAATTCATCTGTTTGTAAGTGGGAAGGCTGGGTGCCCCTTTGCTGGTTAGAATGTGTTCCTCCTGTGCAAATAAACTCAGATTTCCCTTCGAGAGGGTTCCCCTCCCCCACCGAGAAGGTGACATCCTTACTATGCACATTTTAATAGTGCCCCCCCCCCATAACACCCCCTTGGTGGAGAAACCCTGCAATGTTGTGTTTTCTCCTGCCTCTAAGGGTTGTCTTCTGTGATGACTCAATTATAAGAAAAAGACAAGGGAGGAAAAACAACACGGGCTATCTCTAGCACAAGGTCTTCCCTGACAGGAACTGCTAAAGGCTTCTCCTTCACAGTCACTGTTCTGTCCTCTCGAACAAGTTGGTGAACCCATTCTCGAGCCCAGGTCAGATTTCAGCTGTGCATTCATTCATTCCACAAATACTGACTTGTGTCTCTTTGGGCTGGCGCCCCTCCAGGCGCTGAAAAAAGCAGGAGTGAGCAAGGGAGGAATCCCTGTTGGGTGAAGTCTCACTCCACTGGAGGAACCTGTGGAGACTGAAACCAGCACACGTCTGCAAAAGTCCCATCTGCATTATGTCCATTGCTCACTCGCATGATTGGGAGCCCTTCTCTACTGGCGGCTAAGGATCAATTCATTTGCCTGCTGAAGCTTTGGAGACAAAGAGTTACATCTTTGCTGGCAGATACAGGTGTGATCTTAGAGACCTTCTCTAGGTCAGCACTGAGGAGTCCTTGCGGACCTGTTCCAAGAGTCTTCGTGTAGACTTTCTATTGCTGCTGGTAGCATGACTGAAAATACAGCAGAACTACATGGGGGATCATTCCATGAGATACGATCAAAGCATTATGAAGTTCCAGCCAAAGACAACACTAACACCTTCTGCCTTCCTGATTTTCCATGTCCCTCCTTCAGAGGATACCCAAATAACTCTGGCAGGGACTGCCGAAAAGGCCAGCCTGTCCCAAGTGCCCGAGGCAGCCTTCCAAAGGCCAGGATGCCAATACTTCTTGTATTCCTCAGCGAGAGACAGGTTTGGGGCCTGCTTTGATGGGGCCTGATGTGATCAGGGACTAAATGTGTGTTCTGAAATTGGACAAGCATCTGACATCCTGAATAAGAACTGACCAGGGGTCAGGAAGGGAGAGCCTGAAAGAAAGGATGCAGCTCTCACATTTTGAATGAAATCTTGATTGAATTTTGATGGATGTTCGGTGACACTATTCTCTCTGGGACTGTATACCACTCCAAAGGAAAAGGAAGACGGCTAGGTTAAACAAAAGTCGGAAATGCAGACTCAGTAGTCTGCTGACTGAGGTCCTTAATGAGGACCTCAGAGAAGGTCCTCCACATCCATGTCTGATAAGCAGGACCGTTATTAAGTTAGCCAGCAAACATGGCCTCTGACACAGGCTCAGGCCCAGGAATACAGGGCATTATGCATCAGACTCCTGCTCCCAGACTTCTCAACAACACTTCCACAGCACTTGTTTTCCAGAATGGAACAGTAGTTATCATCTTCCTTCTGCACATGGAAAACCTAAGGCAGAAACTGGTAACATTTCAGCATCAACAAGTCCTCAGAAAATCAAAGAATACAATCCATGTCTTCTCTAGGCTCACCTCTTGCAAAGACCTGCACTACCTAGGGGTCAGAATGCTGCAATTGGTAAGAAAACAGTGTAGCAGTTCTTAAAAAAAAAAAAAAAAATAGAGAGAGAGAGAGAGACATAAACATTACCATCTGGTAATATATCACAAGAATTGAAAGCAGGAGCTCCAACAGTGTTGGTTCATAGCAGCATTATTCACAGTAGCCAAACTGTGAAAGCAACCCAAGTGGCCATGATGAATAAAGAAACCAAAGATGGTATATACATAAAATGGATTCTCTTCAGTTTTAAAAGGGAAGAAAAATTTTTTTTTTCAGTATTGTGCCTTTATTGCATCTCTTAAAATATCATAAATAGGAGTTAGGAACCATTCAGCATCCTGCTGCTTCTGTAGCTGGACAATTGATTATCTCATTCATCAGCCTGCTAAATAATTCCGTTTTTCAGAAACCTAGGTATCATCCAGAATTTTTCTGGTATCCTTGTTTTTAACTGCTGTGGCTTGCTGAATCAAAACAGTGGAATTTGATACAAGTTCAATTTTGGTTCCTTCAAGAATTAACTCATCTTTCTGGGTTTGAGATACTAAACAAGTATTGTCTGGCCTCATCTGAACCCTGCAGATGTGTTTTTCACCCCAGAGATTTCAGATTTCAACAAGAGACCCACACTCCTGAATGTTATTGCTGCGGAAGTGACCAGACACAGACTTCACCTAGAATGGAAGCCCGTGTCATGGTCTGTCCATGATTCCTGATAATATGAATGGAAGCCAGTTCTTTCTATTTCCCACCATTTGTCAAGCAATACCTCTTCTTTTTCTTCCCAAGAAGACTGAGTTTTACATTGATGTGATGGAAGGCCTTCCACAAGTTCTGGGCACCTTAGTACTGTGAGTCCTTCCAGAGCGACAGTGACTTTTTCTGGAATGTCAACAGTCTGATTGTTGACAATAGTTTTCATTTGTCAGTAACTGCAGCAAAAGGAGTGGAAGGAAATCCTGACACGTGCTGCAGCACTGATTTGCTAGCAAGAGCAATGCAACATAGAAGGAAGATACAGGATTAAACTCCAGCTGCCACAGCCCACTCCTGTGGCGGAAATGTTAATGATTTGAAATAAATTATTATTGCCTGCACTTATGAGCTTTCTCTCACCTAATACTACACAGATTTTTCAGAAGATCATGGGCAATATTTGTTAGCAAAAAAGCGAGGTTTCAAAAGATATAGGGAAGAAGATCTCAGAAAGCATGAGAGGAGATATTGTAGACAGCAAGTTTTAAATAGTCTCTGCTTTGGCTGTATGACCGAACATACACTAGAATAAGACATGTTACCAGAAACCATAAAGAAGATTCTCTCTGTATAAGATACATGTACCTAGTAACTAAGTAAGCAAGGTCATTTGAGATACTAGAAAAGAAAGATCACCCTCACTTGGAAAAGCAGAGACCTCCTTGGAAGATTTAAACAGGTGGTTAGGATGGCTCCAAGCTGTGCTCTACATTAGTAGCTGAGTAAGCCACAGACGCAAAAGCAGCTCAGGTGAGGAAGCCTTCTGTCGCAACTCTTAGGCAAACTTGACCCCTACTTTTTCCTTTCATCAATTCAGAACCATACTGGACTCCTGACAAGAACTTAAAGTAGGCTGAAGAGTTGTTAAGAAAAACATAAGAATGACAAAGGCAAAAAATTACTATGTAATTTCTCTTGTCTGCCTGCCTCATACACTTGTCATGCATCATGGAAAAGTGCTTACCTAATGTCACACGTGGCACTTAACCAGTGTTCTCTTCATTCAGTGGCGTTAGTGTTATTACGGGTTTTCTGGATGTCTCATAGACTCATGTTTTCTAAGGTTCAAAAGAGAAACTTCCGGTGTAAGATTTATGCAGTATATTCAAGCAAAGAGCAACATAGATTGTTTCAATCCAAGACTGCCTGGAAAATTCAAGACTGTATGCAATCTTGTGGACTCACCATTGACAGGCCACTCTAGCTTAACTGTGAAACTTAGTCAACTTTCATATCTTTTTGGATCTAACTGATTCATTCAGATAATTTAAATCCGAGTTGTTGCGTTCAATTTGCAAACATGCATTGAGCATCTCGATGTAAAATAGAGGTAAGTGCTGTGAGGAAGCTCAAATCATCAAATTAGTAAGGAGACTGTGAGGCATGGATAAACAAATAACTGTTCAAAGTAGACAGCAGCAAGAGATACAGAGGTAGGGAGGCAGGGAGGGAGGGCACGGGAGTTGTGAGAGTTTAATTCCTGTAGGGACAGGGACATGAGGGATGGGATAGTTGCCTTTATTCAAAGTGGGTGGCAATGTAGGGAATTTATACTGGATGAGAGTCAGTCAGCTAATGAATAATCTCTTCATAAGGCTGCTCTCAAAAAAGATAGGCCAATACATGGCCAAGAGAATAACCATAATCCAAGTTCAGATCATCTTGCTCCCTAGAGATTTCCATTTTCCTTGTATGGCCAGACCTTTCAAGAATTTTACTCCATGGTCAAAATGGACCTGTCCTTGAACAACCAATTAGTGCTAATGTGTTAGAAGAGGTTAAGAGATTCATAGACAGCAGCAAGTGAGAATCTATAAAGTCAGTCCCTCTGGGGACATACTTGATGTGGAAGTTCAGTGTGGTGAGCAGTGAGGGAGTAGTTTTGTGTAGACAAGCATTTCCATTTCGCCCATCTCAGGTGACGGGGTTCAATTCCTCAGCTTACACGCAGAACTGCCGCTGAGAGGAAGATTCTCTCGTTTGTGGTTATTGTCCAGGCAGACACTGGCATAAAAGCGTCCTTAAACCTCGTCAAAAAGCAAGCAAGTAGCATTTTGGGGATGAAGGGCTACCATGAGGAACCTGCAGGTAGAATTCCCCAAGAACTGGTCTAGTCCTTTTCATGATCCCAAGGAAAGACTAATAACATTTCTTCTACATAGCTAGAAGACTAGAACCTTCTTGAGTGTCTCCCTCTGCTGCATTCGTGACCAAAACTTAACACCTACTCGGGAATCCTTTTTTTTTTTTGTCCCATCAGAGCTGACAGAGATGCTCACATTAAAAAATGGAGAATTTGGAGTATCTGACACAAACTAGCAGAGCAGGGAGGCTATGGGACAAGGTAGCTGCTTGAGATAAGGATTTGGGGGCATTTCTGACTCAGCTTATCCTACTAGGACTTCTGTATTCACTAAGTGATCTTCTGACTTGAATTTCCCAAGTAGACGCCTCTATAAGAAGGATTCATTCATTTAACAAATATATTGATCCCATACTATCAGACAGAATAAATTACTATAGTGAGGAGGTAGACAAAGCATTGCCAAGAGGCCAACCTGTCATGTGTACTGCAACGGAGGGAAGTCTAAGGTATTATATTGGCCTAGAGAGGGTGTATCAGAGAATTCAGTCAGGGAACGCTTCTTACAGGAAGATGATAGATTATTGAAAGAAAATTATAATTCAAGATATAAAGTGAAGCAAAGCATCCAGGATGAGGAATCCACGGGATAGAACATGCAGAGACATGAAATATCTCTTACCTTAAATTATGACATTGAGTTGTGCCATGGTGGAGCAGCGACTGGTTCAATCGCCTCCAAAGGATTATAGGCCACACACTGCAGGTTCAAGTACCAGGTCAAGTGGGGAAAAACCAGTGTGAACAACTGGAAATAAAATAAAATGCTTCTTCCTCCTCTCTACTTCCTGCCTGCCTGCCTGCCTACTTTGCCTTCATTCCTGAAGGCACCATTCTTTAAATTAAAAAAAAAAAAAAAAAAAAAAGACATTGAAGTCCCTTTGTCTCTTGCAGGTTTGAGCTGCCCAAGTCAATCATCTTGGAACCATATTGACCACCTTAGTCTCGTTTGTGAGTCTCGAAAGTTGCAGTGTAGAGGAAGTAGGAAATCAATCCGTGGAATTCTGAAGCATAGCTTTCCTTTTCCGCCAACTGGAATAAAGAAGGTATAACTGTAGGATAAGAGTGGCATGTGCTAGAACTAGAAAGAAGGCTTGGGGACCAATTTCAAAGGACCCCCTAGGCCATGTCAATAGGTTGCTACATGTCTTATAAACATGTTTGTCTGTACATTACCAACTCATTTCATTTTCAACTTGATAAAGAAAGACCATATTTAAGCCTGAATAGACATTGCTGAAAGTGGTGATTTGCCAACCCCTCTTATTCACCGCACTGTAGGACACTGCGTGGGGAGGCAGTGGGGGGACGTACGAGTACTAAAACCCCGCAGAAATGATAGATGGTGTACTTCACCTCATCGCTTTCATCTAAATTAATGGAAAATGACTTCTTCTTTCTCTTTACTCTTAAAATTCACTGCTGACTCCCTTATGTACCTGAGGCTGGAGTCGCAGATAGGGAGGTGATCTATCTCAACCATGTTCAAGGGAGGAACTGGATTCTCAAGTCTCAATTCCAAGATAAATATGTCATTCCTGCCATGTACTTTACTCCTTAAAACACATCCCTGAGTAAAATGCTTCATGTAATGCGATGCCAGAGGTGTGATTAAACTTCAAAGGGTATCAATTGCAACACGTTCAGGAAAAGTGTGAAGTATAGAAAAGGTGTAGAAAAAGAAAAGCATTACTAACAGGAAACCTAAAATACCCCACCACCACCTAAATTCCTCTTGGGGAGAAGGAGAATAAACTGAAGCAATCACTTGGGTCACCAGATTTGCTCAAGCAGGCCTTCTGTTACCTTGCATTGGAAAAGGGAGTTTGTGTGTTTGTATCTAACAATTTCCAAACCTAATCTTTATAAAAAGACAGATTCCAGGATTCTTGTTACTAGCGTACCTCCTGTGCAAAAGAGATATGAATATAAAAATAGCTTGAAACATTAAAAAAAGCAACTATATAATCATATGCTAACATTACTAATGATTTTTTAGATCATGTTTGTTGGGGAAAGGTCAAGAGCAAGGGCTGTAGAGACCGATGGCTTGTCTCAATTCCAGCAGAGTCCTTCTGCTCCATGAGCCTCGGCTAGAGTATCTGATCTCTCGGAGCCTCAGTTTCCTCGGCTATAAAATAGAGACAAGCAGCACCTAAGTTTAAAAGTTGCGGAAAATCTGAAATAAGTCATTCTACGGGAAAACGTGGGACTTGGATTGGCACATACTTCATAGTCTTTGCATATTAAATTCCTATGGGTCTCTGGCTCTGTCCGGGACATCATGCAAGTTTACTTTGCAAAGACAGACTGCCCTGTGGCTAATTTGTCTCTCACCTCAGCTAACACCTTCAAAATGCCTATTTTTAAAGGCCTAGGTTGAGAGGGTGTGGATGAATCAGCTAGTAAAACATCAAATTAAAGTCAGGGGCATCTTCTCCTTATATGAAAGGCAGCACTTGTACTTGGGACAGTCTGGAGTTTTAAGGAGAATCGTGCCAGGACACCCTCCGTTCCACTTAAAGATATACCGAGTAGAAAAGCAACATATATGACCATTCAAATCCCGAAAGTCACACTCTAACCAAATTCCAGGTACCTAGAGATGAAATCGAGACTGTCTTTCTAAAGAAAGCAAAAAGAAAGAAGAAATTTAAAAAAAAAAAAAAAAAAAAAAAAAAAAAAAAAAAAAAAAAAAAAAAAAAAAAAAAAAAGAGGCTAAATCGTTTCCCAAACTAATCTGTGTAGCTTATAAAAAAGGCAATCATTTGGCCTGTCAATTTGCTGCCTGACTTCTAATTTTAAATTTTGACACTCTAAACTTTTTAAATCTTTAAAATGTAAGGAAAAGGAGAAGCAAAGTCTTGCCCTTAACTCTTTCTGGCTCTCTTGTTTGCTGGAGGTAAGACTCCATTTAATACCTTCAGAATTTGCTCTTGCCTTGAAGCAATAGACAAGTATGTGCCGCTCTGTTCTAAATAGGGGAGCAGCCAGTACAAATAGAAGATTGAAGATTGGCTTTGAAGCTGAAGTTGCCAATGCAGAGCCTCTCCCAAACGCTGGCACAGGCAGCAGGGCCCGCCAGAGAGAGAGCTGCCTGCTTTTAACAGCTAACATATTAATTCTGGGCAGCCTCTGGTTAGACTGAAGGTCAGGAATCTGATTTTGACCTTCGTACTAATGGGAATCCCCTGGGAATCCTCAAAGTGGCTGCATGAGTGCTGTGATATTACTAATAATTAATAATGATGCTCATGTCCTGGGTTTCTTTGTTAGTGCTTTTTATCTCCCAAAGGGTTCACATCACTTCACAGACCGATTGTTTCACCCACTGTTGACCCATAACCGACTCAGGCATAGAAGCTTGCCCTCTTGTCAAGAGTACAGCCACACTAAGCCTGTTTAAGCATGAACTGAAGAAAGATACCCACTGAAAATTAAAGTGTAAATTTTAGGTAGGCAGGTTATAATTACCCACTTGAAATTAAGCCAAGAAATGAAGTTTAATACCCTTCTTTTGTGAAAAGCACCCAGGCAACTTTCCTGCCTACAAACAGACCTCAGATTTTCATCTCCTGCAACTGTGGGTTTCTCAAGCTCCGCACTGTTGACATTTGGGGATGGATAATGTTCCGTGGTGGAGTCGAGGGGTTGTCTTGTGCACTGGAGATGCCAGTAAGTACTTGGGCGGGGGGGTGGGGGGGTGGTTATGCACATCTCCACACACACAGAGTTATGACAACTGAAAATGTTGGCAGACATTGCTAAATGTCTCCTGGGGACAAAATTTTCCTCAGTCAAGAACCACAGCTCAATATATTTACAAGGCAGGTTTGAAGCTACTGAATTACCAAAACCTTTCCTTCCTCAGGTTGCTAGAAGGATTGTCCATGAATGAGGGACACTTCTATCTAGAGCTTTTAGGGATAAAATGAGGTCCCTCCCCGCCCACCACCAAAGGGGCAAAAAGAAAGGAAAGAAGGAAAAAAAGAAATAACCCCAGAGAATCAGATGCTGCTCTCCCCCACAAGGATCTCTTATTGGCGTGCGCTTCCCTCAAAGAGGCTTGTTAGTTTTTATAACAGGATCGTGCTTTCACAGCTTGGACAGCCACCTCAGACTTTCTGTCGTCAGAGTTCCTCTTGTCTGGAATCCACAGCCTCTGACAACAGCACTGTAGTCTGCATCTCATCGCCTGAAGGGACTGTGATAACCTCCGCCTGCTCTCTGACCAGACCCTGCTGCCTGAAGCTTCCCACCCTCCCTCACGGAAACTTCCCAAAACTTCCCAGGCCTTTTGCTGCGGGAGCGCCATTGCCAGGTCCAGGCTGGCGGCTCCGCACACCCAACAACTGTCACCTGTGTAGTTCTGAAACTAGTTTCGCCACAACTCGCCAATATATTTGGCATTGCAAACACTTCCCCAGTCCCCACCTCTAGTTTATACACAAAAATATATTTTTCACTTTTTAAACTTTGTATTTTGAAGTAATGTTAAACTTACAGAAAAGGAGTAAAAATAGTTCAGCAAATGTCCATAAAGCCCTTGGGCTGGTTTTGAATGTTTGTGCCCCCTGCAAATGCTCAACATGATGGTGGCAGGAGATGGGGTCTTGGAAGACAGGTCATGGGGGTATAGCCCTCATGAACAAGATTAGTACTTTTATAAAAGAGACCCCAGAGAGCACCCTTTTCCCTTCAGCCTGTGAGGTCACACTAAGAAGTTGTCACTAACAAGCCAGGAAGCAGAGCTCACCAGACACCGTATCTACGGGCACCATGATCTCAGACTCTCAACCTCCAGAATGGTGAGAAATACATTTCTGTTATTAATTTATAAAATTCTGTTTTTATTGTGGCATTTTATTATAGTAACCTGAAAGACATCCTCATCCAGCTTCCCTAGTGTTACCACCTTTTTTGTAAGAGAAGAAGGAAGACAGGCAGGAATGATAGCAGGCAGGCAGGAAGGAAGAGAAAGGGGGAAGAAGCATTATGTATTTGTTTGTTCCATTTTAGTTCCCCCAAACCCTGGCCTGGGGTGGGGAACCATGAACCTAGGTCCTTGGGCTTTACATGTCCACATCCACAAGCACCTCAGCCTCCTGAGCTGCCAGGGTGCACCAGTGTTAACATCCTTTATAACCACAGTACAGTTGTCAAAACCAAGAACTTAACATCTGTTCAAAACCATTAGTTTTCCACTAATGTCCCTTTTCTGTTCCATGATTCAAACCAGGATCCCAGATTGCATGCAGTCGTTGCTTCTCCTAAATTCCCTGAGTCTGTGACAGTTCCTCATTGTTTTCTAGACTTTTATGACCTCAACACCTTTTAAAGACAATCGATCAGTTGTTTAGTTAAATCCCTCCACTTTAGTTTGCCTGTTTTTTGACAATCCCACTGAGGTCATATTTTTGGCAAAAATGCCATAGAAATGATACTGTGATTGTGATCTTCTTAAACAGGAGATACATGTGTGTGTCCATATATATGTGTGTGTCCATGCTATGTGGGGTAGACTCTGACATTTTCTATCATTATTTTAAATACTGGTTTCACAATCATATTGCTTCACAGTCCTGTAATGGGTTAGAAAACATTGCCCAAGGCCAGCTGATGTCTGAGGCCTTCTCCCTCTTACTTTTCTTTCCTTTCTCTGCCTCAGTGGTATCTCGAAGACTGAGTTTTCTTTCTTCAGCTCTTCTTTGTATGTGTATGGACTTTTATGTCTTCCCCTCTTCTCTCTGATCTTATTTCACTCTACTTATTTCCTCAGTGAGCTAACCTACTCCTTTCACAGGTGACTCCATCACTGTTCTCCCACCTGTTTCAGGCTCTGCCTTCTAGCTGCCTCTAGAAATTCCTTCCTTCCTTCCTTAAAAGGTGCAGGCAGAAATGAAGGTGTGCAGAGGCAGGCAGCCAGGAAGAGATGAGGATGCCCTGCAGCACATTAAACTCAGCAGGACCAAAATGACATTTTAGAAAGAGACTCCCTCATAAAATGCATCCCTTTCCCCACGTCCTATACCTGTCAGTGGTACACTTTGATTTCCTAGTTGCCCTTGGCCTTTGATTAATGCATGGAGCCCAGTTTTCATTGCCCTGCACCTGGAATGCCACCCATCTGGCTCCTCTACTCTCCATTCCCTAATCCAAGAGTTTGCATTTCTAACATTTCCCCTTGAAGTCCTCGATGGTGCTTTGAGAATCATGGTGCTAACCATCCTACAGACAATTTCAGATGCACATGCTTCCTGGATTTTTGAGAACCACGGTGGTTTGGTGAGCCACCCTGGTGCTGCTCTGACCCAACCTAGCCAGCAGTGTCTCACCTTGTTGCAATTTGCCCAAAACAGAAAGCCCTTTCCATCCCCTCCCTTCCAAGCATGTAAATCTCCCCCATTCTGAAGGGATTAGCTCCAGAACAGCAGCCCCAAGAAGACATGTTACTTTTCCAGCCCCATGGAGCTGGTCTTCGGTGACAATGCAAGGCCGGGATGACAATTCTGAGGTTTCTCCTGACTCCCCTACTATCCTGTGTTCCCAAGGACCCGGGTTCATAGTAAGTTGTTCTCCCTTCACTTTGCTTGCTTTGTTGTGACTTACATCCAATTTCACCTTGCACACCCTCCATGCGAATGCAGAAACACGCACGCACGCACGCACGCACGCACGCACGCACGCACGCACGCACGCACGCAGCTTTAGGGGGCTCCCTGAAGCAGAGCAGGGGCAATGTGTGCTAAGGCCGCAATCGGGCCAGCCTCAGTGAATGCAAAGGAACTAAGGAGGCTTCGCCCTGTCTCTTGAGGTGGCAGATTGCTGAGGAGCAGGCGTGGGGGCGGGGCTGGCTGAAGCACGCCTAGAGGCCAAGGCAGGAAGGAACATGTGGGCTCCCCTTTACGTGAACAGACGTCTGTTTATCCCAATAGGAGATCACGTTGTGTTCTCAGGAGTCGAATCAGGGACCTGCAAAAAAGAACGTTCCGTGCCGGCTCGGCGCGGCGCCTCCCCGCGGGCCTCCCGGGCCTCCCGGGGCGCCCGGGCCTAGCCTGGGCGTCGCACGGGCTCGCGGTGACCCGCACTGCCGCGTTTCACCGGCAGGTGTCTCTCTCCTGGCTCTGAAGCTATTGTGAATTTACCAAATGGAGGCCCGGGAGGAGAGGGGCGGTCGGCGGCGGGGCTGGCGAGGCGTCGCGCCGCCTTCTGCCGGCGCCACTGTCTTCTCCGCCTGGGCTTTGATGCTCTGCGGCCGCGCGGGGCACCGCGCGAGCGAGTGGAGTTTGCTAGTCACATGGGGCGAGGAAATGCCTGCCTGCCTCCCAACCTGCCCGCGCTTGTTGCTGCGGTTTTCACGACCGAAGAGCAGGGCCCCGAGCGCCCGGGCCCAGCTGAAACCGAAGACCGAAGGCCGGCGGTCAGCGCAGGACCCTGGGAAGCTTGGCCCCGTTTCCCGGGGTTTCCCCTCACCATCCCAGAAAGCTCCACGGAAAGGGCCTGCGGCCCTCACGTCTTTTCCCTTCAGGGAAATTCCGTTTCCTAACTTGCCCCGTTTGGAAAGAGGCTTATTTTCTGGGTAATGGCAACATCTGGGTGGGTGCGAGACAGGCAGGGATGTATCCTTTAATCTTCTACTTAGCAAATGTTTATTCATCACCTACCGGGTGCCAGACATTGTACCCCAGATTCAGTGAGGAGCCACGATCACACTTGCCCTCACTACCCAGTCCACCAAACAAATGCATTTTCAGGATGTACCTCTGGTGCCCATTGCTTGAAATCCATGACACAGTGGAGAAAGAAAACCCCCGCTCTCATATCAAAGCACATAATCTGTGCTGTTGGTTAGAAGAGAGATAATACAGGCTTGTTCTGTTGGAGCTTTTCAATTAATAGTTACCAGAAACATTCGCTGAGGGCTGACATGAGGGACACAATAAGTTAATAAGATGTGTCCCGATCCTTAAGGAGGTTGGGGGCAGTAGTCAGTAAAGCATTAACAGTTTCAATATCTTTAGGAGACTGGTCCATGATTTGTCTTGATTTCACTGATTTACCCTCCAGGGTACAAGAAGAACCAGGAGACAGGCCCTTTTGGTTGGACCAAAGGCCAGACCAAACAATGTAGAGTCCCATAGGAAAGTCGCCATCTGGTGCTGATGCCCAAGGGATACCAGCCTTGTCCTTATCCACTGGCCTTATCCCCAGAGGCATCCCAATTTCTGCTCTTGTTTCTGCTCTGGCTTCACAGATCTCATTTCCCACAAATTCATTTCCTGGCACGTGCCTAAGAACTGGCACGGCACATCCGTAGATATTCTTTCCTTACTCATTAAACTATGTGAGAATCTGGCTAATGTTGGGAGACACAGAAGCTTCACTCTTATGTCTGCCTTCCTGTAGCGCAGTTTGTATTGTTGTTTTAATGCGCTGAAATTATGTTCGGGCTTTTTGTCTGTTTTTTGAAATGAGTTTAAAATTTCAGAATTCCAAGAAAGACCTTTTCTACTTATTAGGTTAGCAGAGAACTAGTGGTGAGGTTGCAACTCTCAATGTTTATAAGCAGTAGGAAAGTCATCAGATAGCCAGAGAAACAGTCACACATTCCAATGACACACTTTCAGGCCCTGTCTCTGCTTTTTGGCCAACTTCAGGACTGTGGGAGTTAGTGCTGGAGATGTTAGCTGGAAGGCACCTGGAGTCCCTCCACACTCATATTGTGGTTTTTCCTCCAAGTGAGAAACAGAAAGTCCCCTTAAGCACTGTAATGTTTTGTTTGTTTGTTTTAACTTCTAAAAACACACAGACTTCTGTGTTCAGTGTTCTCTAAGTTCTAAATTAATATTTAACTTTTAGTGCCATTTTCCAAAAAAAAAAAAAAAAAGTTTACCTCTTTGAAAAAGTGTATGAGATTCTTGTTTATGCTTTTGTCTGTCTGTCTACACCAGGACAACTCCTAACTGACTACCTAAATTGCCCTGCCCTGGAAGTTACGATGGGATCATTCATCTTGTTTCTCAGCTGTTGAGCGCTAAAATCATTCTCCGTGCAGCAGGTGCCATGTCTTATCTAGAAAGATACTCAGAAAGCAGTATTTATGATTATGTATAAGGAAAGTAAGCACATTGGACATGTGAATAAGAAAAACAGGTACATTTTGATCGTTCCTAGGATACGCTCAGAGAATGACACACATTTCCCATGAAAGCAAAGTCTTTCTCCTCTAATTCTCACATTTTCAAAATCATGTTTCAGAAAATGGTCATAGTTTCCATAAAGTGAATCCCATTATCACATTAAAAGCATTGAAAATGTGTTCACATAGAAAATTTAATACAACAAATTAAAAAATGCTTTAACAAGAAAGAGGTGACTGAAACTGTGACGATCTCATACAATTTTGAAACAGATTAAAAGTCTAAAATATTATCTAATTCAAATTCTAAACAATATCCTTGACAAGCATCCGCCCCACCGCCATAGGAGAAATCACACCTTGTGATTCCAAGTGGTCAACCCTCTGACTCTTAGAAATATTTTTTTACACAGAGCCTGCAATTCCCAAAGCTCCCTACCTCAAGCACTCACTCATGATTCCAGCCTGGCCTTGTGGGAAAAGCCTTCTTCATGAAGTAGCTCCTCGTGGATGGGATGTGGGTCTCAGAGGCTTTCCTGTCTATGTTGGCATTATAGCTTCATTTTATTTATTAAGTCCACAAAGAACTGTTCATGCCATACCTAAGGTGTCGGCTGGAGCAAGGAGCAAGGACTGAAAGAGGGAACCGAACAAAGCCCCAGCCTTCCAGGGGCTTATAGTTTACTGAAGAAGACAGAAAATAAACAGGTATACCAGTAAATTCATAATATCAAGTAATGACATGCACACTGAAGGAAAAGCAAGGTAAAGAGACTGAGAAATGGTAGTGCTTCTTTAGGTTGGGAGGTAAGGGGGAGTCCTAATGAGCAGGTGACATTTGAGCAAAGATCTGACTGAACTGAGGGGATGAGCCTTGTGACTGAGGCAGGGTGGGGGTGAAGGGGTCAGAGGTGGGGGTGGGAAGCAAAGGTCTTGCAATGATAAATGCTTGATATTTGAGGAATATCAAGGAGATCAATATGACTGAAGTGAAGACAGTAAGGGGAGAGAGGCAGGGAGTAAATTTTGAGAGGTAGCCAGGGGTCATGAGGCCTTGACAGAAACACATTCTACAAGGTTGAGAACAGGGATATAGCATGATTTCAATTTCAGTTTTTCTTCTTTACATAGTCTAGCTGGTTAAAGTCTCTGCAAAAGCTAGTGATTCAGAATTGCCTTCAATATTCCAGATGAGGCCAAACTTACAGAGTACACTAGGACCATCCCCTCCTTTATTCCAGATATAATATTTCTATGAATACAATCTGAGACTCTCATATTGCACTTTGGGATGCCATTTATTGAGTATGCTGTTTCTTTTATATATTTTACTCTTAATCCACACTCTCTACCTGAGTTTCTTCCCCACCCTCACCCACCAGTCCCTTGGCCTAATATCTATTGATTTCATGGAGAATTAGGAAGTATTCTAGAAACCAAGTGGTGGCCTACTCATAAGATCTTATAGATGCAGTTTTATATTTGGCTCATCCTAGTTCCATTTAAACATGCCAGGTTCCAAACATCCTGAACTGGGTTGGATGACTTCTAGGGTCCCAATGGTAGAATACTTCCCTATTAAATTGTATCTTATTAAACTTGGCATATTGCCCTATTCTTTAAAATGTGTTTGACTGTGCCTTGTTGGTTCAAGGGTTAAGCCTGTGCCTGAGATGCCCAAGGACCCAGGTTCGAGGCCCAGGTTCAGAAGAAACAACTAAAATGAACTAGATAAATAAAATGCTTCGTCCTCTTTCTTCCTCCATGCCTGATGACTTCCTGCCTGCCTGCCTTCCTCTTAAAATAAAAAAGTTTGGGCAAACCGCTGTGGCTCAAGCAGCAAAGTTGCAGGCCACATAAAGCCTATGCATACAGGTTCATGATCCAGGTCAGGGGGTAAAAAAGAAAAAGTAAAATAATAATATGTTTGGACTCTGGTTCTTGCGTTTTAATGTATGTTATTCCTCTCTTCTTCTGTCATCAACAGATTTCTTCGGGATATCATATATAACAATGTTGTATTGAATAAGGCTGAAGATTGAGTCCTGTGACAAGTCATTAGTAAGATGGATCCATTACCAAAAACTTTGAGGAAATAACTGTTCACACACAGGTGCAAATCAAGCTAATTTGCCCTACATCTAGCCTACATTTCTCCATTAACCAACAAGGATGCTATAAAAGATTCTTGTCTAATATTGTACTGAAATTTACACATTCTAGCCTGACATTCCAGCCCAAACTTGCTGTCAAACAAAGAAATGAAATACTTACACTACACAGTTCAGATTTTCTCTGGCACCTCTCTTACTAACTCTGGGACTTTTCCTCTTGGCTAGAGTCTCACCCAATATCAGACACTAGCCATCAGTGTCTGAAGTTAGGTAAGACTGGCCAAACCTAAAAGTATGCTTCCTTGTTTTTTACTATAACTGCTTTTTTCCCCTGTGTTTCTTTTTTTGGCGTCCTAAATTCATTACATATAAAGCTGAAAAGTCAATTGTGATCATTTAAATCATATCTTAAGTATACAATGAACCAATCAGTAAAATTATTTCCAAAATAAAAACTCTTTATAATATAAATATACTACCTTCTAATGTAGATCTCTGCCAAACCTAATTTCAAAATGCTTTCGTACCTTTAAACACAATAACAGACAAGGGCTTCTGTAACTTAGATCTAATACCTGGCACAAGGTATTTTCCTGCCAGGAAATTATTTCACCTCAAATCTTCAGACTCAGTAAGGGAAATGGTATTTTTCTTAATTGGTAGTTTATGTGAAGATAAACAAAAGCAGTTCCCATCTGATTTTCATTGACCTTGAGTTATCTTTAAGTCATTGTTTCTCTTTTGTAAACTAGATCACAATCCCTCGTGAAGACAGGGACCAGGCTTGTCTTGCCCTTTGTTATCTTCAAAAAGTCAACCACAATATCTGGCACATATTTAACAGGTGCTCAAGAAATATTCTTTAAATAAAGAGTATTGGAAATAAATGTATGTATACAAAAGTGATCATTCATCCATTCATAAATTGATTTCAGATACCTAAAAATGAACTTTGGGGGCAAAGACCATTTCATATACATAATAAGAAAAAGAATCTTAATCAGAAGTTCTCAAAAATTTTGGTCTCAGGACCCCTTTTCACTCTTAAAAATTAGTGTCGGTGTGCCCTAGTAGAGCAATGGTTAGGTCAGTTGCCTCCAAGGGAGCGTAGGGCACATATCCCTGGATTCGAGTCCAGGGTCCAGGGGGAAACAACCAGTGTGAACCACTAAATCAAAATAAAATAAAGACGTTTCTTCCTCCTTTCTCTTCCTTCCTGCCTACCTGCTTGCTTTCATTCCTGCCTGCACTTTTCCTTTAAAAAAAAAATGTGAATCCCAAAGAGGTTTTATTTATATAGTCTATATCTATGAATATATATATTATATTAGAAATTAAACAAAAAGTTAAAGTCATTAATTCATTTAAAACAATAACAATAAAACCATAATTGATCCACATAATTGATGTTTATGAAAATATATTTTCCAGAACAAAAACAATTCATAAGAAGAATGATGTTTAACATTTTTACAAATTTCTTGAATGTATGGCTTAATTAAAGGTAGCTGGATTCTCATATCTGCATCTGCATACGATCTGTAATAATACATAACCTGTAGCCCTTAGAAAACTCCACTGTACACTCATGAAAGAATGAGCATGAGTCAAACAATGTCTTATTAGTTTGATCTGTGGATTCCCTGAAAAGGTTTCAGGAACCCAGGAGTCCTTAGACTACGTTTAGAGAACTATTTTAGATGTTTACACTATATAAAGAGTAAGTTATTCAATTCATATTTCTTCCTTTGTCTTGAGGCCCTAGGACAAGGGTATCACAGCGCCCTTCCCCGCTCCTGCTCCCCAGCATTGGATAAACTCAGAAAAGAAGCCTGGTCCCTAGTCTGTTTTTCTCAAAGATCTGGTGGTGTAGAAGAGGATTTCAAACCTTCCCACCTCTCCCTGGAAATAATAATCACCTACAAGTCAGACTTCTCTTGCCTGAACCGAAGTTAAAATTTAGTCTGAAGACTCCTTAATCCTTGAGAAAATGTTCAACTTTAGACCTTTTATTATGGGAATGTTCTACATATGCAGGACATGGAGAGAACTGAAGCACACTGCCCCCACCCCCACCCCAAGGGTATGTCATGGAATATCAGTATTTTGCTCTTCTTCTACAACAACTTTTTACAGTCTCAGATGTCGCCTCTCATGTAGATCTGAGACAGATCCGGATGGTGTGTCCTCAGAGTCGGGCGAGATTTCACAATGTTTGAAGTCACCAGCATCTCTTAATAGTGTTAATATGAGTACCGTTGAAGCCACAGAGCCATGGTTCTGGGAAGTGGCCTGCTCACCCCACGAAACTTCGAGCAGGCCCGCCGTCCACCCCATTTCCACTGCTCTGGCTCAGTGCTGCAGCGTGTGCTTTTGCAGCGGGGTGTGCACTGATGCCTGGGGCTGTCTCAGTTCCACAGCCCACCACAAAGCCCTGTGAGAGCCACAGGCGGAGAAAGGTGCAGGCATTGAGAGTGTTTGCTTCCTTCCCATGACTGTTGTTGGAGGGGTCTTCTGGACACTGAGAGAAGGACATGAAGCAGGGGTGAAAACTGGAGGAGGTCCGAGGTTCCCAGTGGCCACCTGTCCTTGAGTTTTTTGTGAAGTGTTGCTTTATCATATATTTTCCTTTATGCTTAAGTCAGTTCAAGTTGATTACTTGCAACTTTCTTAACTAAGGCAAAGACAAAGCGAGAACCAACTGTGAGTTTTACTTTACAACCAGGTCCCTTAAAGAATCCTGGATTATATGGTAGGTCCTAAACACACACTGACTCTCTGAAGGCTTCCACCAGACAAAAGCATCTTCCATCCAAGGCCAACTACACTAGGAAATGGTATTTCCTTCAGCTTTCCATTCCCAGAGGGCAAATGTACAGATGACTGTAGTTAGCAACAGACTCTGTGGGTTAGTATTAGCTAAGGGCACACACCCAAGAACTTGAATGACAGAAATCCCCAGGTGCCAGGGAGGAGGCTGGCAATTATACTTCCAATCACCTGCCTGTTCTCCACTCCTCTAAATCAGAACTCCCCAGAGTACTGACCCTCAATGACTGGCAAGGCGACCCACTTTCAGAAGTGCCAAATTTTAACAGTTGGAAACAATAAACATAGATGTGAGGACTGATTTCTCCTGAACTGTGATGAAAGTCAAAAGATGCTGTAGCACTATTGGGACAAAAAGGGCAAAAGAGTGGCAGCCAGAGGGCCTGCCTCAGGGCAGCTGTGTGATGGTTGGCTGGTTAACACACCTTCCTGGGCTTCAGGTTTTCGAGCTGCACAAATAGGAGGCAGAACTAGATGGTCTTTAATATCCTTTTCATTTTCCACTTTCTACAATCTTTGTGAGCTGGAAAGATTTACAGAGAACTTCATCTTGATTTTATTACTTGTAGTCCATCTTCTCATGACAGAGTCGGCAGCAGCCCGTAAGTGTGGAAGTGGCGCGCTCTGGGATGACTGAAGAGCTGCTGAAAGTCCCGAGTACCTCCCTCACTGTTCCGGCACAGGAGCTCCCCTGCCCAGAGCCAGACCTAGTATCCAGTCATTGTTTGTACATAGTCTCTGGTCAAAAAGCAAATACCTCTATTGTCCATTGTTTCTCAAGGGGCATATTAGCCTGGACTTGCCTCTGGCTTCCCTAGGAATGACAGTAGGAATGGAATCCAGCAGAGACCAGGAAAAGTCTAGGGCAAAGGTCATTGCAGGGACAGATACCCACAGGCAGTCATTACACAAGGTGGCCCACAGGTAGCAAAAACTTCAAGAATCAGATGAGGAACTGACTCTGAGCCAACTACATTTGTTTGGGAAGGCAGGTTGTCCGCTTCGGGCATTGTACTAGGTTTTGCTCTATTTTAACGGATCCCCTTATCTCTAGGGTGCTTTGCAGAAAGAAAAAGATTCCCTGACCATGCTCCAGGGTTCCTTCTTCAATTCAAGGAAGGGCTGAAGTTTGGTCCTTGTAAGAGAAGGGATTCCTGAGAGGAAACCCCAAGCTGTAGCTTCTGTCTCTAGGCTGTCATGACCAATTCTGCTATGGAGCAGCTGCCTGGAGCCACTTAGGCCCCTTCCTTTGTGGAGCTTCACGGCTAGTCCCACAGCTGGCTAGCAGGACTGTTTTTCTTCTTCACTTGGCTATCTAAGGAACCACAGGACTACTAACTACTGCACCTACCTATTATCCAAAAAGCAAGTCTTGAGTGTCAGACTGCAATAAGCCCCCTTGAACAGTACCTTCAGCTCTTAACCTATGTCAATGGAGAAAGGGTAAGCAGGAGGACAACGCTCTCACATTCTGGTGGGGGATTTATTTATCAACAGGATAGCTATATGAGGGTTAGAAATAAAGGAACCATCAGATAGCACCCTGAGGTATTAGTCCATGACTCAGCATCTTTAATACCAATTCCCTTTGCACTTTACTGGAATATTTGTAGAACCAGGCTTCCTACTGACTTTCTTAGAAGACTGGGTTTGTCAAATCTTTATCTCTTTTTTTGGCGAGGATTAGGGTGTCCTCTGGTGATTTTTGAGTCTGGGAATAACTGTAGCCCAAATAGCAAGGAAACAAAAAACATGCCCAGTGGTATTTTGAAAACTTGTGGAAAGAAACTAATGGGGGAGCTTAACACTACCAGGTGTGTTTCATGTTTGCTGGGGAGAAACAGGAAAGGAGCACACACGCTGGACCATAAATGTTCCCTCACCATCACCACCCCATCTCCAGATAACCTCCTCAGATAATACCCTGGGGGGCGGAGGGGGCGGGCAAGAATCCCAGCAAAGATTTCTGAGTGTATTGCAAGGGTTCCATTAAGCCATTAAGTTGAACTTCTCTTGCTGGTCCTTCTCACAGTGTGATTTGCTTTGGAGAAGAATGGAAATCAGGGGATCTTCTTAGTGTCTTATTGGGTAGTCCGGTATTCTGCACGGGATACCAGCCTAGGGCCTGGGAATTTCCCTAACAAGCCACAAGGAGTAAAACCCAAAGGGTAAAGAAGCGCTGGTGATGTACATTGTGAAATACAGGTGTGGGAGAACTCTGGGCACATACCTGCAAACCTACCTGCCTGTCCTCCATATAAGGTGCCAATTCAATCTGTGCTACAGCTGAACCAGTTTGGCTCATACCAGCCCATCCTCAGTCGTATCAGAACTTGGGCTTTTTAAGGTAGGCAGCTGTAGGTTTGAGTGTGGGTCTGCCACAAAGCAGGACTTACTTAGTGTGTGCTCCTTATAATCTGACACCCAAGCATGTGTGATCAGGACTAAGTCACCAGGCCCGTCCACGCCTCAGTGTCCTCACGTGTAAAATGGGAATAAAACAGACTCAAGTGCTCTGAACCTACTGAGTTTGATGGCAGAAAGTGGAAACTACACTGGTCATTTTTCTGGCAGCAAAAGTATCACACAAGCTGCTTCCCTGAGACAGTTGTCCAGGCCGCCTTTATCTTCTGTGAGGCTACCCCTATGAGGCTACCCAAATATGACATTCCGATCTGACGGCCCTCCCACCCTGCAGCCCACCAGCACCTACATGCTCCTCCGTGGTCTTGCCTCTCCCCGCCCTCCCCATCCCTTTTGGCGCCCCTTCTTTCCTCTGTAAAACAGAAGCGCTGCTGCCCTTTAATCGCGCCGAACTTCCAGGACAGACGCGAGGTGGAAGTGAGAAGAAAAGAGAGGGCGCAGCTGCGGGGCGCCCCCGCCCTCTAGCGCGCCGCGTTCTCCCGGCACAGCTCAGACAGAAGGGGAGCCGCCAGCAAACTTTTCTTGCCTGATTTCTGGACGGAGAACCTTGGAACTACAGACGGCTGGAACCTGCCCACGCCTAAACTAGGGAGT
>RJWH01001824.1:0-97609 GCA_004363575.1 Solenodon paradoxus
CTTGTTAAAGTCCTGAGCAGAATCTGCATTTGTTAGCTCAGTGGGACTTGGGAGAGCAAGATTTGAGCCAGGAGGACAGAGGGCAGAGGGATTGGGGAGCAGATATGAACCTGGATACAGGTGGAGGGGGGCGTTTGGGGAGCCTCTTGCTGACTAACAGGATTGGGTAGGGAGAGTCAAAGAAAGCTCACTCATTTGGTCAACATAAACTACTAACCAGGCTGCTGTCATGTGGTGGACTCCATGCTGGATGCTCTGGGTGCCAGGGAAAGGGGAAATTGCAGGGATGATGATGCTACTGTGTGGGCTGCAAGGTGAGGAAGACTTGAGCCATGTGGGGAGGTGAGGATCTATTGGGAGACATGTCTGGGACAGGGGCAGGACTCATGGCTTCAGGACTCACTGGTTGTGGATGTAGGGGCAATATGTCTGGGAATCCTAGGTCAGAACTTGCTTTGGAGACGCCTCAGAGAATGGGAGAAATGTTGAGAGAGATTAACCCCCGGAACCCCACTACCTATTCCAGAAAGCCAAGGCCGTTATAGCTTGGAAATAGCTCTTCCAAGGCCCTCAACTTCCCCATTACATTTTCTATCTTTTACCTGGGTCTTTGGAAACTTACCATGGAGAGCTGAAATTAAAGCATGGTGGTTCATAAGGATGAGTTGGCAGCAGCCTCCCTGAAGGGGAGGAACAGAGAGTTATGGAGGGAGAGGCCAAGAGTTCCTCACATAGGCTTGTTGTGTGACAGACTTTGTGTCCACGACTGCATCTTCGTGTGGGACAGGGTGGAGGGTGAGCAGTGGACTACCCCTGGTTCTGGCCTTGGTCAGCCTTCAAGGATGACTGGGAATAGGAGGCATAATGAAACCTAGCCTGGACAAGTGTCACGTCTGTGCCTGATTCTGGTCTAGAGAAGCAGCAGAAAGCTGGATGAAGGTGAGCTTGCCAGTAAGGTAGGAGGAGTTATGGGATGGGGTGTTTGGGGGAAGAGTCAGCTTCAATACATCTCAGCTCTTGGGGGTCCTCAGAAGGTCTGCCAGAGATTTTGGAGGTTCTGGAGCTCTAGGAGAGGAACATGAAGCGAAGGGGTTGTCAAATTGCCTGAGTTGCCTCTGCCATTTTACCAGATGCTCACATCAGACAAGGGGACGAATTGCTGGAGCACTGAGCCAGGGAGACCCTGCTGACCCTTGAATATGTCGTGACCCAGAAGCGTGGGTCTAGATGGGAACCTGAGCTGTGTTTATCTCTTCTTTATGAGACACCTTTACAATGAGAGTAGAGAAAACAGAAAGGTTTATCTCACAACTGAGAGGTTAATTCTTAGGCTGATAAATCTGAACTCTAGCCTCTAAAGAGGATTGAAGAAATCCTACCAAAATCACGGGATCTGGATCTACTTCTTTCTCAGGAAGAAGGAACAAGGTGGTTGTTACTTTCAGAGCTGGGTTGCTGAATGCAAGGAATGTTGATGGAAAAAGCATTCCTGACAGATAACCTGTTTGCAGGAACTAGTCAGTCAACCCCCAAAGCCTTCCCCCGATTAAGCCTGGGCAACCTGGGTGACCAATACAAGTTAACTAAGAACCAACTATATGCCAGGGACAATTCCTGACACCGGAGATGATGTAGGATCAAGCAAAGTCCCTGCCATCCTGAGGTTCACATTCAGATGATAGAAAGCGCTATCAAGAAGAGAACTTTCTCTTTGCTATGGACAAAAGTTTTCTCTGTGTTTGATATCTGAGTACTAGAGACTCAATTAAATCTCAAAACCAAATGCAAAGGAACCCTTTTCTGCACTCCGTGATCTCAGAATAGCAATGGAGCTTGAAGGGTGCATGCCATTGGAAGACTTGGCTAAAGCTGCTGTTCCCTGGACCAGTCTCTGTGAAGAACATGGACATCCAGTCTCTTCTTCACTTGATAGTGACTCTTTAGCCCTGACCTGGCTTTTTCTCTCCTGTTGTCTGCCTCTACCCCTGGTGACAACCTGACTCATAGCCTAAGACTTCCTGACCCACCTAGTTGTGCCATTCACCCCAGGTACATACTATGGTCAGCAGGGGCACTGGGTGAACCAGTAAGAGTTCAGTGCCATTGTCTCCCACCCTTGGGACAGCAGGCTTTGGTGTAAGGACTGGCCACCACTCAGTGGTCACGAGGCGAGGGAGGGTATGGGGAAAGGATGCTGCATTTTGCAGGAGGAAAAGGCTGGTAACCAGTCCTTGCTGTCCTATCCCTATCTCAACAGAGGGCACAGGAGATTTGAGGCTACTTGAGATTTGATTGTTTATGCAAATATTTGCCTAAAATTAATGGAGCTGGAAATTAGTGATTATATATCCCATCTTCGTGGAAATGGTAGACACTCGGGTTTAACACCCATGGGATGATCTTCTTCCTTGGAGCTTGGCAAGCAGCCCACTGATCTGGAGACCCTTGGGGTGGCTGTTTGCTTTGCAGCTGTGTTTGCTTCTGCTCCTAAGAGATATTCTTTTGTTTCTTTTTATTTTCTTCAGGAGAGGAAATAAGCTGGGAAGCAGGATATTGGACAAATTTGGAAAACCCATGAGGGTGGAAAATGCTGAGTAGGGTAGAGATTAATAGGGTACATTAACAACTGGAATAAACCCCCCCTCTCCCCCAGATTTCAGTGGTTCAGCACAATGAAGCTTTATTCCTCATTTACTCAATGTCCAAGGTGAATGTATCCAGATGGGCTGCTCTCCTGGGAATCACTCTGTAGGGCAACCCAGGGATCCAGTCTCTTTGCAATGCATGGCTCCACTGTCTCCTAGAGTCTTGGAATTCTCTATGACTCTGGAAATCTCTTCTAGATAGTCTACATCCAGCGGTCCAGAGAGCAATGACAATGTTTTAGGAGTGAAGCACCACAATTGTGCCCAAGTTCATGCCCCTGCTTAGATGCAGAGGGAGTGTGGTTTAGCCCAGTGCCCAGGAAAAGGGAATGGATTTGATGAGTGTCCAGCCTGCCTAGGCTGCAGGACAGTGGGAGTCCCAGAAAGAGCTGATTTAGGTATTTAGTCAGACAATGCCTGCCTGAGGGGTGCACTGTGAAAAGAGTAGACAGATTGCTCAGAACTGGAACTAACCCTCTGCTAGGTGCAGTGGATACTTTTGTAACTTTCCAGGTAGATATTTCTTGCCCTGTTACAAGTACCAACATGCACATTTCCTGCACCGTTTACTAAAAAAGGGTTAGTGTTGGGAAGAATGTCTGGGTATGAGCTTGTTGACAGTGACTATTTCAATGTACTTAGTCCTGGGAATGTAAAAGGAGAAGTAAGGTAGGCAGTAGGATCTCAGCCAGAATTGCTTTACCCTTTTTGGAGAGTAAACAGTCCCTTTCTAGGAAAATTCACCAATGTGGAATCTTTCATCTTCCTTTTTCAGTGACTGGAATTCCACCCTTATCATCTAGCTTTTCTAACTCTAAGAACCAGTGTTTCTCATTGTCACAGAGTCTTTGTAGGTCCTTGTAAAGGTGGCACACACAGTTACAATTTCCTCTAGTGTTGTGGAATGGGGGATTGGGAAGGTGGGGAGATGGTCCGTGGGGAGTGAAAAGAATGTTGAGGAAGTTCCGGGATAAACTTTGCTAACCTGACAAATTCTCTGACACCCAAATGGAGCATAAAATGTGAGTGAGGGAGATTTCTAACACACAAAAGTAAAACAGGCCAGTCAGCTCAGGGGAGGTGGCCCATATTCAACTTGAGAGACCAGGCAGGGTTGCAGGACTCCAATCCCGGGCAGGAGGCTGAGATAACTCCTGCTTGGATGTCAATCTTTCAGCTCACAAATAAAATGGCCCAAAGCCATTTTCCATTTCCTTTCTCCTGGGCTATGATTTAATCTCTGGAGAAGAGAGCAAAGAAAGGAGGATTTTCCTTGATGATGATTCCCTGGAGGAATGAAAGGATGGAGGAAACAAAACACGCCAAGAGTTCCAGGGAAAATAAAGAGGAAGTGAGGCTGGCCTTTCCCACTTTAATCTTCTCTAAACCGTATCCCTTTGGTTCCTACCAGTCCTCCCTTCCTCTCTCCTTGGTGGGGTGCTCACTTAATTTCTCCGATCCTCCATTTCTCCTTAAATACAAAATGGTGACAATAACTGTCCCACATGGGGCTTCAGTGCTTGCAAAATTCCCATTTGCCTCTTCCCCTGGGTCCCTCTTGCCTTTGACTGACTCCTCTGCAGAGTAGTGTTGATAATGTCACAGTTCACCTGCGGTATCTGGAGATGCTGCCCTTCCTGGACTTTTCAGTGACTGCGACATAGTTGCCATTTGTCCTCTGTCATTGTTCTGTGCTGGTCTCTTGAAGTTGCTCAGTGATGTATGTGGAGACAGTAGCTAAAGAGTACAAATCCATGAACAAATCCATCCATCCATCCATCCATCCATCCATCCTCTTGGGTCTGCTGCCAGCTTTCTCCCTGTTCTTCTCTATGTCAATACATCTTTTCCATCCCTTCGGGATGTTTTTAAGATGTTCTCATTTACGCTACTGATTTATGTGTTGGCAATTTAATTATGGTGTGCTTTGGACTGATGGATTTCACATTTACCGAATTTGATGGATCAACTTTTCTCTTCATGTGGCACATAGTTTCCTTCTTCTTTGAATAACTGGTAGCTTTTAATCAGATGCTACACATGGTGAGTTTTACCTTTCTCAGTGCCAGGTCTTTTGCTTTTGTGTTTGCATAATTATACATCCTCTTGAACTTTGTTCTGGGATGTAGTTAAGTTACTTGGAAGCAGTTTGATCTTTTGGGGTTTTGCTTTTATGCCACATCAGGTGGGACCAAAGCATGGCTTAGGAGGGGGATAATGGTGCCCTATTTCCAAGCCAGAACGCTTCTGGAGCCTCTACCTGATTGGTCTGTGAAGGAAGTTTTCTGGTCTGGCTGATGGAAACAGACAATCTTCTTAGCCATGTCTGTGAGGGTCAGCCTGCAGTCACTAGTCCTTTATGGTGTCCTCTCCCCTCTCCAATGTGAGTAGCTTCTCATATATGATCTCATATCTGCTGAGTATTTTTAGGAGGGACGTTTCTGCACGTCTTGGAGGGCTCCTTCTGTGCAACTCTCTCATCTCGGGGGCTGTGTCCTCCACTCCCTTCTTCCGCTCTCCCTGGTTTCCTTACCCCATCTCCTCAGCCCAGGACGTTCCAGGACTCTGGCTTGGTGCCCTTCTCTTGGGTTGATCAAGGGTCCAAGGTAACAGTTAAGACAGGGAGACAGGGAGGGTCTGTGAGCTATTTGAAATATCTGCCTTCTGGGTCATATTTTTACTCCAAGGAAGAAGTTGAACAATGAAGGTTTATTGTAGAAATTGTAGCACCATTCTACCAGGAATTATGAGGGTGGTCATCCACATTAAGAGTTAGTTTACCCTGGATATTTATGGGTGAGGCAGGAATTTGGGTGCTTTATTTCTCTGTGAAGCACCTTATTGTGTTCAAGGTGTTGGAAGGGCCCCTCTTCCTCCCGTATTAAATTGGGAGACTTTTCTTTGCCTTGGCTTTTCTTTTGTAAAATGGGATGATCTCTTATCACAGCGCCTTCTGTTTATAATATCTACACATGTTTTTGTTAATGAAGGTGGTCACTTGGGAAGTGGTCATCCAGTCATTTGATCTTGAGGTTGTCCAGAGAAACAGAACAAATAGGAGGTGTGTGTTTGTGTGTGTGTGTGTGTGTGTGTGTGTGTATGTGTGCGCGCACACATGTGTACATGGGAACTCTTATTTTTATTTTACAGAATTGGCTCACTGGGTTGTAGGAGATGGTGAGTTCAAAATCTGTAGGATAGACCAGCAGGCTGGAAACTCAGGTAGGATTTTTATGTTACAGTTTTGAGGCAGAATTCCTTCTCTCTGTGAAACCTAAGTTTGTGTTCTCCTCAACTGATTGAATGAGGTCCACCCATGTTTAATCTTTATTTAAGATTATCTGATTGTAGTTTTTAATCATATAAAAAAAATGCCTTCACTGCAGGTCTAGATAAGTGCTGGAGCAAAGACTGGGTACCGTAGCCTAATTTTCCTTCTTTTGCTTAATCAAATTATGGTCCAACAGGTTTTTATTAGAAATGTTTCAGGTAGGCATTTCAGAGATTTTGCCCTTTTTCAGGCCTAATTTTGACCTTCAAGTTTATTGTAGAAAGAAGAATCCGGGTCAGACAAATCTGCTTTTGTCTTCCAGGATCAGCACCTGATAAATCTTATGTGTAAACTTGATAAAGGTCAAGTAACCCTGGGTCATATGTACCGAAAAGAATTTTGAATTTTTCAATGCATAGTTACTGACTTCTTGGGGTGGAGGAAAATCCCTAATTATAGTTATTGATTCAGCTCCTAGGTGCTGTTGGGAAAGAGTAGGGGTTGGAGAAGAAAAAGAAATGTGGAGGGAAGAGGAGTAGGAGGACCCAGGGCTGGATATAGGAAAAGATATGGGGGACAAGAAAGGGAAGTATTTACTGGGAAAATGAGTCTAGTTTGTTGTTGTGTAAGTTTTTTCAGATTACCCATCAGCTGTGTGCAAAAAATCTTTTACTGAAGCAGTTTTTATATCAGAATTTCCTTCAGAGACCTTTGCATACTAATAAACATATCCTATTCCCTTTGTTATCTAAATTGTCTCTTAAAGGAATATTCTGTCCAAATCACATGTTCCCCAGAGTGACCACTGAAAGTTCAAATCCTTGATTCCTTGATGAAGCCAGGCCATTTAGAGAAAGAGAGGCATACAAATTAGGCTATTTTTTTTTTTTTAAAGGAAAGAACAGGCAGGAATAAAGGTGAGCAGAGGCAGACAGGCAGGAAAAGAGAGGAGGAAGAAGAAGCACTTTACTTATTCTATTTAGTTGTTCATTCTGGTTGTTCCCCCAACCCCAGGACACGAACCTGGGACCTTGGGATGTATGTGAATGGTATTCAACCACTACTCCAGCAGGGCGTTCCTGATCTAGGATTCTAATTAGAATAGCTATCAGAGACAGGAAGTGTTCCTGGAGGAGGGGCAGAATTAGATAACCCCCTGAGAATGCCAATGTTCAGCAGAAATGTGATGCTCAGGTACCCTGTGTCTTGGGTCCTGAGCCTTAAAGTTGAGTCTCCAGATGCGGACCAGACAGCTGGTGCTCCCTACAGAACCAGAAAAAAGACTCTCTGGACAAAGTATTGAGGTCCAAGAAAAACCTTAGTCTTAGATTGGTGACCGACAGCTAAGTTTGCCTGAATGGAGTCTGGTTCAGTAAGACCTGAAACCTCAGGCAATCTATGAGGCTGGGTGATCAATAGCCCTACAAGAGGCCTATGCCTGTCTGCTCTCCTGTGATTCTCCTTCTGTTGACAAATGAGGATTTTGTGAGCACAGCACAAAATAGAACCATACAAGAGAGCAAAAGAGATGAAAAGGCAAGGCCTAATTCTACCAAGGCTGCAAACAATTGGGAACCAATAGCCAATTGACAAGAAGCAGGAGAGAACTCAATGCAGAGGGAGAGGAGTTGACACCTTGTGCTGACTTTCTTTGTTGGTGTGAATTTGACCTGGAATAAGTAGCAAAGCATCAGGGGCTCATATATTATCTACAGATAAGGCACTTGGCCCCAAACAGGCAGCTGCAGTGAGGGGCAGTGCAGACTATCTTAGTGAGACCTCTGGAGAGAGCATAGAAATAAATGAAGTATCACCCAAATGAGAACGAGCAGAAGCTATTTATTCAGAGCTCGCTACAGCAAGAGAGTCAGCACTGTCACTTGCTTTTGGCAACAGCAGGCAAGCAGAGGAAAGTTATAGTAAAAATAAGCAAATAAAAACAGAAGACACTAGTGACCTAATCCTTTCCCAAAGGCCCTGCCTCAAATGCCATCTCCCTGGGGATTAGGTTTCAATTTATGATTGGGGGGAACAGAGCATTCAATCTCTAGTATCCGTTCATCTTGCATAACGCTGTCATCTACATTCGTGTTTCCTGCTCTTCCATCTACCTTCTTTCCCCACTCCCACTCCCTGGTATTGACTTTGGGAAGTCCCACTTATTCTGCAGTCTCACTCTCAGTATTACTTTCGTGTCTCTTCCCAGATTTCTAGTAACAGTACTACCTCCTTTATGCCACACTGCCGCCTACTTCCTATTAGATTGTGCTTCCTTTAGGGTATGAAGAAGAAGACTCAATGAAGTTTCTGTCCTCAAGCAAACTTTCTATGCAGTGGCTTGTTTGTTGTTGTCTCACTGCAAACCTTCTTCCCTCTCTCAGGTTCAAATTCCTGAATTTCTGTCACTAATATGCTGTGTATATTTTGCTTACTTGCTCTGAGCTATCATTTTATCATCTCCAACTCTATCACCTAATATTCTCATTATAACTCAATGACATGTATCGAATTCTCTGAGTCCCCAAAGTAAAACTACAGGTGAAATAAATGATCATTCATTAAAAAAAGGAAGGTTACAGGTGTGCTGTGATTGGAGGTGATGGACTTGGAGACACTATTTGATGGAATGGCTGCAAGGGGGCATTTGTGTGACTGGATTGGGCAGCATCTTTTCTTGTCTCTGGTTGGTAGTGAGTTGAAAACAGGTACTAAAATAAGCAGGTTGCATGATATTGATGAATTTCTGCCCATTTGGGGGTGATTGCTGCAGGGCTTGGCTTCCGGGGCTGGTTACTACAGATTGCAGAGCAAGGTTCTATTGTCATCTGTGGTTGGGCCATGGTCTGTTTGTATCTTCAGTCTCTGAGGAGAGATTGGTGTCTTGTCCCAGGAAGTTCACAGTCTGGGTAAGGAAATGAAATGTGCATTTGAGGACAGGACCATGCTGGAGATTGGGGGTTCTATCTGAGGTCAGGCTGAGGGGTGAAGAAGTGAGCAGGGTGAAGGAAAGGCTGTGGGTGAAGTGTTCTCAGATGATGAGTCCAAGGCTGGTGACTATGGCCAGGTGACAGGTCAGAGCAGAGCAAATGGGTGGGCCAGAGGCCGCTTTCTGAGGGTTGGCTGTCAAGACTTAGCCATGCTCAGCAATGCTGGCCCCATTTCCAGCCAGCTCTGATTCCAGCGCTTCCTACTTTCCTAACATCTCCTTTGGCATTAAGAGACCCTCCCCAACTGCACCTGCCTTTGGGGAGTACTTTTAGGCCTGTTTGAAGGTTGGAGAGGAAGTGATATGACTTTGATAATAGGGGGACCAGGGAGAAATTCAGGGAGAAATTGCAGCCTGCAGTCTCTCCCTGCTGTGCGAGAAAAGCTTCATCACGCTTGCACACAAAGATGCTTTGACAGTCACATCCTCTGACAAACCGGAACTACCCCTGTGCCATTGTGTTAAGACTCAAGATTCTGTGATGTCACAGATCTCCCAGGTTGATAGAAGTGAGGAGATGATGGTGGGGATGATAGGGGCTTTTATCCTTGCATTGTGCAGCTTAGTGCACTTCCTTCTCCTTAAAAGATTGGCTCTGGGAGTAACTACCATTCCTAATCTTTAGTTAATGCTTCCCTAGGGTGATTGAATAGAGGCTAACACAACCTTACTTACTGTCTTGCCTGAAAGGCCAGGCCACACGATTGCTCCTCTTTGGAGTTGAGTGCTGACTTCCATTGCTTCATTCCACAGATATTTGCTCTAAGTGTATTCTATGTATCAAGCACTTTGCTGGCCACTGGGGATAAAATGTTGAAAAAGACACAGCCTTGGCTTTCATGGATCTCATAATCTATCACAAGAGACAGATGACAAACAAAAGTGTGATGACTCCAGTGTAGTGAAGAACACACAGGGCACTGTGACAGGGTCACGGAAGGATGTGACAACTCAGGTGGAGGGGTAAAGGCAGTCCTTCCTCTCTCTCACTAAATCCTGCACAACAATGTAATGCTAGAGCTCCTGTTGGCATTGTCCTTGCAGGAAGGGTCCATGGGACAACACATTTTTTTTTTTTTAAAGATGTTACATGTTTAGGTTATAAGTAATATACTACTGTTGCCTTTTCGTATGAACAACTTTGTGCAGTCAAGAATTCTTGGATTGCAATTCTTGAACTCTGCTGCTAAATAATTTCCAAGGGACTGGTATATGACATACATTTTTATGGACATTAAGAGGCATGACATTTATAGGAAATGTTACCAGGAACTATGACTAGCCAAAGAGAAACCATACATTTTTACTAAAATAGATGGCTCTCTAAATTTCAAAGGGAAGTATATAGGCTACAGCATTTCCTAAGTCTGTATCTTTTTTTCAGAGCTTACCCAGCAGAATCTCACAAGACGATGTCATAACATCTGTTTAAGAAATGATACTGCAGCATCTACCCCACTGTATCAGGGAGACATCTGAGACCAGACTGAATTGCTTTTCTAAATATACTCAGAATATGAAATCTTCACCAGGGTCTGTTGAAATATTAGACTTTTTAAAATTCATTTATTGAAACACAGTTCAACTCTTCTGATCACCATTTCCACCTCAGATAAGTATCATTTTAGGCTTTTCATTACTGCTTCCATTCCACTTTTGGGATGAGCTCCATGGTTTCTCTTCAAAAGTTATCATCATTCATCACTTTGACCTATGGTGTGGCATTTTTGGAGACGTTCCCAAGTGCACCCTGTCCATCACTAATTTTAGGTCTTCCAGCATTTCTCGCCACAGGGGAAAGCTTTGCTACTGGTTTCATAGACAACTTCAAGATGTCACCTGTGCCCATGTGTCTGAACAAATACAAACACATGCATCCATCTATGTATTTATCTCTTTATATATTTTTAGTGGTGTATCCCTACACTGTTGTGAATGGTAATATGTGTGAGAAATAAGTATACTTCCTCACCTCCCCCAGCCTCAGGTGTCAGTACTGGTACTTATGGATGCAAAAAAAAAGATATTCCAACTCAAGGTACCCTAGAAGGACATTAATTGTTTCTCAAGATAAACTAACAACTGCAGGACCGCTTTGCCAGGCAGCTCACACAGTCATCAAGAATCCTGATTCCCTCTGTATTTTGAGTCTGCCAGCCCTAGAAGAGTGACTCGCTTATCTCCACCTTCGTGGTCCCCCAGTGGCCGCAGGAGTTCCAAACATACTAGAAGCAGTAATTTCTAGAAGCAGAAGAGTGGCTATAGTGTGTGTGTGTGTGTTGAGAATGAGAGAAGAAATCCCAGTAGACCTCAGAAAACATCCTCTTGCTTCCCATTGGACAGAACTGAATCCTGTTAGACAAACATTGGATGCAAAAAAAGAATTCTAGCATAGCTTGAATAACTAGGAACTATTACTTCTTAGAGCTCAGGAAGGCAGAAGCACCAGGCTTGAAAATGGACAGCTAAACCTCAAAACGTTTCTCTTGTCACCTATATTTTTAAACAGATTAATCATAATTGTATTTAAATCTGATAACTCCAATATCTGGATTTCCTAAGGGCCTATTTTTGTTCCTTGGTTCAAGTCAACTGCTTTACGCTCTTGTGATGCCTGGTAATTTCTGATTAAATATCAGACAGTGTTTACAACAGGGTTCTGGGTTATGTTATATTCCTTTGCCTATAGCAGACCACACAGGAAGATTGTCTTAATCCAGAGACTGAGATGCTTCAAAGCAGACCTGAAATCTCTGTATCTGTATTTACTTTAGTTTACCATGATTTCTAGTGTATGACCCTTCTGGGACCTCAACTGGAAGTCTGGGTGTTCACTGGGGTTCCTGTCTGTGGTCGGACTTTGAACCCCCCCCTACACGCCCCCCCCCCACCCCTTCCCCCACTCCATTTCCCTACTAGCAAAGGATTTGCAGTCCACAAGTCCACATGCTTGGGATGCTTGGAAAGGACTTGTTAACCGTTAGAATTAAATTCAGGATATGAATTGGTTTTTCACCATGTTTATTTCTATTTCCACCCAGAAACTTCATTTTAGAAGCAAAACTCTTCTTCCCAATGCGAATGATGTGTGCTGGGGCGGCCCGCATAAATAAAACTCATGGATGATAGCCAAGCCTCTTCTTAAAATTAAGATTCCATCTTTCCCCCCAGCAGAATGCTTAGTGGAGCTGCTCACACAGAGCAAAACTAACTGACTTGAGTTAATTGTCACTCTGAAGCAAACCTCTTGGGACATTTATGTTTGAAAAACATCTTATCTCAGAATCTCTTCTCTCCCCACATACCAACTCCTCCTATTCCCAGTCTCCATCTCCTGGGTGCGCTTTCCTGTGGCCAGGCAGGCCTTTACTGGATTGGCTAGCTGTTCGTATATCTTTCTTCCCAACCCATGTGGGGACCTTCCAAGTTCCTTCTCAGCTGGAGAAGGTGACCTAGCCAAGAAGACAACCCACTGATCTAAGACCTGCTGTGAGGGGCGGGAGAGTGTCAAGAGTGATACAGTACTCCGCTGCAAGAATTTCTGACTCTTATTGCCCCACTACAACCACCCAGACATCCTGAAGTCATGCTCATCCTTGGGAAGCAATTGAGGGGCTTGGTTTTTTCCATCATCATCTTTTTGGTTCACAGGAGGTGAATCTGGTAGAAAAATCTCAAAACTGTGCCTAGAACAAGCCACTGCACATTCTCAAAAACACCCATGATCTGCTGGTGGCTTTATTTTCTCATAGTGCATAGCAGGGCCGCCTGCATTTTTCCCCTCTCCATTGAGTGACTTTTTGATGGATTTGACTGGTTGTTTTGGCATTGTGTAGGCACAGACTTGAGCTTGGGCTCCACAGAGGCGGTGAAATCAGACATGAATAATAATCATAATAAACCTTCATAGCATTTGAAAGTTTCCAAAGAGCTTTCCCATACATTGACCTCGTTCTAGCCTAAGGTGTCCTGCGACACAGGTGGGCTGCTGTTCTAACTCCCATTTTCCTCTTAAAAGTCGGGAGGTGGGTGCTGGCTTGTACCTGACCCAAACCAGACCTGGACTCCTTATCTGTAGCTCTTTCCATGTTGGGAGAGAAAGAAGGAGAGAGGAGCTGTCTGGTGGGGCCTACACAGTGAGAGGCTGGGACAGAGATTCTTCAGAACACTAGCTTGGGTGGGACCAGGTAGGGGCCAGGGAATCAGGTTCTGAAGAGAAAAGCCACCATCACTGGACACTCACCTGAGACTGAGAGCCTGATGAGACTGAGCTGGTCCAGGGACTTGCAAGGGATCAGAAGATGCTGGACACATGGACAAGCTTGCAGAGCATTTCACCTGCTCATCTCCTAGCTGGCACCAGGCACAGCTGGGAAGTGGGCATACTCGGCCTCCAGCCTTCCATCTGGGCTTTCTGTTCTGTCCACGGACCTTTCTGACAGCTCCAGAAACTGCTCCTTGGGACCTGCTCACTGGCCCTACTTTGTCTTGCTGGCCTCTCCTTTCCCCTGGCTGGTCTTTCCAGCCTCTTTGTCCTCAGGGGAACTCCTGCCTCACCCTCCACCCATTTCCGGAGATCAGCTCCCTTTGCTCATGCATGTAGCAAGCTGCTTGCAAGAGAATACCTCTTTTGTCTGGTGAAGTGCATTTGCTGCTGCAGGAATCTTCTGGAGATCCTGCCTGGGTGCAAGCTGTCGGCCTGAGACGTTTGCTTTCTGTTGATCTTTCCTTGGAGGACCCCTCATATGCTGCCTCCTCCAGGAAGGCTTTCTTGATTGCTCTGGTTCATCAGGGCTTCTGTGACTTACTGGGAGGCTGCGTTGATTGAGTGTGGCCCCCAGCATCTTTCTGCTTCTCTGGAGCCCTCTTTCCTCCATCTTTCCTTCACCCATCTTCTAAACCTTCTCCCCATCCTGACACCTCCCATCTTGCACACACAGTGGATTTCCAGCATCCTCAGGACCAATCGCTATTCTTCTTACGAAAACCTTCCAGGGAACTGATATACCCTTCTCCCAGGTGACTCCATTTTGAGTCAATGTCATGAAATTCCAGTGGTGAACTCCCGCCATTGGTTGGGACAGCTTTGGGGTCGGTGGCGACGTTATCTGGGAGCTCCTGAAATTGACCAGAGGGAAGCGGGTCCCAAGTGAGTGACAAGTGAGTGATGTGACTACTGTTTTGTTTGTTTTTAAAATCATTTTGACATGTCTTTAACTGCTCTCTCCCGGTATACAGGGAGCCGTGCCCCCGTGTACAGGGACTTCAAAAGGACTGTGCAAATGCCGTGGAGAGAGATGGGGGTGAGGTGAGAGAAGGGAGCAGAGGGGGGCAGGGATTGCTGCTTTTCTGTCTGCAGTCTGTATGGGGTGTGGCAGCTCTTCCCTGGCCTCTCCAGGCTCCCCACCCCCACACCCAGGGTGCAGGCCGTGGGTGTGAGCTCAGCACTGGGCACCCAGCCGGGAAGTGAGGGCGGACAGTACTGACCACTGTGGCCTGATGCAGGACAGACTCCAGGGCGCCCAGGGGATGTGTCCCTGTCTCCCGGGCCCAGGGGGGTTCTGAGCCTCCCCAAGTCACCCCAATTTTCTTTTGAAAGGCCTGACAAATGCAAGGACCCCCCCCACCCCCTCCAGCTATGGCAAATGTGAATCATCTTTCATTTATGGCATTTTCTTTTCGTGAAAAACACATAGTTTGACCAATTAAAGCTGCTTTTGGAATAAGCCCCTGACAGAATTGGAGAGCAAATGAAAAGGACATGCTGTTCCTATGGCTTTCACTCTCTCTCTCCCCTATTTTTGTTGTTGTTGTTTCTTTTTTTCTTGGTCAAGGTTCAGACTTAGAGAAAAGCAGCAAGGCAAGTAAACTGTGTCTGTTCTGGTCTCGCAGTGACTGTAGGGACCCGGCTCCCAGTCTGCAGAAAGGACCCGAGGCCAGGTCTGAAGGGCAGAAATGTGTACACAGAGCTGTGAGTGAGCCATCCGAGTCTACAGGGGCTGAGAGAGGATGGAGGGGAAGGGATTGTCTGGAGCCCATGAAGGCCCCAAGGGCAGGCCAGGGCTGCCAGGGACCCCAGAGTGGGAAAGAGAACGGCTCATGCAGGGAGCAGAGAAGGATGACAGAGAGGCAGCAGGGACTGGTGTGCCTCTCAGCCTGAAGCTGGTGGTGAGGGGCTATGGGCATAAGCTGGGGAGCATGGAGCAGGTGCTGTGTGCAGGGCCATCGTGCTGTCCTGTAAGCTCTGGAGGTGGAGCTGGGACTGAAGAGGAACATGGCAGCTGTGATTTGATGATGCAGTTGAAGGGCTCCATCCTAAGACCCCCTGGAGATTGTCAGGGTCTTGGAGCAAGCGAGGTGGGGGTGTCCTCCATGGGCAGGAAGGGCAAGCACCAGCAGCGTCTGTATTCTGCCAGCCAGGGGGACCCTTGGAAAGATGGGGAAACCGAGTCACAGGAGGGTGAAAGGGAGGAATGAAAGAAAAAATTTGGGGCAGCTGTGTACCTGGCATGGTGTCAGGTTACTCATACATGTCTCCTTTTCTCCCAGTAACTTCATTCATTCATTCGTTCTTTCGTTTGTTCATTTATTCATTCATTCAGTCATGTGAACATTCAACAGACATTTGCTGGTAGCCTTCCCGGCATCAGACGTTTTGCTAGGCACAGGGATGGAAGTCAAATAAGACATAGTTCTCATATTCCAGAAGGAGAAGACTAAAGGGAGGTGCCTTTCTATCAGATCGTGTAGTCATGGGTGGCTTCCAGGGGGAGGGAAACTTTGAGCTAAATTTGAAGGATTTAACTAAAAGGAAAACGAAAAGTGTTGGGAGAGAAATGGTGACAGTGTCATGTAGAGGAAGGAATATGTGCACAGGCACAGAGATTTGAAATATTGACATTTTTGAGGAAGTCTGAATGGTTCCATGTGACTGAGGCTGAGGCTTCGGGACAATCTCAGAGGTGTGAGGCAGTGGTGGGAGGACCCTTTGGAGGCCCAGGGGCTGTAATAGGGGCCCCTGTGTAACACAGAACCTTTATCATGTATTTATTATTATTATTGGTTTGGTAGGTGACGTGACAAGATCACCATTGTACATATTCCATCCCGACATCCCTGTTATAGGCCCAAGCTGGGCTTAGGGAATCCTGTGGAGCCTGTGGTATGATTTGAGTGAGATGGGACAAGACCTGGGTTAGGACAGTAGCTTTAGAGATGGAGAAAGGTGGACGGTCTAAGGGCTAGAGGGGAAGCTGAGGGGGTGGGAATGACAGGCTGTGGGCCATGAAGTAATGTCTTCATCTCATAGTCTGTGCAGTTGATCTGTGACCCCTGCTATCACACCCTGCTATCAGTGTGAGAAGTTAGCAGAGAAAATATGGACATATGCTCTTCTCTTGGGCATTCCAGCCTAGGAGAGAACATGACCAAGAAGTGACGAGTGTGGTGCATGTTACAGAGAAGCAAGGAAGGGGGTCTGCGTGGGGTTGGACGTGGCTGTGCTCCTGGAAGGTTCTGACAGGTGCAGGATCTCTAGGGAGCCAAGGAAACCTGAGGGGACAGTGTTTTGAGACGGTGGGAAGCAGGGCTCAGAGCTGCTCCTCCTTTCACAGATGGCAGGGTTACTGAATGGTCATCTCCTACTGAAGGCTGGTGCACTTTACTGAGGACGTGATTGGAGGGGCAGGGCTGCAGTTCTGGGCACAGTGCATGTGTTTCCTGTGGAACCTCTGTGTGGTGATGTCCAGAGGCTGGTTGAATAGATGACTGTGACATGCATTAGAGGCTTCATGACTAAACACTCGGGCTTGATCCACTAATATGGATCAATATGGCTAAGGCCATGGGATGGAGTCATTGAATGAACGGAATGAGACAAAAAGACTGAGTCATGGAAATAATTGACTTCTCTCTCCTCCTTTGTCCTCCTTCCTCCCTCCTTTTCGTCCTCCCCTTCTTCCCGAGCAGTACAATCCTAACTGGAAAGCTTTTTTTGGAAGAGAAAATATGCACATGGCGAACTTTCAAGCTGTCCAAGAGGGTCTATGGTAGATGGTGAGCCTGCCCACTGCTCTTCTGTAGCTACGCAGACCGTTTTTAGGCAGAGGAGTGTCTGATGTGTTCTGGAAAGGTTCTAACCTTATCAAGCAATTTCATATTAGTATTAGCCCATTATGTTTCCCTTTCTACCTCTTTTTTTGAAAACTTAACTAAATAACTTGGAGATGTTTTTGATTTGTACTGAAAATATACTTCATTCTTTTTTCCAGCTGCACAGTATTCTACCACATGCAAAGCCCATATATTTATTAACTGGTTCCTTACAAGTGTAATTAAATGTGTTTGCAGGCTTTTGATATATGAACAATATTGCAAAAATATCCTTATTTATATGAACATAATTTAGGGATTAATTCTGTCTGTAAAAGAAAACAATACAAATTCCAACAAGGTAGAGATACATTTTTTCACGTATCATAAGAAGTCTAGGGTAGGAAATACAGGCATTGGTTTAGGGGCTCAGTGGTTTTCCAGCAAGGTTTCCACGTCCTTTTCCTTATGGTTATAAGATGACTACTCCCGATCCAGCCACCACATCCACATTCCAGGCAGGAGGCAGAGTAAAGACAATAAAAGGAAGAAGGGTGCATATCAGTTGAGTCTGTTATCCTTTTAAAGAGATTTCCTGGCAGTCTTCCAAATTTTTGCTTATGTTTAATTGGCCAGACCTGTGTCAAATAACTGTGCCTTTCCAGAGGAGGCTGGGAAAAGTCTTTTAACTGGGCTCAGTGCTCTGCCAACAACATAAGCTTCTATGGTAAAGGAGAGAATAAGCATTGGGCATATGTCTAGCAGATTTTGTCTCTAGTCCAAATTCTTATAGATGGAATTGTTTGATAAAATAGTCTCATGTCTATAAAATTTTTATTGTCCCAAATAACCCTTTAATGGGGTTTTACAAATTATACCTCTGCAATGCTCCCGAGTGTCCATTTCCTCAAACGACTGCCACCAGCTGTGGCCAAACTCTTCATGTTTTACTGGCTTGATGGGTGAAAATTGATCTCTCATTGTGTTCATTTGTATTCTTTTTGCTGTGGCATATTTTGTGTGCTTTAAAATGCTAGTGTTTAAAGGTGATAGAAGAAAATCCTATAAGGCAAGAAGAGAAGCCGTGACTGGGGGAGGAGAAAACCAGAAGAAGCTCGGCTCTGAGGGAGAGCACAGAGCTTTAGGAGGAGGAGAATATGTTAGGGACGCCCGGATGTTTCAACGAGGTGAGATCAAGTTAAAGGGGGCAATAGGAAGCCCTCTTGGGATCTCAGAAAAAGCAAGGTTACGTTGAGTCATGTGGTGAGCCTCCTTGAAATAATATATTTTTCTGGAATTTATATGAGTAAATAAATTCAAGGGGGTTAAATAGCTTGATAAAAGTCACAGAGTTTGTCAAGAGGGGATTTGTAAAACTGAGATTTGAATCGAGGTGTATTGGACCTAAAATCTCGAAATCTCTGAAAGTGAATCCCATAAAGGCTGTGGTGGTGGGAGAACGCTCGTTTAGAGGTTCTGCCTGGCAGTCTTTGGGATTACGGACTCACGTGCCCCACTTCACAAATGAGGGGAGTGAATACCGTTAAGGTGAAGAATCTTGCTAGAACCCAGGTCCAGCCCTGATTCTGAGTATTTTGTGGGATCACTGCTTTCCCCAGAAGGGGGCACTGGTCTGTGTAGACCTCACCTAGTCAGCACTTTGGACAAAGCGGTTTATCTGGTTCTTTTTTTTTTTTATTTTTTATTTTTTTATTATTACTGAAGGGATATTACATGTTGACAATGACTCGTTTTGAGGTATACATAGTGGTATTTTTACATTTACAAAAAGCATAGTAGATTTACTAATATTCCCCCCTTTTTTCTCCCTTCGTTGACTGTTAATTCCCTTCATCCCATTTCCCCCACCCCTCCCCCATCACTTTGGTTCCCCCTGATTTGCCTATTTGTCTCTCATCTTTAAGACTCCATAGTTGTTTGGAGTAGTGTTCTCTCTCTCTCTCTCTCTCTCTCTCTCTCTCTCTCTCTCTCTCTCTCTCTCTCTCTCTCTCTCGCCCTCTCCTCTCTCCCCCCTCTCTCTCTCTCCTCTCTCTCTCCCCGCTCTCTCTCCTCACCCCCCCATCCCCTTCTCGTTTTTGGTGTTGTTTAATTTGTTTTCTCTTTACCCATCATACGAGTGCTAGCATATGATGTCTGTCCTCCTTCTGGCTTATCTCACTAAGCATAATTCTATCCAAGTCCATCCATGTTGTTGCAAATGGCAGGATCTCTCCCTTTTTGATGACTACATATTATTCCATAGTGTATATGTACCATATCCTTTATCCACTCCTCTGTTGATTGGCATTTAGGTAGTTTCCAGCTCTTAGCTATTGTGAATTGTACTGCAGTGAGCATGGGGGTGCATATATCTCGTCAGATAAGTGTTTTTGTGTCATTGGGGTAAATGCCTAGTAGAGGAATAACTGGATCATATGGAATTTCCATTCTCAATTCCTTGAGGACTCTCCATACTGCTGTCCAGAATGGTTGCACCACTTTGCATTCCCACCAACAGTGAATTAGAGTTCTCTTTTCTCCACGTCCTCTCTAGCACTTATTATTTTCATGCTTTTTTGGATAATAGCCGTTCTTACCAGGGTGAGGTGATATCTCATTGCTGTTTTGATTTGCATTTCCCTGATGACAAGAGATGTAGAGAATCTTTTCATGCACTTTTTGGCCATTTGTATACCTTTTTTTGAGAGGTGTCTATTAAGGTCATCAACCCATTTTTTTTTTTTTTATTGCATTGCTTGGATTTTTGTTGCCCAATTTTTTGAGTTCTTTGTATATCTTAGATATTAACCCCTTATCTGAGGTGTGAGAGGCAAATATCTTTTTCTATTTGGTTGGGTGCCTTTTTGTTTTTATGTCAATCTTTTGCTGAGTAGAAACCTTTTAGTTTTATGTAATCCCACTTGTTTATTTTGGATTTTATTTGCCTTAAAATGGGAGTTGAGTTGCCAAAGATATCTCTTAGGTCTATGTCTAATAATGTTTTGCCTCCATTTTCTCCTGTGTGTTTGATGGTTTCTGGTCTTATGTCTGGGTCTTTAATCCATTTTGAGTTATTTTTTGTGTATGGTGTTAGGTAATGGTCTAGTTTCAACCTTTTGCCTGTGACTGGCCAGTTCTCCCAGTACCATTTATTGAAGAGGCTTTCCTTACCCCATTGTAAGTTTTTGGATCCTTTGTCAAAAATTAGGTGTCAATAGATATGTGGATTTATTTCTGGACTTTCAGTTCTTATCCATTGATCTGTCTTTCTGTTTTTATACCAGTACTATGCTGTTTTAATTATTATTGCTTTGTAGTAGAGTTTGAAGTTAGGGAGCATGACACCTTCATTGTTGACTTTTTTCTTGAGGAGGGTTTTTGCTATCCTGGGTTGTTGGTTGTTCCAGATAAATTTAATTATTTTGTGTTCATTGTCTGCCAAGAATGTCTTTGGAATTTTGATGGGGAAAGCATTGAATCTATATATTGCCTTGAGCAGTATGGTCATTTTGATTATATTGATTCTTCTGATACATGAGCATGGAATATCTTTCCATTTCTTTGTGTCATCTTCTATTTCTTTTACCAATGTCCTATAGTTCTCATAGCATAGGTCCTTCATCTCTTTGGTTATGTTTATTCCAAGGTATTTCATATATTTTGGTGTAATTGTAAATGGTATTGTTTTCTTCAGTTCGTTTTCTCTATTTTCATTGTTGGCATACAGAAATGCAACAGACTTTTTAATATTAATTTTGTAGACTGCCACTTTATTATATTTGTCTATTATTTCTAGCAGCTTTTTACTTGATTCTTTGGATTTCTCTATGTATATTATTGTGTCATCTGCGGAAAGTGATAGTTTCACTTCTTTTCCTATTTGGATACCTTTTATATCTTTTTCTTATCTAATCGCATTGACCAGGATCTCCAGCACTATATTGAATAGTATTGGTAACAGTGGACAGCCTTGTCTTGTCCCTGATCTTAGGGGAAAAGTTTTCAGTTTTCCTCCACTGAGTACAATGGTGACTGTGGGCTTGTCATGTATAGCCTTAATTATATTGAAGTGCATTCCTTCTATAAGTATTTTTCGAGGGTTTTTAACATAAAAGGATGTTGAATCTTGTTATGCTTTTTCTGCATCTTTTGAGACAATCATGCAGTTTTTGTCCTTTTTAATTGATATAGTGTATCACATTTATTGATTTGCATATGTTGAACCAACCCTGAATCCCAGGAATAAATCCCACTTGATCATAGTGTATGATTCTTTTTATATGTTGTTGAATTCGATTTGCTAGTATTGTGTTGAGAATTTTTGCATCAGTATTCATCAAAGATATTGGTCTAGTGTTTTCTTTTACAGTGCAGTCTTTATCTGGTTTTGGAATCAGCATAATATTGACATCATAAAAAGTGTTTGGAAGTTTTCCATCTTCTTCTATTTTTTTGAACAGTTTAAGGAGGATTGGAATTAATTCTTCTTTGAATGCTTTGTAGAATTCACTGGTGAAACTGTCTGGTACAGGGTTTTTGCTTTTGGAAAAGTTTTTGATCACTGTTTGAATTTCCTTGCTTATGAGTCATCTGTTCATGGTTTCTAGTTCTTCTCTGTTTAGTTTTGTGGTATTGACCTTTCCAGAAATGTGTCAATTTCTTCTACGTTATTCTGTTTGTTGCCATATAGTTGTGCATAGTATTCTCTTACAGTCCCTTGTCTTTCTGTTGTATCTGTTATGATTATTTCTTTTTCATTTTTGATTCTGTTTATTTGTGTTTTCTCTCTCCTCTTTCTTTTTGTGAGTCTGGCTAATGGCTTATTTTGTTTATTCTTTCAAAAACCCAACTTTTGAATTAATTGATTTTCTGAATAGTCTTTCTAATCTTTATTTCCTTGACTTCTGATCTAGTCTTTATTATTTCTTTCCTTCTGTTGGATTTAGGCTTCTGTTTTTCTGCTTGTTTTAGTTCTTTCAGGTGATGGCTTAGGTTTTTTATTTGTGATTCTTCCTGCTTTATGAGGGAGGATTGTATTGCTATAAATTTCCCTCCTATTACTGCTTTTGCTGTATTTCACAGATTCTGATATGTCATTTCTTTATTTTCATTTGATTTCAGATATTTTAAAATTTCTTCCTTAATTTCCTCTTTTACCCATTCGTTGCTCAACAATATGTTGCTTTATCTCCACTTTTTTGTGGTTTTCCTCTCCTTCTCCTTTTAGTTGATCCCTAGTTTGATGCCACTGTGATCTGAAAAGATGCTGGAAGTGATTTCAATCATTGAAAACTTATTGTGTCCCAACATATGGTCTGCCCTTGAGAATGTTCCATGAGCACTTGAGAAGAATGTGCAGTCTATAGTTTTTGGGTGAAGTACCCTATATATGTCTATTAGGTCCAGCTCCTCTATTTTGTCATTTAAAGATCTTGTTTCTTTGTTGATTTTTTGTCTGGATGATGTCTTTTACTGAAAGAGGAGTATTAAAGTCCCCTACTATTATTGTGTTGCTATCAATATCCTTATTTAGATCTGTTCATATTTTCTTGATACACTTGTGTGCTCACTTATTGGGTGTGTAAATGTTAATAAATGTTAAGTGTTTTTGTTGTATTGATCCCTTTATCATTATATAATGTCCATCTTTATCTTTTAAAATTTTCTTTGGTTGAAAGACTGCCTTATCTGATATGAGTATAGCTGTTCCTTCTCTTCTGGATTCAGCATTAGCTTGGAATACTATTTTTCATCCATCGACTTTAAACCATTGCTTGTCTCTTGACCTAAGATGAGTTTCTTGCATACAACATAGAGTTGGGTTATGTTTCTTAATCCATTTAGCAACTGTCTGCCTTTTGATTGGCAAGTTCACTCCATTTACATTTACAGTAAGCAGTGACATTTGAGAACTTACTGCCACCATTTTGATATTTGTTTTCTGGCTTTGTTGATCTCTTTGTCACTTTGTTATAGTTTTGTGAAGTTTTTCCTCTTTGATGTAGCTAGTAGGGCCTCTTTCAACAATTCTTGTAGAGGAGGTCTCATGGTTGCAAAATCTCTTAGCTTTTGTTTGTTGGGAAAACCTTTAATTTCTCCCTGAAATTTGAAAGAGAGTTTGGCAGGATATAGTATTCTTGGCTGGAATTTTTTGTCCTGAAGTATTTTGAAGTATTCTCAAAAGTATTCTCTGCTAGCCTGTAGAGATTTTACTGAGAAGTCTGAGGTTAGTTTGATAGGAGTGCCTTTATATGTTATCTGCTTTTTTCCCCTGGCTACCTTTGGAATTCTTTCTTTGTCTTGTATTTTTGATAGTTTCACAATTATGTGTCTTGGTGTAGCTTTTTTAGGATTTATGTAATTGAGTGTTCTGTTTGCTTCATTGACCTGTATGCTCACTACTTGTTCTAGGTTTGGGAAGTTTTCAGCCATTATTGCTTTGAAAATGTTTTCTGTTCCTGTCTTTTTCTCTTCGCCTTCTGGGGTACCCAGCATTCTAACATTGCCTTTCCTGATGGTGTCAGATAGTTCTTCATTTTTATTTTTATTTTTTTTTGCATTTAATTTCATTTTCGTATTCTTGGCTCTTTTCTGCATTATTATCCTCTATATCACTAATCCTTTCCTCCATTTGGGTTATTCTAGTTCTGTAGCTTTCTACATTATTCTTAGTTTCATGAATTATCTCTTTTAAATACTTGTTCCTGTTAGTATTTTTTCTAGAGCTTCAGTCTCTGCCTGTTGGTGCTTAATTATTTGTTTAAGCTCTTTGTTTTGTTTATCTGAATTTTCTTTGAATTCTCTGAATTTCTTTATGATTGCAGACTTGAATTCTTTGTCTGTTAGAAAAAAAACATTCTTCCATATCTTCAAAGTTAATTTCTGATGAGCTGTCATTTTGTTGTGATTCCATTTCCTGAGGTTTCAGGGTGTGTTGTGGTTCTTTTTCCCGTCATGACTTGGGATCTTGTTGATCTGCTAGTTTGTTTGTTTGTTTTAATTTTACCAGAGGTTGCTCTATTTTTGTTTTATTTTGTATTTTTGACCCTTACAGACTTCCATAGTGTGTGTTGTTGTGTCAGGGAGTGATGATGGCTGCTGGGTGGGGGTGGGCATGGGTTGGGGGTGTAGCTGTCATCTGTGAGTATGTAGTTTTGCCACCTGATGGCAGGGGTGGGTAGGATTGTTTTGCTGGTAGAACTCTGCTGACTGAGGCTATGTGACTTGAATCTGTTGTCTGTGCTTATGCCCCTTGTAGTCACCAAACCATCAAGGTCAAGTCCTTTCCATGGGCTGTTCTTCCAGGGTCTTAGCCACTGGATCCTGATTAACAGGGGCCCAAGCCCCCGGGTGTGTAGTGGAGGGTGCACAGCACCTGTATGCTCCTGTTCTTTCTGTCTCCAGTTTTCTCCTTCTGGGCTTTTTCTAGCCAAGAGTTGCTGACAGCATTGCTCAGTTTGACTCAGGCCTTTGGCTCCCTGCTCTGAGTTTGCACCGCTGGAGATCAGAGGAGCTGCCCCTGCAGTCTGCGCCGGAAGAAGAGGATCTCAGCAGCAGGATCCTACTATCTCAAACCCCATGTGGGTGCTGGAGGTCACCGTGACTGCTCTATGCTCTTTAGAATGTCTGTACGGCCTACACAGCTCCATCTAGGCTCTGGCAAGGAAGGCAGCTCATGTCTGCACCATGAACCTCTCCTTACTGGGGGCTCCCCTTTGCTGCTGTAGTCTCCGTTAAATCCCCTCCCCGTACCCACCTGTAGAGCTGGCTGTTAGTCTTCTTCTGTTCTCCAAGTACTTCTGGCTGATGCTGGAAAAATCCCTTTTTCTGTGTTGGCTCTGAAAAACTTTTTTTTTTTCCTCTGTGCGGTGTCTCAGTGCTCACTTCACATAGACACCATCTTTGAATCTATATCTGGTTCTTTGGGTGAGTCCCCTTTCCTCTGAAAGAAGAGACAAAGATTCGGTTATGTCCTCAAAAAAGATCAGGCTACTGGTAAATTCTGGGTGGTCTAGTCCTTTGGACAGTGGTCAGGGAGCTTAAAACACATCCTGTACCCTTCTGGGAATTGTTATTTCATCTTCTCTCATGGTCAATCCTCTAAATTACTCTTCTCTGGAGTAGCTAACATAGACATCATCATCTAGCCTTGACTTTTATAAAGTCAACTACATATCTATATCTTAGTCTGTCTGATGGTTCACGCATTCATTTAAAACATTTTATAGTTAGGCTTAAAATATTTACTGTTATTATAATAAAATATTGTCTATCATTCAGACAATGCCTGTTGAGGAGTTGTTCAGAGGCAGTGAAGAGAAATCATGATTGACTAAGGCAATCATAGTAGTATGTTCCTTTTTTGCTAAATACTTTCCCAGAAATCCTTGCAACTGCTGGTGGAGGGAGGTCATAGTGACATAGTTTAGATCAAAGAATATGAGAGACATGCATGAGCAGAGTGTTCACTGGCATTAAATCTTACCCGTTGTCTTGAATTTAGATATGGTGCCTGGAGACAAGACTGCCATCTTGTAACAGGAAGTGACAATCAGGGATCAGGCAACTTGGGGACAGTATAGTTCCCTGATGATCTGTTATAACCCTGTCTTCAAGTTTCTTGTTATGTGAGATAATTGAATGCCATTATTGTTTAAGACACTGTTACTCAGGTTTCTAAGTATTTGCAGCTAAAAACATTTCTGTTAATAGTCTCATTTTAATTTATACAAAGCCTGACTCATTTTCAGTAAAGTGCATTCTTCACTTAATGTATCTTGGAGTCTTATTTATATTATTACACACAGGTGTACCTAATCATTTTTATAGACATATAATATTCTATTATAGTAGATTAACTATAGTTTATTGCTCATTTTCCTAATGGTTGAAATCTAGATTGTTTCTAGTTTTAAATTCTACAAAGTAGAGCTGTAATGCACATCTCAAACATATATATTGGCCACTGGAGGTTAAATTTCTGACAGTGGAATTGCTGGATTCACTGCTATGTGAGTTGTAAAATATGATGGTGTTGTCTTCAGAAGGGGACCGTCAACACCTACACCTACTGACAGTACACACACATGCCTGTTTCCCCAAACTCTCCCCAAAGATTCCTGCTCAATATTTGTATTCCTGACAGTAAAATTTGTTTAAAAAAGTTATCTTGTTATTTTACTTGGCATCTAACTATGTTTGACTAAGACAGAAATTTTTGCTTATATATATTTTGGGCATTCGCATTTATTCTTTTGTAAGTTCTTGGTTTTATGCTTGCCTTCATTCTTTCTATGAAGTTGTTAGGACTCTTCTGATTAAACAAATATTTTGGTGTGAATTCATAAAATTAGTCCTTGACAAATGTGTTGCAAATTTTATCCTCAATTTGTTCTTTATCTTTTGACTTCCTTAATGGTATTTTTCAACCCTCAAATTATTTTAATTTTTATGTAGTTGTGTGTATCAATCATTTCCTTTATAGCTCCTAGGTCTCTGTCTTATTTAGAAAGGACTTTTGCACTCCAGGATTATAAATACATTTATCAATCTTTTTCCTCTTAATTCTTTTATTACATTTTAAAAAGTCTCAAATATTTGCTTCACCTGGATTTTATTTTGACCTATTTTGTAAGATAAGGGTTTGCTTTATGATTTCCTGAACAGTCCACTGTGAGGTTGGTTCTGAGAAGCTAGACTTATGTTTGGGAGACCTGGATAGGTGATGGTCATTTTCCTGTTCCCTGCAGGAACTTATACAATCTCAGAGTTTTGGGACACTAAGAAAAAACATATTAGTTGTTCCTGGGGAATGACGCTATGTGGGAATTTCCAGCAGGGCATGTGGGATGGAGGAGAAAATTGGGAAGTGGAGGACCTGCCCTGCATCCATGACCTTCAGGGTGATGACTCTTTCTCGAAGAGTCTGCTATGAAAAACCTCTAGTGGGGTCCAGATGTGAGGGACTTTGAGGCGTTCCTTTTCTCAAAATGCTGACCAGAACTTTCAGTGAAGAAACATCAGACAACCTTGCAGAGGCTCTTCTAAGTTCTCCCTGACAGGTACAAACATAGCCTTCATTCTCCAAGTGTCCAGAAACATCTTTTCACTTTATGTCCTCATATCCTCTTCTCCCTCAGTAATTCACTGACTGACCTCAGGCCCCGAGTTCCTCATGCTCTGCCAGTCCTAATGGGGGAGTCTTCCCAACAGGGGTCTTTCTGAGCAGGAGGCAGGTGGAGGCAGAAGATCAGTGCTCTTGGCACAAAGGAAATTAGAGTCATCCATAAATTTACAGGGCAAATAAATGCTCTCCTCAATTCCTAAGGCTTAGATTTTGTAGATGGTCTCACTTTGAAACCACCTTTTATATTCTTTGAGAGGCTAAAATAAAAGGTAATGAGAATACTAGAGTTGGCAAAGGTGTGGCGCAACTAGACTTCTCATACTTGCTTGGGGGAATGTTCAACTACAGTGAATAACTACAGTGAAACAAGCTACACTGTGGTGCACCCTGGTGGCCTGGTGGGTTGGTTCACTGTGGCACAGTCCACATAAATCCCAAGGTCCCAGGTTCAGGACCTGGGCCTGGGGTAAAAACCAAGATGAACAACTAAATGAAAATAAAGGCTTCTTCCCCTTCTCTCTTCCTGTCTGCTTGCCTGCTTCCCTTCATTCCTGCCTGCACCTTTCCTTAAAAAAAGGAAAAGAAAAGAAAAAACTACACTGTATAACTATAGTGGAAAAACTGCTTGATAATATCTAGTAAAGCTACAGGTACCCATACCTTATGATGCAGTGATTCCACTTCTGGAAATGAATACATATGTTCACTAGAAGACATACTAGAGATGTTGATAGCAATGTTTTCAGCAGCCCCATGTGGAAATAATTCAAATGCCTATAGATAAGAGAATGAAAAAAAATTGTGGTAGGGTTGCACAGTGGAATATAATTCAGCAATTAAAAAACACCTGCAAACAATAAAACCCCAAATAATAGAAAAAAAAATGGGCGATTACCAGGGAGGGAGGATTCGAGGAAAATAATTAAAAGGTACACACAGTTATAAGATAAACAAGTACTAGAGACGTACTGTACAGCATGAGGTCTGTAGTTAACTGTGATATATAGGAAAGTTCCTGAGAGAACAGATACCAAGAGTTATCATCAGGAAAAAAGCTTGTTTCTTTTCTTTTTATTGTCCCTATTTGAGATGATGGATGCCAGCTACAGTTATTATAGTAATTCTTTCACAATATATCCAAGTCAAGCCATCATATTGTATCTTACACTAATACAGCTATGAATGTCAATTGTACTGCAGTGAAACTGGACACCCCCCAGTTTGATGTGTGCTGTGGGATGAATTGTGTCCGCTCTCGCCAAATTCACATGTTGAAGTCCTAACCCCCAGGACCTTAGAATGTAACAATTTGGAAATAGGGTCTTTAAAGAGGAAATTGAGTGAAAATGACAACTTTATGGTGGATCCTAATCCAAGATGACTAGTGTGCTTATGAAGAGAGAGTATGAAGACACAGACACATACAGAGTGAAGACCATGTGAAGAAATGGGGAGAAGGTGGCCATCGGTATGAGCCAGGGAGAGAAGCCTCCGAGGAAACCAAGCCTGAGGACACCTTTATCTCAGACTTCCAGCCTCCAGTGCTGTATGGAAATACATTTCTGTTCTTTAAGACCCCCAGTTGGTGGGACTTTGTTATGGCAGCTGAGGTAAACTAACATAGTAAGTGATCACCAAAATGAATCTCATAGACATTATGTGCAATGAATGAGATGGGATGTTCATAGTGTATTGTAGGATCCTATTAAATGGACTTTAAGAACAGGGAAAATGAACCGGTTAGTTTGGGGTGTGAATATTGACTGGAAGGTGCATGATGGAGTCTGCTGGGATGTTGAAAATGTTTTCTATTTAGAATCGAGTGGTAGTTACATGGCTTCCTCCTGTAAAAATTCATCCCACTGTCTCCACACTTGTGCACTTTATTACTTGTAGGCAATTTCTAGTAAAAGAGTAAGTGAAAAGGACACTCTTCAGAAGAGACCAGCATTTTGGGGTCTGCATCACCTCCTTCACTCGCCTTTACCAACCAAGTGATGGGAACGCAGGCCAAGTTAACGCCATCCAAGTTAGCTCCTTCTGAATCTGAGACTAAAATAACCACATCTCAGATATGTTCTTTCTCTCTCTTTTTTCCTTTCTCGAAATGGGAAAGGCGCAGGCTTTTTTTTTTCACATTCCCAGCCAGAGGGAATCTTTCTCAGACTTTCCATAGAGATTCTCCTTTGGGCAGACACCAAACATGGACATTTTCCACCAGGGAAAAACATACTGGGGAGTTACAGACTTATGAAAAGAGAGGCTGGGAAGGAAATGAAGGCAGAACGCCTCCCCCACCTGGTGTCTCCCGGGTCTACGAGAGCCATACTGGAGCGACTGGGCGTTGTCACCAAGAGGGTGCTGATCAACGCCAATGCGACCTGCTTCCCTGGAGGCAGTGGCGAGAGACTGGACTGGTCAGACAGTGGCCAGGCTCTGGCGGCTCAACACCAGGCCTTTCCCTCCACGTAGGAGTGAAGGTTTTGATTCTTTACCAACATAAGGAAGCCACAGATACTAAAATAGAGTGTCATATAAAGTGTGCACAGTGGGTGGAGCATCCCAGTGCTGTCTGGTTCCATCCTCTGTCAGATGTGGAGGAGGAGGAGCCTGGTTTCCTGGCTGCGGCCTCTCTTCTCTGGGGCGCCTCCGCCCTCTCCCTGCCCAGACTCTTTATTTTGCTCCTCAGCACCTTACATGCTTGGTGATGGGATAGAACTTTAGGAATCACCCTCCGAGGGCAGAAACTAAGACAACTTTGGCAGGAAGGTGCTATTTTTCAGGTGGGGACACCTAGTTTAAGAAAGTGAAGTGACTTACCTAAGAACAGTCACCTAAGAAATGTCAATTAGGATTTGAATCTAGGCTGGGGTCCACCAGTACCTGGGCTCTGTCCAAGGGCCTCAGTTGCCTCAGGTCTCTTTCCTGAGAGGAAGGACATTGCTGGACTATTCCATGCTAACCTGTCTCTCAAGAGAAATAACATTTTAATGTAAAGATTAAAAAAAAATACAAACTCCATGATGAATAAAATAAAATGAAAAATTTTGGTGCAACAAAAATACTGCAGGGTCAGTATTCCTAAGCTTCCTTTTGCTTCAGGCTCTCATATGACGCTGTTATGTTGATTTGTTCCTGGGGTCTTCATCCTATGCCCTGCCTCCAGCAGATGGTGGTGCTTCTAGAGTCAGATCTGAGGCCTGTTGCTTTCCCTTGCTTACTCTCTTGCCCTTGGAACTTTCCAGTGGATTCTATTTTATGTCCTCAATTTTTATCACAGGTGGGCAATGGAATTCTATGTGCCCAGCTCTGGGTATACAATTTCTCTTGGGTTCATGTTTTACATTTCTACTAACTTGTGGGCAATCTGCCCCTGAACACTGCTGACTTCCTAAAGTCGGCTTGTCCTCAGTTGAACTCATCCAGCCTGTTTTCAGATTTCTGCTTGACTGTCTTGACTATCAGGGTCAACAGCAGCCTTCTGGTCCCCTGGCTCCTCCCTCAACTCCATTTTCTACATCCAGTTTGTTATCAAGCCTTGTTGGTGCATATTCTCAAATATCTCTTACAGATGCCCTTTCTTCTCTAATAACTCAGACAGACTTGTCCTAGAGTGACCATTTACTGGGGCTGGGAAGATACAGAAGAGGACATGGCACAGTGGTTTGTTTGAGGTGGGGGTTATAGGGAGGAAGGATGGGCTCACTTAGAGCTGAATAGACAGATCAAGAGGAAGTTGGAGGCTGCACTAAGCTCCCAGTTGTTGCTATGTTTTCTCAATCTATCACTCTATAAATGGATATTTAAAATCCACCATATTCTAGGAGATTGCTGGGTGCTTGGGAGATGAAGATTGAAAATCAATTCAGTGCTTGAGAAACTCACAGCCTGCTAGGAGAGACAGACCCATAAAAAACTCCACAGAAACATGCCATTTGGGGGCACCGAGGAGGGAACAACCAACTGTGCCTGAAAAGATGACTGGGAAAGTTGCCCAGAGGAGCTGACATTGAGCTGAAGTTCAATGTGGAGTGGCATGAAGGACATGACTGAAGTTATTGGTGACGATGTTGAGCCTGTATTATAAAGGGGAAAAAGATGGTGAAACTCACTGAGGTGATGATGATGCAGAGAGAGACTCCTTTGAGATGGATGGAGGTGATGGGGCCAAGGAGTTACCCCACCCTGGTGTCTCTAATGGTACTGGATTGGTTGATGATATGGGCCATTTTAAACCAGTCCAGGGAGTCTCATTGGCTGATTTCAGGTGTCCGCTCACAGTCATGGCCATGATTTGCAAAATGGCTTATCTGTACCTTTTTTTCTTGAATGAAGAAACATTCAGAACCCAGACATTCAACTGGCTTATGAGAAGAATAAAAAGATAATAGCATTTTCAAGCTATTCACTTGGAGGAACTTGTCTCTGTAGGGATCATAAAGAGACATTCTTGCAACTGGCTTTGACTTGATTTTAATCTGAATAAAATGACACTAAGAACTGAAGAAAGGGAATTTTCACACTGATTATTACTTCATTTGCAGGCACAGATGTAAGACATTTGGGTCTCTCCCTATTTCAGAGTCCTCTGATTCAGCACCCTCACTGGACCTGGGTCCCAGGTGAGACCTGGGGTCATCTATACTGTGTCTACAAAGTATGTGTAAGGTTCAAAAGGGAGCTATGCTTATACTCTTCCAGCCTAGAACCATTGGTCTTGGTGACTGACAACCCTAGAGGAACTTTCTCACCCCAAAATATCTCTCCTATTGGCCTGTCACATGCTTGAAATCTCACCACTAACATGTCATTCTCTTGACTTAGGTCTTGCATCTTCAGGCAAGGATGGATGAGGGGAGTATTGTATCGAGATTTTATCCCTCCCAAACACCCAGAATAGCCAGTTTTATAATCCATTGTGACCGGGGCTACTGTATTTTAATGGTGGAGGGCAGGGAAGAACTGCTTATCAGTGATAAGCAGGGTGGGATGAGGGTGTGAGCAAGGCAGGGGGTTAGTAGTTTTAGGAACTGTGAGGCCTGAGAATGTAGCCTCAGAAGAGGAAAGTGGGAAGTTATGCTTGAAGGTACCCCAGAACCTTGGGTTGAGCAAGGTTTAGAAGTAAATGAAGAGTCTCGGTTTGTTTGACAATACCAAATGGGATTCCATTGTTCCCTGCTCTTCACAGCTCACTCTTTGGTGGTTGGGACCTAATCTCATGACATGATTCATGGCCTTTCATCCTTGCTCATTATAGGAATTCCAACCAACATTGGGTTTGACCAGGTCCATCTAGTTCCTCACCCTCCAACCCAGTTCTCCTTTTCCCAGAATACTGTCAAAAGATTGATATTGTAGAATCTCAGAGGAAACCCAGACATTTCTTTGGTTTTAAAATTTTTAGAAAAAGAATTTCAAGGCCCACTTATCTACAGCCATAAAGTTATGTAGCTTGGTTTTTCTTCAGTAATGAACCATGCTTCCTAGCTGTATTTCTACATGAAATACATCATTCTGGTCCCCTTTCCAGTGGCAAGAAGCCAAGCCTTTGGGACTTCAGAGAACAGAAAATTCTGGGGCCAGAAGGTCCTGGGCACATGCCACCTGGCTGAGCTAGCTGTCACGGTTGCAGAGGGTGACATCTACGTTGTTGAACCTCCTAATCATATGCAATCAGCTTCAGAATTCAGGAAACTCTGGGAACCCATTGGGTAACTCTGAGTTATCCTTTAAAAACATGACATAAACTTTGGGTGACCGATCTTGGCTATTATAGCTCTAGGACTCAGTCTCCTAATTCACCAGGCATGCTGGTCTGTCATCAGTTTACTCACAGACCCATGTCATGCCCTTCTCCCTGATCTTCTCTAGGTTGTAAGGAGCTGCATTTCCCAGGCGTCCTTACACTGGAACCTACTTTTTGTACAGAGAATAATTTGAGAAATAATGCCCTGGAGGCAGCTCTTAAGCTACGACTGACTGGTGTGGGGGTATCAATATCCCAACTCCTCTGTCCCTGGAATGTGACTTTTTGCAGTATTAATCCAAAGTTAGCCTCCCTGGCACTTTGGTTGATATCACACTCTTGCTTGATCCTTTTTCCTTCTTATTCCCACTTCTTCTCTCCCCTATCATTCCCCTTTATGCGGCCCCCAACCCCCAATATTGCTAATAAACAGTGTCACAGGACTTCTCATCTCAAGGGAAGATAAGGCAATGCCTCTGACTCATTCTCCTTTTTCTGGCTTCTTTCAGCCTGCGTCAATTTGGCACTTGTCCCACACTGTTGTTTGGGACGTATCTAAGAGTGGAGCCTTCCCAATTTTAGTGTAAGATCTCTAGAGTAGAGCTCATAATACCTTCTATTCTTTGAGATACCCAGTGGCTACTTGTGTGTCCCTAGAATCACCCTTGTCACAGGTGAAATGATATGGAGACCATTGAGACCAAATGAGGAAAACTAGGTCTAGAAAAGATAAGGGACATGGTGACTAATGGCATGTTTCCTTTTCTTCTTGACTGGGTTGTGCAGGGGGACATTATGTCTGCATATAGTCCATGGTTTATTGAGATGGTGGTGATGGTGGTGATGATGATGATGATGATGATGATGATGATGATGATGATTGCTCTTGCTGTGTGGTGTCCTCAGGGGCTCAAGGCCTTTAGTATATGTGGTGGAGCCTTTCCGAGAGACCTTATGTCCTGAGTTTCAGGCATGCTTTGTTCTTGTCTTGGGGATTTAGGGTAGAGCAAGAGGTGAGGGGGACATAGTTAAGTAAAAGAGGGATAACAGAAGGGTTCGGACACATGCATGAGGTTAAGTAGGAGCCCTGAGCATTTTATTTCAGCCTTGGATTGGGGAGGAGAATAGAGAATGCCTCCATGATGAACTGAAGCCTGAGGTGAATACTGAAGGTGAATAGAAGTTTCTAATGTAGGCAAGCAGGAAAAGGTAACTCTTTCCAAATTCAGTATACAACCAGCATCTGATATAAGGATAGTATCTTTGTATTTGGAAAGTTTTGCTTAGTAATATAACTAAGAGTTGGTAGTCAAATGGGATTTAAATCCTGACTTCATCACTTTCTTTGCAACCTTGAATAGATTCCTTAAACTCTTTGATCCTCAACATCTTGTATGAACTGAAATAATAAATCTGACCTCATTGTGTGCTCCTCCAGCTCAAATGAAATGAATCATTTACAAGGCATTTGAGAAACACTACCTGTGATGTTCCCATATTGAGCTTATAACTTTCATCACCAGCAAGTGAATATTGACTGTTCTTACGACAATGTTCAAGTGTTGAGTTCCAGGTTCCAGAATTTGAGCTGAATCTTGTCTCATGAATCCTCAGTGGAGAGGACAATAGCTATCATGTTATCATGTTATCTCTCGTCCGAGAGATTCTGAGAAGGAACCTGAGCACTTTTGTGTCAGGTTGGGTTCCAGAAGAAGCAGGCTCAGGCAAGGAGGTGAGTGCCAGTACTTCACTTGGGAGATGACCTTAGAAAACATTGGTTGAGGAGCAGGAAGTGAGACAGGGAATATAGCCAGCCCATACAGGACATGATGTCAATCCAGTTTCTACTGTGGACAACAGGGGCTCAGTCCTACCAGAAATCCTGGGAGACAGTAGAACACATTCCTCAGGTTTATGGGGCCAGACAGCAGCATGCTCATCCACCAACTCAATTGTCATGGTTTAGCACTGATCCCAAGGACATTTGACATTCTCAGCTCCTGTTGTAGTCAGCAGAGTTGACTCTGGTGGCTGGGGTGGCTGCTGGTGGTTGAGTGTGGGGTGTTATGGTGGGGAGGACCGGGCTGTGAATCGGGCACATCAGTGTCTCTTTCCATTGTGCTGAGGTGGCAGGTCAGTCCTGGTTGTCCTGGCTCCCAGACCTACTCTCATGAGGTCACTGCGAGTGGGTTCCCAGGGAGGAAGCACAGGATGTTGGTCGATTGTAGGGCAGAGAGGAGCTTGGCTACAGACAGAGTGTGAGGGAACGCAGCAGACTGCAGCAGGTGCGTGGGAACCTGGAGGAGGCAAGATGGAGTCTGAGGCCAGAAAGAAACAGGGTAAGTGCTGCTCCCTGTCTGCCTCAACAATCTGGTTTGGTGCCCAGGACAAGTTCTATTATGCTCCTCCCTTACCCTAGCAATTTATGGATAACTTTGAGTTGATTTTTATCGCCGTTGTTGCATCAAAAAGAAAAAAAGAAAATCTTGACTACCTCTCTGAGTGCTCTCTGCCTTCCGCCCCCATTAATCTGCTCTTAAAGCTCTCTAGTCACTCTTCTCAGATCCAGAAGAGAGATGATTAATATTTCTACCCACAGAGAGTTGGCATTATTTGGGCTCCTGCACATGTGATCTTTGGCACCGTGTATGTGGCAGGTTGACCCTGAAGCCACAGTCGGGATCCAGTGCGTTTGTTTGGGAGTCAATCCCAGGAGTCAGTGTGAGGAGTGGGGAGGTGACACAGGGAAGGAGAGAACACCAATGAAGAGGACGTTCATGAGTGGGTGGACACCTGGGACTCTGTCCTACTGGAGGCCTCGCAGCAAATGTATGTCTCAGACCTCAGGACTGAGTTGTGGGGCTTTGTTACCAGCCCCTGCCCCCACTGGGTGGGTTGCTGCTGAGGAGGTAATTCTGGGCACTTCTGCTGTCCTCCATGCAGGGAACTGCTCCCCTGCTCAGGCTGCCCCCCAGTAGATGCAGGATGGGTTGGGAATGGCTGTAGATGCTCATGCAGGAAGGAAGGAGACACTTTACCAGGAATCAAAAAGTACAGAAGACCATGGAATAGACTTCATTTCCTCCTAGTTAGGGACACAGTCCATATTGCCACTCTGCTGCTCAACAAGCTTCAATGGAGCCCTCTCACTTATTTCACCTAATCGAACTTCCTGAAGCTGTGTGTCTCAGCACTGTCCAGTGAGCCTTTGCCCTATGCTCCATAGATAATCATAACCAGAGCAGAATGCTCCGTTAATCATACCGACATCCTAGCTCTCTTCACCGTGTGAGCAGGAGAAGTGTATGTACATTTGGCTGATGGGTTAAATCGTCTGGGGCCTTGCTAGCTAGCTCTTGCTTGCTCCCTTGACTTCCTGTGCCTGCATCTCCTCTTCTCCACTGGCCTGTCCAGATCCTGGGTGTCACTCAAGGTCCAGGTGAAGCTCCACCTTCACTGAGCTTTCTTCTCATTCTCAGTCCCTTATGGTGCATGTTTGTAAGGGTCATTTTTCAAGCTTGGGTCCTTGGCCATCTGATAGCATCTTGGCTCTGGCCATATGTGAGCTTTGTCCATCCAATGCTGAGTCTGAGTCTCCTCTGTCCCTGTGACACAGCCCTGCCCAGGACCAAGTCCTTGATGGGTGGTTAGTGAACACTGAGGTGACAAGTGCTGGCAGTATTGGTTATGAGGACTCCAGAAGATGCTGGTAGTGCCTTTCTCACATCCCTGTAGCTTTCACCTCTGCACCCCAAAAACTGCATACAATGAATAATTGTGACCGTCTGAGGGCTTCTTTCTCTGGCTTGAGAGTGCATATGGCCTGTGTGCAGAGCAATCAGCAGTGCCTGAGAGCTACTGAAAAGCAAAGAGAGCTTCCTCAGCTTCCTCAGCTTCGGTGGAGACCACTGATGGTATTCTCCATGCTCTCCCAGGGTTCCTCATCCGGGGTTTGCCCCAGCAGCCCACAGTGGTAAATTGAAAATACATCCTTTTTGTGCTGTCTTATCTTCCTTTCCTAATTCCCAAATTGCTATGAGTGTTTCCTGCTATCATCCCTCCACCCTAACTAAACTTGCATAGGAATCCTTATCTCAAGGTGTGTATCTGAGATAACACAAACCAAGTGAGTGACCTTAGCATGAGAACCAGTGGGTGTAGGGTGCTGAAGTTTGGACCATCTTGAAATGTGTGGGGTTCACTGTGCCACGAGGGTGGGAGACAATGAGTGTTGAAGGTAATTAGCCATGGAAGACTGAATTTAGAAGTATGGCTGAGGCAAGGGAAGGGCCAGGGGGACCTGGGAAGCAGGGTTTCTCCATGTAAACACTTTGGCTAAAGAGGAGAGAGATTAAAATGAACTTGGAGTGACCCTGAAGCTTGTTAGTCACTGACTATTACTGAAAGAACTCTTTTGAAAAGTTTACTACAAAGTGGTTTGGTTATTAGGAGAAAATACCACTCCCACCAGCCAAACCCACTTTTTTTTTCATTCGGAGCCAGAGTGGCACTTGGGTGTATTTTGCCAGGGAATCTGCATACTTTTATTCTAACATAGTACTTCATTTGATCTGCTTCCTACCAAGGGAAGCATGACTTGGTGATTATGACACACCCCCTGGACCTCTGAACCCTTCACAGATTGACCCCCAGTCCTGGCTTCAGAGGACACTTTACTCTGGCCTTAGACTGATTTTCCCACCCCAGATATTGGTCTAATTTCAAGTATTGTTAAAGAAACAGGAGCCAACACCTTCAGGAAATCACCAAAGAGAAGATAGTTCCCTGAGGGCAGCCCACCCATGGTTGTAGCCCTTAGGACACATAACCCCCAATTCTACGGGGTAGAGAGTGTCTCTTACAGCCTGAATTCTAAGGGGGTTCTCTAATTTGACCTTGGTAATGAGGATCAAGCGCCACAATGACTATGTGAATTTTCTTTCTCATGCATCCATCTGTTCATTCTGAATCTGAAACACTTATCCATTGAAGGAATTAAACAGAAGTTGGAAGGAGCTCAGCAAGATAGGCCAAAACACTCAAAGAACATTTGGCTCAAAGAAATTCTAGAAAAGAAAGAGCTGGTGAAAAGGGAGACTGGAATCCTGACAGCTATGTCCCACCTAGAGCAGGGAGGGCACAACAGGCTACTATAGGAATGATCCCGGCCAGGCTAGGAAGCTGCCTTCACACTCTGGTGAGGATGAGAGAGATGGGACGCCATTGTCCAGAAGACTGCAACACAGTGGCAATTAACTTTGGTTGGGGCTGTTGAAATGGGACCTTGTAGGTATGATAAGGATTTACATGGTAGGAGACCTACAGATTAGGAGATAAAGGCGTTGGTTTGATTAATTCCAATTATCCACAAAGGGGATAAATTATTTTTTGTCTTTATGCTTTTTAAATTGAATTATGCATTCTGAAAAATGGACAGAAGTGCATTCTTGATGAATTTTCACAAACTGAATTCACCCATACCCAGTTAGAGAAATAAAATATGATTAGTACTTCAAAAGCTGCCTACCCTATGTCCTCTTTCCACTATCTTCTTGAAGAGAAACACTATCCAACTTCTATTTAGCATAGATTAACTTCATCTATTCTTGAAATCCATGTATGGAAGCAATCAGTGTTTATTTTTTGTATCTGACATCTTTCCTTCAATATTGTGTTTGTAAATCTACCCATGTTGTGTGGCAGCAGTTCGTTCTTTGTCATTGTTGTATAGTAGTCCATTAATGACTATACCATGGTTTATTTCTTCATTCTGTGCATGAATTGTTTTCATTTTTTGACTATTATGAAGAAAGCTGGTATGACATTCTTGCACATGTCTTGATGGATGTATGTTTGTATTCCCATTGCTCACACACCAAGGAACGGGGTCACTGGGCAGAGGCATCTATCTACTGTTTGTAACTATGACAAACTTCATTCTCACCAGAAATGTTGGATATTTTTAATTTCTCTACATTTTTGTTAATACTGCTTCTTTTTCATATTGGCTATCTTAGTGGTTGTAGTGATGTCACATTGTGGTTTTGTTACAATGTTTTTACCCAGGCGAGATCAGAGACATAGACCAGAGGTTAGTTTTAAGAGGAGTTTGTTAGTTGGCAGCTGCACGGGGGAAAGCACCACCCAAATCGTGCAGACCCGCATCCAAATAGTGAAGGTTATTTATAGCTTGGTCCTTCCAGGTGTGCCGGGGTATGTGCCTAAGCGGTTTACAGAAGTGGAACGGAGCGGTTATTTCAAAATTATCTTTAGGTTATTGGTGACTGTTGGAACATTCTAAGGTCAGGGCACAGCATTCTAGCATTTCCTGATACGTGCTGAGCCTCAGGGCTTTGTGGTTTACGGAGTGAATCAGCAGAAATGAAGTTTTTTCTAGTTCCTTGTTTCAGTTTTAACTGGTTCTCTTGTTAAAGGTAGCAACCATCACATTTTCCACTGTAAATTTAATCTTTTCCCCTTTGTATAGTTCATACTTTGTGGGGAAATACTTTGAAGCTATGAAATATCAGTTCCTCATCAATTCACGTTAGCCTTCATTGGTGATTTCTAACTTTTGTCATTTCTTTTGTGTTTATTAGAAGACATCATCATGTAAGGAAGAGCATTGTTTTTATGAGAGGAAGGTACTCTTACTACCTGATTCTGGTTGAGGAAATGGAAACTCAGAGAAATCATGTCCAGATGGGAAGTGGTAGTGCTGGGATTCATACCCACCAGATTCTACTCAGTTCAACACAGATTCTCATCACTGTAACTGATATCAGTACATGTTTATCTAGGCACTTTGGGGGTGGACTGTCAGGCCTTACCCGGGCTCTGGTGCTCTGGATTGGAAGGTCGGTGCCGGTTCCAGAGCCCAACAGTAAGTCTTTCAGAAGTGTGCCTTTTACGGGAATACAGTCTGGCAAATCTGGGGGTTTAAATGTACAGTTTCCAACGTGTAATGGTTCCACTTACCACTTTTTGACTTTATGATGGAGTGAAAGTGATACAAAACCTATAGAAATGGTGCCTGGATTTTGAATGCTGATCATTTCCTGGGCTGAAGATATGTAGGAGATACTCGCTCATGATGCTGGGTAGACACGGCGAGCTGCAGTTCTTATTCAGCCATACTATCACAAGGGGGGACTGCCAATTCTCCACCGTGTACTGTGTTACCAGAGTTTTGGGAGACTGTGCTTTGTCTTTTCTCATCCCCTCAATCTACGAAATGTTCATCTGTGGATCCTGCTCCTCACAAAGAAAAGGGGGAAAAACGCTATTCTTGAGATGAAACTTATGATTCTTGTCCAAGTGAAGGTTAAGTGAAGTGTTCTGAGCACATTTTAGGTAGGTAATCCTAGCCTAGGATGTCTGGTAGGTGAGGTGTATTATATGATTTTTAATTTTTGATCTTTGCATGGGTCTATTGAGATGGAATTTCATGGTAAGTCGAAGAGCATGCTTCTCCTAGACCGCCTGCAGCCAGGACTTGTTGAACGACCGTGCTACTATGGGCAGCTTTAGAGAGTAGACTGACTGGATTCTCTTGGAGAGTCTGGAGGCTGGGGCATCTCCTGAGATTTCTACCTGGATCTGAGCCTTTGTGCTGAAGGGGAGTGGCCTTTTCATGACTCATTCTTACTAAACGCACACACACCTAGAAGGCCAAGGCTGGGTGTTGGGAACCAGAGAGGAAGCAAGTCCTGGTCACTGCCTTTGAGGACCTCATCCTGTAGTGGGGAGACAGGTCATACACAGATGATAAGCTGTAGTGTGGAGGGATCTCAAATAGTGGTTATGACTTCGTGGTAAGGGTCTTGGCTAGCTGTCAGAAGGAGATTCAGAGACAAGGATTGGAGTGCAAGCACTTTATTTGGGAGGAGATTCCAGGAAGCGCCAGCAGGGGGTTGGGGAGCGAGGTGGGAAAGGCATGGAAGTCAATGAAGGAGTGTGGCAGGCAGGTTTCCGCTGTGGGTAAGAAACTCAGTTCCGTCTGGAACCTCTTTGGAGAGAGTGTAGAACATACCTGAGAGCCATGACGGTTTCTCCTAGGACCTGTTCGCCCTCAGGCACTCAATGTCAGGAGCTTATGGAGGGTTAGAGAAGGGACCTCTGAGTAGTACACAGTAGGTACCTGATGAATCTGCTTAATATAAAATTGACCTCCCCACCTAAAAAAATTAAAGTGTGCAAAAACTACATACTTTCTTTGCTTCCAACTTTATTTGCATGAAATTCTGCAGACATGCAAGGAGAAAGCAGAAGTCTGGAAGATGTGTGGGAAAGGAGGGAGGGGTCACCCTGGATGGAGCAGCTTCAGGGATGGGATCCCCAACCCTTCTTAGGGCCACCAGTCACTGCTCTGCAGACACTTTTCTGAGATTCCCTGACCTGAGAAGTGGGGTCTTGTGAGCGGTACCCTTGGAGGGATCGGGCCCATCTGATATCCTGGCTCCTGGACATACCACAGCCTCCCTTTGTCTTAATCACTGTAGTGATTCTCTCTCTCTCTCTCTCTCTCTCTCTCTCTCTCTCTCTCTCTCTCTCTCTCTCTCTCTCTCTCTCTCTCTCTGTCTCTCTCTCTTCATTTTTTTTTTAGAAACTATCAAGGCCCTGGCTTAGGGACTTTGCTGAGGGCTCTGCTTAGTATCTGGGGCTATATTTAGAATATGTAGGCAGCCTGTTGAGAAACATTCAAATGCATTGTTTCAAGAGTAACTTCACTCACCCCAAATCAGAGTGGGTCCTCAGAAAACAAGATTGAAGAACTTGGCAAAAGTCATCTGCTCCAGGCTCTTCAGGGTGTCGCATTCACTCTTTCCCAGATAGTGAGGATTCCTTTTCTGGGTGTAAATGAAGTGTGCAGCTGTACTCCAGGGACCCACCTACAGTTACAGAGGAGGTGACCAAGTTGGTTTGACTCAGTAGTTTGCTGTTCCTGCAGAAAGACTTTCTGTGTTTGTGAGAGAATCGAGGTGTAGGACAGTGGTCACACTTGGGCAGGAGTAACCCTGTGGATGCGTGGGTGGGGGTGGGTCATGCTGCAGGCTGCAGGCATCTGCTGGGGACGGTGGCAGGAGCTTATCTGGGAGGAGCTTATCTGGACCTTGTCCCATGTCCTCTTGATCGGGTCAAACAAGCAAGACAGGTTGCTGATGAATGTATTTATAAATGTCTGTAGGAGCAGAAACTCCAGAAACTTGAAGGGTGCCTTTTTCTCAGCCTGTGAGTTGCTGTATAAGTTCCAGATCGTCTTTGCTCATCTTCTTGAAGACGTCAGACCCACAACTGAGACGTCCATTCCTTTTTCTTGCACCACAGTGTGTGTGTCACAGTGGAAGCAGTGGCCCTGCTGGTCCCAGTGACTTAAAGGTCCCCCCTGGCTTCCCTCCTCCCTCACCTGGAGGAGTGCTTTTAAAGTTGTGTGTTTTTCATTCTGATGCACAATCACAGAATCACCTTTCTATCCCTGGAGCTCACCAGGCTCATCTCCTAGGTGGAGACCACTGAAGGGATTTTAACCATTGTCTGAAAACACTGATGTGCTTTCATCTTGCTTTAGAATCAACCTAAGCTTGACAGGTGGCCCCAGTGTGTGTGTGTGTGTGTGTGTGTGTGTGTGTGTGTGTGTGGCAGATTTACAAACCACTCCCACAGCTACTTGTTTATCAGGGAAAATGTGGTTGGTTTGTAATTACTCTGCTTTTTTCTTACATGAATCCCCATCTACTCAGTAATGGTTGAAGGGAACTGGTTTTTCCCGCATCAGAACTTCCTGTCATGCAATATTTTAACTGATCCCCTTTAATGAATGTCCGAGATGTTCAGGATAAAATTGCTTGCTCTCTCAGTTACCCTCCCTGTTCTTCCTTAGACGGAATAGGGTGTAGGGGCAAGGAGCCCGTGTGCCTTCAGAATCCTGGGGAGCTGAGTATTCTGGGTCCACGTGGGGTCTCCCCCTGGCTTCTGGCTCTTTTGTTCTTGCTCTAGTTGTCATTTAGCTGTCAGGCACATGGCCTGAGGTCTGTTATAGGCTAGTTCTGAGTCTTGTCTTTCTCTTTCATCTAGCCATGCCCGAGGTTTGGGGGACTGGACTCTAAGCATAATATGGGGCACACCTCCATCCTCACCCCTGCCAAAGCTGACCTGTGCTGGTTAGGTCTCCCTGCCCCGTCACGTTAGGTCACTTCCCACTCGCCGAGGAGGCCTGAAGGAACGTGGGTGCCCCGGACCCATGCTGGTGAGCCAGAAGTACGTACGTTCTCACTGGTTTTGCTTGAACTTCAAGACAAAGTAGCCTCCGTGTCTTTCACCAGTCAGACTGTTGTGTAAGAGGCAATAAGGTCTCTCATTTAGCGCCTCCTCTCAGCTGGAGAAAGTATCTCCTAGTTTTCTAGCAGCATGTTTTCTCACTCAGCCCCTTCTGGGAGGGCCCTCCTTTCTGCTATTTTGAATCCCTACCCTTTCATTTGTGAGCAGTGTGGCCACGGACAAGTCATTTTGCCTCTCCAGGTGAGGGCTTAAACAAACACAGGCAGGAGCAGTCACATGGGCACCCACACATGTGTACGCACACACCATCCATCACCGATTAAAAACTGCTGCCCAGAAGTTATTTGAGATCCCACAGATAATTGGCATTTGGTTGGCAGAACTTGTCACTTTTCACTTAGCTCCACTATAGTGCTGGAAAAAAAAATGGATGACTTCAGAAAACCAAATGTTTCTGATTTATTTTTGGCATGGGCATCCAGTTTCTGTTAAAAACTAATAATAAAGATTCTTTAACTTAGTAAAGATTTCTTTTGTATTTTAGAACAACATAACACAGTTTTTAAAAGACTACAAGAGTTTATTTAGCCTCCTGAAATTGTACCTTTAAATATCTCTCTGGGGAGGAATCAGAGAACAGTAGGGAAGAAATGGATTATTCATTAAGTGATGCTGGGACCAGAGTTTAGCAACTTGGAAAAAAAAATCAATTTAGAGTCTCACTTTCTGTGCACTAAAATAAATTTCAATGCATGAAAGAACCAACTACAATATGAAAAAAACTATAAAAACAAAATAATCTCTAGACAGGGAATACTTAATAATGTTACATGAGTTGGTAGAAATAAAAATTTACAAATTGTATTAGATCATGTTAAAAATTTCTGTCTGTGATCTATTCCACTCCAACCTCATCATAATTAAATAAAAAATTAAGCAGTTACAGATGAGTATAAACATCATCACAATCAAGTGGCAGAACAGTTCTATTAAGTCTCTGCAGCTGTCAAAACTCATAGAACTGTACCCCCAACAGAGCAAATATTATTCTATGCATCAAAAAGTAAATTGCAAAGATATATTTAAAAAAAAAGAGCTGCTGAAAACATGCAAACATTAAAATACCAACCAATCAACTGGGAGAAAAGTCTTTGCAATATAGACAGCAAGCTAAAAGCTGATGTTTTTGAAGATTAAAAGCATTTTCACTTTGCGAAGCCTCACATTACTCAATAGACACACAGGTGAGCTGACAAGTCAGAAGAGGAAGTGTAAATGGTTAAAATCATAAGCGGCCTTTTGGAAATAGGGAGCAAGGGGACCTGGATCTTGAGGCTGGTGTCATGGCCAAACCTTGAAGGAAGCAGGAGACCTGAGAAGGCAGAGAGGAAGGGAGGAGAGGTGTAGAGGTCTTAAGGGCTTGGCTGTTGGGGCTGGAGGTGGCAGAATGGTGAAGGAGTAGCTACCTGTTAAGGAGGGGCCTCTCGGAGAGAGCCATAGCAACTGGCCAGCAAATTTGGGGATAAAATCAGTCTAATTTCTTCTATATTTCCCCAAATAAATGTCTTTAGAAAGAGGAGTAGACACCGTTGGCTGCTCAGCCGGTATCCATCCCTCTCCATATTCTGGCAGAATCCTAACAGACCACTGGTATCCTCCTCCCGACTTAATGCTGAAAGCAAAGAAAGTACATCCTCACCCCAGCTTGGGACTGGAAGGGAGTGGGTGGTTCTGATTAGTCTAAACCACTTACAGAAAGTTCATCCTACCGCTCTCAATGTTTCCAGAAGCCAGATTTAACATCCTGCAATGAGAGTTTAAACAATGCTTCACCCTGAATACATGTTGATGAAGGAAGCCATCAGCACTTGGCATTCACCTGGCAATTGTTCTTGGTCCAGGAGTGGAGACGCGACCTAGCTCATTGCAATGAGGCTGAAGAGAAAGACTTCGGTAATTCTTTGCGTTCTCTGGACTTTGAACAAAGAGACAGACTGCCCCAGTTGCTGCCTGGCTCTGTTTGCCACCTGGAGAAGCCAGCCCAAAGAACAAAGCGCTCCCAGTGGAGGGCAGAACAGAGGGAATCTCGAAGAAATGGAGCCAGGGCTTATCCTTCTCCCTTGGTACTTCCAGTTAGCTGTGAGTTTAGACAGCTCCTTTTTGCTAAGCACACTGTGTGTTGGGATTTCTAATGTGGAGTGCAGTGAAACTCACAAGAATTTTTAATGGAAAACTTCAAAATATTTAGAATGTCTAGAATTCCAGTTACTGAGGGATTACCCTGGGTCAGACACTGTGTTAAGCACTACAATTATGCAGGTCCTTCATAACTGGGTGCAGATTTTATCCAAAGAAGGAGCTAGCTGTTCAGGGTAGGACAATTATTATTATTATTTTGACCCTAGAAAGGACAACTAAGTGACTGTGTTATTGGTGTAAATATGTGGCAAATGCAAACTTTGTCTTGAGTTAGGATGTGTGTACTAAGATGCTTTACTTTACCCTGTAAGAAAATAAGATCCTCAAACAAAGGCTTATTTATTGCTCTGCTGTAGTCCATCATGGTGGTAGTGTGCTCACTGGGACTCTCAGGGACCTAAGTAGATGAAGCAGCTACCATCTCAAATGCTGTTGGTGTTTTTTTGGAGGAAAAGAAAGATCTTTGAGGTGTGTCACATAGGTAATAAAATAGCCTTACCCAGAAATAACGTGCAGAGTCAGCTCCATGAGCGTGCAGCCTGTGCAGCTGCACAAGACCCTAGCTCAGAAGGGCTCCATGCTCGGTTTGATGCTTTGCTGTTGGCATCTTGACAGTATTAATAAGGGACCCTACAGTGTCATTTTGCACTGGAACTTGAAGATTTTGCTGCCAGCTCTGGTGATATGAATCACTAACATGCATACCTCAGCGGCCAGAGTAGATTAAATGGTCCCACCTTGACCACGAGGGGCAGAGGATGGCAGTTCTGTTTTGTGCCAGAAGGAGAAGAACTAGAACATTTAGTAGAGAGAAGAAATTGCAGAGCATCTGTCATCAGTCTTTTGGTTTGTGGAGCAGAGGGAAAGCTTCCTCTTAGTATGCAGAGCTCCGGGTAGGTGGAAGAATTCACTTGCATAATGGTCTCAGGATCTTTTTCGAGAAAAAGGATAGAGATTTCAACTTTTGTTCTTGGATTTTCAAAGCTATGGAAATCTATTTGGTTGGACCAACCCCAAGGGCTAGGAGAGCAATGAGGTTTCAGAATTAGAATTAACTAGACCAAGGAGGGGGCTCAAAATGAAGATCAGAGAGGTCTGTGAGGGAGCTCTTGCTCTTCTCCAATGTGTGTGGGGCTGGGAGCCCCTCTCACTGTGGGGTATGTGAGTGAGTATGGGGAATAAGCCAAGAGTGAGCTGTAGCCTTGGATCCCAAACACGGGGCCATCACGACATCTGGACAGGGAGGGTCATTTATCTGTGGACAAGGAGGCTTGGCTCAGTTTTGAACACTGACCACAGGCTAGAAGTTATACCCCCAGAATTAGTGACTCTTTTTTTCTCTCCTGTTGGGATTTGGGAGCAAGAATGATCCCTCTTTGGACTGATTTGGGCTCTGAGTTTCTTAGAAAATTTGTGAGAAGGAGTCTGCTTAAGTGGGAGATGCTGAACTACTACTGAGAGAACTTGAGAGATGAATTAAGACAATATGAAAGGAGGGGTTATATCATAGCCTGAGTTGAAGAAGCAGCTCAAATGGTTACTTTGAGCTCAGTGAGAAGAACCATGTTCATGCAGAGCTACCTGAAAGAGCCTTCTCTACTTGGGATGAGCATCTCTCCCAGTCCGTGGGGCAGCCAAGTACCAATGGAATCACAGGGCAAGTTCTGTGAACTCTGCTGTGCAGCGTACAGGTTCCTGGGATTGGGGCCAGGCAGAGAGTAGAGGGGGTAGGAACTGTGTCCCAGAAGATCTTCTTGGGTTCATGATGTAACCAATCATCATGTGAAAGAGGCCAGTGGGACCAGTTCTACTCATCACTCATTTAATGGCAGGGTGTCTCCTGGAAGATAGAGACATGGTGAGGAGGAAAGAACCTAGTGAGTAAACTTGATAAAAACAAGCCTTTGACCCAACTGGATGCTGTTGTTGTCCTTCAGATTCCCTTTCCCAGGAAGAAGCCATGTTTATCCAGCTATGTGGAGCCATTGTGTTGTCTGCTAAAAGCTCACAAAGGGATTCCTCCCAAGAATTTCCCTTGGTTCAGTGGGAGCCACTTCATTTGGGAGGTGATATGTCCACTGATGGGGAAGAGCAGCCTTCAGCCAATGACTGACATAGGGCTACAAAAGACATTTATCTCTAGGTGGTTCTTTCTGTGGTACCATCCATGTCAAGAGCTCCACTGGACTCCAACTAAAACCAAATCCTTAATCAGGTCCATTCTCTGCTCTCTTTGCTTTTCTCATTCCCATTCTTCTGAAATCCCTCTTCCTTTTAATAGGTTATGTTCACCAAATCTCCATCTCAGATGCTGCTTCCAAGGAACAGACCATTTTTCTTATATGTTTGGAGAAGGAAGGACAAAGCCTCTGGGGCAATGGGAAGGAGGGACTAGAGGGAGGCGTGGTTCTCTTGCATCATGGGTGGGAAAAGTTTTTCCAAGGATTGGAGGTGAATGTCACTGACAAGGGTGGTTCTCTGTGCAAGCTCCAGGAGATCACAGAAGACCACTCATCATTTGAGGAACCATGGTCAGCTTGCAAAGAAGATACATGGGCTGGGCTCTGAGTTGAGACTGGCCTGGTGTGAGTCAGCATGGCTTGGGAACACACTAAATCATAGATTTTTGCCTTCTCTTCTTCTCATTCCCTTTTCCTTCTCTCTCTTTCCCAATTTGTTTCTCACCTCAAGAACTTTCCGTTTATTTTGGATGAGGCTTGGGTTCAGTTAAAAGAGAGTCACTGGGAGGTATTCTTGTGCAGTACAACAGCACTGGATGTTGACTTCTGACCTGTGACCTTTAATTATCTTGACCCATGACCTTTAATTATCTTGACCCAACTACAAGATTCACTAAGGGCAGTTATACTTGGAGGACCTCCATCGTTTCACCAGAAGTGTCCTGCATGGCCCCAGTTCCTCTTAGTAAAAAATCTACATTTTTCCAACTCCCTTGAGCCTATGCTTCTAAATGGGATTGAGATAGAGGCTGATTTTCTGTTACTTCCACTGGTTCGATTGGCCAGCAGGCTTTGGCCACTGAGAGTTGGATTTTCCTGCAGAGCATTCCAGTGACTGGTCCCTAGTGGGTGTTGAGGGACAGGGCTTGGCACATCCAGGATTTGTTGGTGGAGGTCTAGAGAATGTAGTCTTACTTAGAACAAGCAGTTGAATAAGGGACTTGTGACCCCTAACTCTTGTGCATTGATACATTCCTGGAAGCAACTCCCTTGCTATGCTAGTTCTGTGAGTTCTGGGTGTCATGGTACTTTCAATACTTCCAAAAGTTTACCAAGTGTTTAGTTTCTTATATTAAATCTGTTTTTGTGTAATACGGTTCAAGTAGTTTCCAATTCCTACAGCTCATCCCTGGCTAATGCAGCACGTTTGCAGAATGGGTTCATCTCACTGATGGGGATACTGGGGCTCAGCATGAGAATCGCATAAGCCAACAGCAGAGCCAGCACTGAACTCAGAGCTCTTTCTTCTAGTCTAGTGCTCTTTGTTCTGTACTAAAGAGATATGTTGCCTTCATTGCCCTCACCCTTCCTGTCTCATTTTCTAGCATGAATCTTTTTCTTTAATAGATGAATGGAGTGGTCATTGCCTTTAATATTTGTATTTTACTATTTTGCTTCTGGTCACACACAGAATCTATTGGTGGTTTGTGTCCTACAGATTTGGCTTTGGACACAGCAACACAAGGAAGGGGAAAACATTCACCTGCAGCCACTTCACTTTTTTTTAATATATTTTTTTTTTTACTGTAGTAATTATTCTACACATCCAGATAATTTCCTATGTGTAGGTTCCCCACTCCTTAGATATACGTCAACACACCCTGCCCTCCACCACATCACCAAGTGTCCTTCCCCAATGTCCAGTGGGCTCCACCACCATTTGCCCCTGCTCCACCCCATCCCATTCCTATGGATCACCTCAGTTCTGTTGCAAATGTTCCAGGGTTGGTTATGTTTCCTCTGTTGCTTTGTTTTGTCTATTCACGGTCCACTTATGAGTGAGGTCATCTGATCTCTCTCTTCTAAGTAACCTCTTCACTTTAGAGTGCTCCATGTTCCCTCATGCTTGCCTCTCTCTCTTTCCCCCTTGGAATTCTCCAATGAGGAGGTTGGCACACAGGCTGGCTCTCTGTCCACATGCCATTGGGCTGTATCATTACGGTGCAGGCAGCCCCCACAGCTTCCAGCTGAGAATGAACTCTGCTCCTGCAGCACAGCCCTCACCCAGCTCCCTTACCCATCAGCTCTTGGGTATGTTCTGCCCTCTCCTCAGAGCAACCCGTGGGATTGGGCACCGATTGCACAGTATAGCAACCTGCTTGTTAGCGCATATCGAATCGACTTCTTTCTCTTCCCTTCTCTAGCTCATGTCCCCTGCTTTCTGCTGGAATTTACCAGATTTGCTTTCCTATACTTGCTACTACTACTTGTTCTAGAATCCTCTTCTGAGGGCTTGCTTCTGGGGAAATCCAAATAAAACATAAGGGATTCTTTCTGGCTGGTAGCAGGGTTAGTCCCAGGAAAGAGCACAGGTCCTGGAAAAGTAGTTTAGGGAGCAGATTGCAGGGAGCTATAGCTAGAGGGGTCTTGTCAGAGTTCGCTAGGGTTGTCCTTGGAGAAGGGCTGTGTGTGGACCCGAGGTACCTTGCAGAGGATGTTCTTCCAGGCTGCTGCCAACTGAGACCCTTCCTTTGGATTCCAAGGTCAGCTTCAAAAAGTAGATTTGTTTTTGCAAAATCCCCAGTGTCAAGTACAATACTCTTATTGGATATCTGATCACTTTATCAAATAAAAAATCCTTCAGAAAAGTGAATAATTATCTTAAATTTATGTTTAAGTTCCTCTAACTTGTCAGATGAAAGGTGTGCTTCCAGGAGTCCTGCCTGCATCTGGTCAGTTCTAAAGACCTGACAACTAGCACAGAGCTTATGATCTCTTCTCTCCTTGCAGAGCATGTTCGGAGCAGGCCCAGGAGACACAGAAGGATGATAGTGGACCACAGCCTGGGTCTTTTTCAGAGGTCAGCCCCAGGCATTTTTTTCTACTTCATCTGTTACTTTATTTATTTATTTTTCCTGATATTTTTATGGCAGTAACATCGTTTTACAAATTCTCTCATCTGTGTAGGTTCTCCATATGTGCAGTTTCCTCATTCCTTAGATATATGTCAACACGACCAGCCCTCCACAAAACCACCAAATGTTCTTCATTATTGTCCAGTGGCCGCCACCACTACACACTTCCCTCCCCCACACCGTCCCATTGCCTGCTGGTGACCTCAGTTTTATTGTGGGCGTACAAAGGGTTTTGTTTTTTTCTGTTCCTTTGTTTTGTCCATTCACAGTCCACCTATGAGTGAGATCATCTGGTGTCTTTCTTCTTTTGACTTATTCACTTAGCATAATCCCCTCTAGATCCATCCATGTTGATTCAAATGACAGGATTTAATCTTTTCTAAGGGCTGTGTGGTATTCCATTTGTATGTGTGTGTGTCTGTGTGTGTGTGTGTGTATACATATCACATCTTCTTTATCCATTCATCTGACATTGGGCACTGAGGTAGTTTCTAGTTCTGAGATATTATGAATAGGGGTGCAATAAACTTGGGGGGGTGTGCATGAAACTGTGAGTCAGTGTTTTTGTATCTTTTGGGTAAATACCTAGAACTGGGATGGTGGGATCATATATGATTTCCATATTCAACGTTTTGAGGAATCTCCATATTGTTTTCCACAGGGCTTGCATGAATTTTCACTCCCACCAACAGTGTAAAAGTATCCCTTTTCTCCACATCCTCACTAACATTTGTTGTTTCCAGAGTTTGGAATAATAGCCTATCTTTCAGGTTTTAGATAATGTTTCATTGTTTTGATTTGAGGTTTCCTGATAGCCAGAGAGTAGGAAAATTTTTTCATATGCCTGTTGGCTCTCTGTATATCTTCTTCAGAAAAACGTTTCTCCAATTCCTTTTTCCATTTTTTGATCGGATTGATTGTTTTTCTGATATTGAGTTTTATGAGTTCTTTGTATATTTTAGATATTAAGCCCTTGTCAGAAAGATGGGACACACCTATCTTTTCCCAGTTAGTAGGCTGTCTTTTTGTTTGGGTGATGTTTTCTTTTGCAATGAAGATGCTTTTTAGTTTGATGTAATGTCAGCTGTTCATTTTTCCTTTTGTTTCCTTTGATGCTGGAGTTGAGTCCCCAAAGACCTCTCTAAGACTGATGTCATGGAATGTCTTTCCTATGTTGTCTTCCAAGAATTTTATGGTTTCTGGTCTTATGTCCTAGTCTCTAGTCCATTTTGGGTAAATTTTTGTGAATGGCATTAGAGAGTGGTCTTGCTTCCTTCCTTGGCACGTGGCTGTCCAGTTTTCTCTACACCATTTATTGTAGAGACTTTCCTTTTTCCACTGTATGCTTTTGGTTCTTTTGTTGTAGATTAACTGACTGTGTGTGTGTGCATCAGTTTCTGGTGACTCAGTTCTATTCCACTGATCTGTGCCTCTGTTATTAATCCAGTACATACCATTTTGATCACTATCTCTTTGTAGTGTAGCTAAATGACTGGTAGTGTAATCCCTCCAGATTTGTTCTTTTTCTCATAATTTCTTTGACTATTCAGGGTCTTTCATTGCTCCATGTAAAGTTTAAGATTGTTTTGTCCTATTTCCTTGAAATAGACCTGTGAGATTTTCATGGAATTGTATTAAATCTGTGTATTGCTTTAGGTAAGATGGCCATTTTAACAGTGTTGATTCTTCCCAGCCATGAGGAGAGGATATTTTCCATCTCTTTGTGTCATCTGCTATTTCTTTTAAGAAGGACTTGTAGCTTTCATTGCACAGGTCTTTTACCTCCTTTGTTAAACATATTCCACTATATTTGATTCTTTTTACTTCTGTTTTAAACAGTTTGGTTTTCTTGATTTCGTTTTCTTCTGGCATGTTGTTTGTGTACAAACATGCAACAATTTCTTTGCATTGATTTTGTAGCCTGCCACTTTATTATATTTGTTGACTAGTTCTAGCAGTTTTTGTCAGTTTTTAGGGTTTTCAATACATATAATCATGTCGTCTGCAAATAATAATAATAATTTTACTTCCTCCTTTCCAATTTGGATTTCTTTTGTTTCTTGCCTAATTGTTCTGGCTGAGACCTCCAGAATGATGTAAAACAGCAAGAGTGAGAGTGGACAGCCTTACCTTGTTCCTGACCTTAGACAAAAATTCCTTTTTTGCCATTTGACTATGATGGTGACTATGGATTTATCATATATGGAGTTTATTATGTTAAGGTATCTGTCTCTATTTTATGCAGGTTGTTTAAAAATCATAAATGGGTGTTAGATTTTTTTCAAGAACTTTCTCTGTTCTTGATTTACTCATGTGGATTTTCTCATTACTCTTATTGATATGGTGTATTACATTAATAGATGTACCTATATTGAATCATCCTTGCATCCTTGGGATAAATCCCGCTTAGTTATGATGGATAGTCCTTTTGATGCATTGTTGGATTTGGTTTGCTAATATTTTTTTGAGAATTTTGCATCTCTGTTCATTAGAGATATTGGTCTGTAATTTTCTCTTGTGATAATGTCTTTATCAGATTGTTGTTTGGAAGTGTTCCCTGTTCTTCAATATTTTGGAAGAGTTTGAGAACAATAGGTATTAATTTTTATTTGAAGGCTTGGTAAAGTACATTAGAAAAGCCATCTGGTCCTGGGCTTTTATTTTTTGAAAGACTTTTGATAACCTCTTCATTTTCCTTGCTTTGTGATTGTTCCATTCAGGTGTTCCAATTCTTCAGTCTTGGCAGACTGTATTTTTCTGAAAATCTGTCCATGTCCTTGAGGTTTTCCACTTTATTTCATAGAGCTCTTCATAGTAGTGTGTTAGGATGTTTTGTATTTCTGTGGTATCTGTTGTGAATGTCCCCTTTCATTTCTGGTTCTAGTTATGAGAATTTTCTCCTTTTTTCCTTTGTGAGTCAGGCCAATAATTTGTCAATTTTGTTTATTTTTTCAAAGAACCAACTTTTGGTTTCATCGATCTTCTGAACCGTCTTTTTGTTTTCTATTTTGTTATTTCTGCTCAAAATTGATTATTTTCTTTCTTCTTCAGATTTTTGACTTTAATTTTTCTTTTTCTCTAGTTGCTTTTTTACATGTAGGGTTAGATTGTTTATTTGCAATTTTTCTTGTTTCTTGAGGTGGGTCTGGATTGCAATGAATTTCCCTCTTAGTACTGCTTATGCTGCATCCCATAAATTCTGGTATCTTATGCTTTCATTCTTATTGGTCTCTAAGTATTTTTAAGTTCCTAGTTGATTTCGTCTTTTACCCGAGAGTCATTCAGAAGGATATTATTTCGTCTCTAAATAATGTGGGAGGTCTTCCAACTTTCTTTTTGTGGCTAATTTCTAGTTTTAAGCCATTGTGGTCAGAGAAGATGCTTGTCTGATTCAATCCTTGTAGATTTGTTGGGACATATTTTGTGTCCCAACTTATGATCTATCCTTCAGAATGTTCCATGCATGTTTCAGAAGAAAGTGAAATCTATAATCATTGGATGAAGTGTTCAGTATTTCTATTAGACCTAACTTATCCTAATGGTCATTTAAAGCTGTTGTTTCCCTGTTAATTTTCTGCCTGTTGGATCTGCCCTTGTTGTAAGTGGGGTGTGTATGTCTCTCACTATTATGTCATTTCTGCCAATATCTTTCATCAGTTCATGAATATTTGTTTAATATATTTTGATGCTCCTTCATTTGGTGCATATATATTATAAGCATTATGTCTTCTGCAGGATTCATCCCTTAATCATTGTATAATGTCAATCTCTGTCTTTTCTTACGCTTATTAGTTGGAAATCTGTTTTATCTAATATATGTATAGCTGTTCCTGCTTTTTCTGGTTGCCATTCAACTGTAGGATTGTCTTTCAGTCATTGACTTTGAGCTTATGTTTATCTTTTGAAAGAAGGTGAGTTTCCTGAATGCAGCAAAAGGTTGGTTATGCTTTTTAATCTTTCGGCCACTCTGCATCATTTGATTGGTGAGTTCATTCCATTCAGATTCTTCCTTTATTTTTTTTCCTTGATTTCCATGAGTATATTTACTACTGTTGTCCTAGAATCATTCTAAAGCAGTTTTCTCATGTGTGTTATGTTCTGATTTTTCCCTGGGCTTTAAATTGGATCCATCATTTCATGTATATTTTCTTTGTTTTCATTCTGTTTATGTTTCTGTGGGTCAGGTTTCACTGCAGTGATGGTATTGTGTACGGTATTAACTTATACCAGAGAAACCTGCATCTTAGTTTGAGCAATGGGAATTTTTGAGCTGTGTGGAGTCACCACTGGTTGGATTTTTTTGGCGTTCTTATGCGGACCCTGCTATGGGGTCTGAGAGTACAGCCTATGGGACGGGAGGTTTTGTGGGAGATGCAGAGCCTTTCCCCAGTGCCCCAGCTCTGAACCATAACAACTAACTTGTTGCTGGCCCATGTCAACAATCGGGCTGCAGTTTCACCTCCACCCAGACAGTGGTGCTAATGGTTAGCCTTGAAAGTGTTTCCCTTCTAGGAGATTCTCGTCTTCTTTCAAGTCTGAGGGCAGGATTTCTGGTGGGCGGGGCCTGCAGTTCCAGAGCAATATGGCGGAGGGTGTGGTGGTGGGGGTAAGAGAATTCACCTAGCTGAGCTCCAGCTATGATGATGCCCTGAGTAATTTTCCTTCAGTGGCAGGGGTGGGGGGGTTAGGGGGTCCCTCTCAGATCCTCAGCGCACTAGTCCTCCTTCTGCCTTGTGCCAAGACCCTCTCTCCCAGCTCCATGTCCCTGTCCCACTGGGCCATGTCTCTGCTGCCCTCAGAGTACCTCCTGGGAGGTTTATTTCTTCCTGGGGTTCAGTTCCACACCCTCCACAGATTCTTTCCCCTGAGGCTGAGAGTCCTGAATCTGCAATGCAGCTCCGAGCCCTGACAGCCTTGTGGTTGTAATCACTGCTGCCTGCAACCCCTGGGTCAGCCCTTTTGTGTCTTATGTATATAAAGAATAGGTGATTTCTTGTTATGTGGAGGAGGATATTAAAAAACCCTCCTATAAGGGCGCCATCTTGACTCCTTTTGCCCCAGGCATTTTTTTTTAAAGACAAATAATCTCCAGAGAAATGATAAGGAGTTTTAAAAATAAAAGCCTGTAGGGCAGCCTGCACCATCCCGCTGGCTCGCAGCTTGTCCCTGCCATCTCGGGCTCTCAGCACATGCAGGACTGGAGGTCCAGTCCCTGGGGCCCTGTTCTCTGGACTTCTTAGCCACCTTGGGCCCAAGGGCTCTGCCCCAAGGTCCACTCTGGCCAAGAATGGTCAGCAGAGCAGAATGACCCACATAATCAGAGATAAGGCCACAGTTTGTTGATTCAGGGCTTGGTTAGTCTCTAAATAAACTTTCATGCTTCAAAAACTTCTCTTTCAACTGGAGCTTAGTGTTTCCCTATACTTTCCCAGGGGAGAAGCTTGTGTTTTGATTTTTATAAATTTATATATAAATTTATATAAACTTTTCCCACACTAACACCCACCAAATATCAAGTGCCTCTGACCCTCCCTAGATTGGTCATGGAGGGTGGGTGTATGGGCTGTGATGGAAGTCGATCACATTTTCTCTCAGAGTCCCATGCGACTGAGACATTGAGGGGGTTTTGGCTACAAATATAAGAAACCTGGGAGACTGAGAATGAACAGTGCTTGGGGATCACATGAAAATAAGTAACACAGTTCTAAGAGGGTCAGTTACTCTGTCTCCATTTTAAAGATGAGGAAACTTGGGTCAGTGTGTAAGTGGTGGGGAGACACCCATCCTAGACTGTGCTGTGAGTAAGATAAGAATGGAAAGTCCAGGCCAAGGACACAGTGCCATTCATCTTTGCCTTTCCACGTGACTGTGCAATGTTTTTTTTTATTGTATCAGCTAGTGAGTGTCATGTAATAAACCACCCTAAAGCTTAGTGCATTAAAGTAATATCGTTTACCTCAGATTTCTTTGAGTTAATCGTTTTGGCTAGGCTCGGCTGGCAGTTTTTCTGCTGGTCTCACCTGAACTTACTCGTGAGTCTGCTTGAGTTCACTGCTCTTACCAGTTCAACACCATTCCTTCTCTCCATTTCTAGGTAGGGGGCCTTGAAGGTACTGAGTAATATTTCTAGTATTTCCCCCACTACACTCACCAATGGGAAATATTAAGTGTTCATATTCCAGCAGGATCCTGGGTTCCTGCTAATCCTTCTGCCTCTGGGTGACTTGCAGCATCTAGAGTGGTGACTCGGGCCCCACCCAGTGGGCGTGCTCTCTGCAGAGCTGCTGAGCAGGCCCTGTGATTGGAGAGACCCAGGTTTGCAGGTGGAGAGCGTGTGCGTCAGCATACGGCCTGTGGGCCAGGGTATGGCCTACTGATGTCTCTCCTATTCGGTGTCTCTCCTGCCATCCTGGATGTGACACCGTGGAGGAAGCCCAGTTCTGAGTTCACATCCTCTGAAGTCCTCATGGTGCTGGCTGAATGTTTCACATGTCTTGTCCTGTTTAACCCTCATGCAGTTTCACAGAGGAGGAATATGGATTCAGAGAGGGAAGGTGATTTGGCCAAGGTGGCCCTACTAGCAAGTGACTCAGTAGTCTTAAATGGAAGAAATGCAGGGACCTCTGTGTGAAGTATAGATGCTGTCTCCTGCAGTTCTTCGAACTGTCTCTGTGAGAGTCCTTTGTCCCAGCCCTTTCCTGGAGGGTCACAGGCATGTTTCTCTCTGAAGGACCGGTTGATTGGGGTGAACCTCTTACATCTAGAAGAGGAATTGGGCTGTAGTGTTCTCAGATGCACCTGTGGGAATTGGCCCTTAGGCTGGACACTGGGTCCTTTGACCTTCTCTGCCTCAGAGCAGAGTTTCTCAAACTATCCTGGCTGAAGGACCAGATTTAAAATTTTCCAATCTGTTCTGGATGGGTGCTTTAGCAAAATACAATTAAAAAAATGTTTTCCTGAAAAAATGAAATGATAAAAACACACACACAAAATAAAGCCCAAGTGATTTTTTTATTAGATTCGAAAGACATAAAATTAGGTAGTAAAATAAAGTTATAAAGTTTCTAAACACTTATTCTGTTTCTGTACTAATGTTGTCATGGGTCTGGGAGCAGCAGCCCTTGGACTGGCACTGCTAAACTGGGCTCATTTTGAGCAGTCCTGCTTTCGAGGACTCCCCTCCCTGTCCTGTGCTGCCCTGAGGAGCCCTGCCCACCAGGAGTTTGGGGGACAACCTGTCACCTCGCTTCCCTACCCGCAGCCATGCTCAGGGTCAGCGGGACTCTGGAACTCCCTGTTTAATCACTTTGTTCTGCTTCTTTGCTCTGCGTGGCTCTCTTTTCTGGGTTTTTCCTCCCAAGAGTACCCCCTAGGCAGCACCCCAAAGAGTTGGCGTCTTGCACAGAGCTCACACTTGCAGGCTTGGCCTCTCCGCCTGTGCGGGGTGGAGCCGCGGTGATATGAGAAGGGAGTGGGCTGCAGGTGGGGGCCTCCCTTTGTTCTCTTGTCTCACCATCCTGCAGATATCAGGGCAGAGCCTCCACTGCCCCACATATTTTCTGCCAGGCTGGGATAGATGACAAGCAGAGATGGGCGCTGAGAACCTGTGCTTGCAACGCCTCTGCCCCAAGAGCAGATTTACATGCCCTGACAGCTCCGGGGGGTGATTGAGCCCATAGGCTGCGACTGGACAGCCCTTCCTGCCAGCCATGTCCCTGCTGTCCAGCCCCTGTGGAACCCCATGATCTCTCTCAGGCAAAACTTGGCTCGGACCTTTTGGTGTTGCCCATTAACGTCCTGTCTGATGTCTCCTGGGCTGACCCAGCAGTGATCTGAGGCCCCTGGACGGCAGGACAATGTCTCCCGCATCCTTCTAGCTCTGGAACAGGCCTGAGGCCACCTGCGTGGTCTGGCCTGCGGAAGTTCTTCCACTGCCCTGACCCTAATTCTGATCTACCACGGCGGCCCAGAATCTGAGCTGCTTCTTATGTGGTTACTTCCTTCACAGGACAGGTGCTCTCCGAGGGCGGAGACCACAGGTTCACCTTGATCATCCGAGGGCCTCACCTCTGGCCAGGCCCCTACTTTTCTTTGTCAGTAATTCCAGCTAGGGTTTCAAGACTGAGGCAAACTTGAAGTTGGCCTTTGGGGGCGCGCGCGTGCGCACACACACACACAATGCCTGTATACAAACATGCGTGCTTTTTCACAAACGCAAATACTCACATATTTGTGAGCACAGTTGTATACTCGTGAGCACACACAACTGCAGCTGTGTTTATGCTGCCGCCCCCCGTCCCCGTCCATTTAGTCTCTCTGATGGGGCGCAGGAGACAGAGACCCCGGGGTCCCAGAGGCTTTCTAGCTAGTTGAGAGGCTGGGTTGCTGTCACAATTTGCAGGGTCCATTTGCTGTCTTTCTTGATGGTAACATAAGCTGCTTCCATTTCTCAAGGCTGTGAGCCATATCGGACGTCCTGCCTTTGGGAACAGTGACGGCACTTGGGTAGGGGATGTGCCTCTCTACTTCAAGCCTGGGCTGACAGCCTGGGATGACTTTGAGGTTGGGGACCAGGGGCTGCGAGGGGCTCTAAGGTGGCAACCTTCAAGCTCAAGCCTCACTGTGATGCTCCGCCTGTCCACAGCAGCTTGAGCAAGCTCAGTGTCTTTGGACAGCCCCTGGACCAGGCAGCAAGGAAGAGCTAGAAAACGCCACCTTCGGCTGCCTAAGGCAGCAACAGAGACCAGAACAAACACTTCTTCCACATTCTTTGGACTGGATCAAACTGATAGTGGATATGAATGTACTTTGCAAACTATGAAGTGTGGAACATTATGAAAAAAGGATGTTATTTTATTTTTAAAGGAAAGGCACAGGCAGGAATGAAGTGGAGCAAAGGCAAGCAGACAGGAAGAGGAGGGAGCAGCATTTTATTTATTTTATTGAGTTCATCTTGGTTGTTCTCCCATCCTGCCCATGACTTGGGTCCTGAACCCAGGTCCCTGGAATGTATGTCAACCACGTCTGGTGGATTTAACTGTTAAGCCACTGAGTATAATGGAAGACTTGCGATCTTCTCAGTGAGTAGCATTATACCTTCTGCCAGGGCTCATCCAAGGACCAGGTCAGCCAGGTGCCTCTTTTGGGCAGTCAGCAAGATGCTTGGCCATCCCCAGGCTTGTCTTTATGAGGTCTGCATGGATATCAAGAATCATGGAGCTTTGTCTTAGGCTTACCCTCCAGAAAGAGAAGGGGAAAGGCTCCCTGCAGTTGCAGGCACTGTTATAGGTGTCATTGGTTCAGTGGGGAGAAATGACATCATCTGGGGCTGCTGTGCCTCCCGAAGACCCACGTAGTAGATGAGCACTTAGAGAGCGATCAGTGATTCTGCTCTGTGTTGCTTCTGGTTATGGTTATGATTTAAGTTGTCAGTCAAATTCATGAGACACAACTGATGTATACTTTAGTGAATTATATGATAGTTAATTTTGTGAGTCAACTTGGCTAGATGACAGCATCCAGATATTTGTTTAAGTATTATTCTGGGTATTTCTGTGAAGGTGGATGAGGGTAACATTTATGTTGGTGAATTTTCAGTAAAGCAGATTGTCCTTCATAGAGTGGTGGACCTGGCCTCATTCAATCAGTTGAAGGTAAAATAGAACAAAAACTAGACTCTTCCAAGCAAGAAGGACTCTTCCAGCAGCCTTTAGATTCAATCTTCACTGTGCCCTGAGTATCTAGCCTGTCTGCCTCCCCTGTCATATTTTAGGCTTATTCCTCCTGAGTTACACAAGCCAGCTCTTTAAAATAAATCTTTCTGTACAGACGCACCCTTCCCATTGGTTGTTTCTCTGGCCAATACTGGCCAATACACTTGACTTTGCAGAGGATACAGAAGAGGAGATACAGGATGCTAAGCTTCTCATTACTGGCAGCTCCCCATGTGTATAGCTTCTTTGGCCTCCTCAAGCGCGTGAGGCCTGTATGGGGCCACAGCGGGAAGCCAAAGTGTCCGCAGGATGCTTTAACACAGAAACATGACAGCTTTGGCTTCCCATCAACGCTTTATACTATGTGAGCCAGGTAAGCCAACTCACAATATTTCACATTTATTGTTAGATCAAAGGAAAGGAGGCAGTGAGAAGAGGGAGGCTGAGGTCATTCCCAGGCAGTCCTCCATCAGCTGAAATCTGATGTTAACCCTTCACATGCACAAATGCAATCCTTCTGCTGATAGTTCTTGCTTTCCCAAGCTTCCACTCATTATGAGTCACAGGTGAAGGCAGAACCCAGAGGAAGACACAGGAGTCAGGGTTTAGCTTCCACTACTTTTACAAAGTCTCAGGGAAGCCCCTTTAGAGTAAGAATTGTGCAAAGCAAAGATCTGTGCCTGCTAGAGCTGGGCTTTGTTGAGACGTAAAAGGGTTTCTAAAGTCCCCAGAGCTTCTCTTCAAATATTGGAAAGCCTCGATGTATCCCACTGGAAGTCAGGCTGTTGGGATAGGCAGCCTGTATGGAGAGACAGGTTTGGAAACTCCAGAGCAGAGGGAGCGCCCTGCTGCCCATCTGGCAGGGGTAGAACCTTCCTTGGAAAGTGACCTGCAATAGCAAGGCGAGGTCAAGATGGAGTAGAAATAACGATGAGGCTTGATTATGCCTAGAGACGCTAAGATTCCCCTGCACACCCTGGTCAAACCTTTCATAGGTAGGATTCGGACATCTGGGAACGTGCTTATGACCCCTGGAGAGGGGCAGGGAAGGGACTGAGATGCAGCAAGCCAGTCAGTGGCTGGTGAGTGGATGCCCCTGGTTGGGCCGGGTGGAGTGACTGCTTGAGACTTCTCTGGACCTGCAGCACCGCCACCGCAGGCTCTTGTTCAGCCCCAAATGCAGGGCTCAGCTCAGCCTGGGAGGGACTGATACTGTGCTCAGCAGCCACGCGCCACTCACTGGTCCAGCGTTTCTTCTGTGTGTCCACACTGACCTCCCCTCATTGTACTAATTTCCCATAAGCCCTGGAGTCAGCACCAATTCTCCTGTGGCAGCTGATTTGGAGAGCAGCCTAATAGCCCATGAGTTTTTCCTCAGCAACGTATTAAGTCAATGAGCAAACCCTGGCCATTCATCTCCATGATGTCACCGAGAGCAGGAGGCTGCAAGTGATACCAACAGCCCTCATTCTCCTTTTTGGATCAAAATAATGAATTCTTTCCTGTCTGCTTTAGAGTTGGGAAGGGAGAGAGCTGTTGCTGTGGTGAACAGACCACTCTCAAAGTCCTCAGAGGGTCCAGTGTAATGAAGAGAAGCTAAACCATCCTGGCATCACTATACATTAACAAGAGAACTCCCTGCACTCTCCCCAGTGGGAGCCTCTCGATGTGCAGATCCATGTGGTCTCTCTGGATCAGGGTGGAAGACGGCTCCAGATCCCCCACCTGCCTCATTTTGAATTCCTCCATGGCCACGGTTATGGAGGTGGGACCCGTGTCTGCCTCTGTGGGAGCCCCCTGTGCTGATCTCCTCGCCTGGCTGGGTTGACCAGAGCAGTGAAGGCTGGGGAGGAAGAGGAGCGCCCAGGACCCGGGGTTCAACACTTCAGGCAGACCTATCTGACTGCTCACATACTAAGAGAGAAGCTGGAAAGCTCTAGAAGCATACTGGGGGTAAGCTGGAGGAGCAGGATTACTATGCCCTTACCCAACTTGCCTCAGATTAGGATCTTCCAGAAAGAGTCCAGAGACAAGGAATAGGATGTCCATAATGCATTTGACTGGTTGGTTACAGTAGAGAGGAAATGAAACATAGTCAATGAAGAATGTACCCTGTGAATACTGGGGCTCTGTCCTGAGGAGAAATCTGAGAGACCTTGTAGGAAACCTACCTCAGAGTTTTCTCACTTGAGTGATGAGGAAGCAGGGATATTAGACCTTCACATCTGTCCATTATGGACAGAGGGCTCTTTCTATCGGCAGGAGTCCACTCAGCCCACGCAGTGGAGAAGCCACGCAGTCAGGCTTACCCAGTGTGTTGCTGAGTGGGCTCCCGCCCTCAGAAAGGATTGCCTTGAGTGGTGGCGGGTATTCCCAGGGAGCATCCATCAATGTGGGGCTGTGAGTGTGGAGGAGAAATGGGCAGGTACTAACAATATCTGCTCCACCACTCAAGTGAATCCTTTAGTTAGATATTCCTTTCTGTTGATGCCACTGAACTGAACACTTCAAAACAACAAATTTTATATTATGTATACTTTGACACAATTAGAAATGCACAAAAGGTGTGCCCTGGTGGCTCAGGTGCTAAGGCCGTGCCTGGGAACAGTCCTCACATAGCCCAAAGACACAGATTCCCAGCCTGGGACCAGAGGGGAAACTAAAATGAACAACTGAATAAACAAAAACATTTCTCCCTCCTCTCTCTCCCTTCTTGCCTGCTGCCTACCTTCATTCCTGCCTGCCTTCCTCTTTAGTAAAGAAAAAAGTGGGAAAAAAAGAGGAAATACCGATGAATTGAAAAAACATCAAATATCTGGAATAGCATAATTGTTGGGGGTTTAGAGAGTGGATGGTTGAAGGGGAAAACGTCTGGGTGACATTGACAGTTTTTCAAGACCCAGGGTTCTGGCACAAATTTAAAATCTGGATCAGACAGAAGAGAGAAATAGGCATCAAGACAATTTTTATAAACACCTCCTCTGGCACCGGGATGGGATGCTGGCCCCCACACGAGCAGGCCAGAGAAGTGGGGTGGTGTGAAGCCAGGCTTGTGCTGAGGCTCTCTGAGCAGGGGTGGAGGAAAACAGCTTTCTGAAGACTGAACTGAAAGTGGAAACCAGTCTGTAGAGTATGGGTATTTACTCTCCTGATCATGGGGCTGACGGAGCTACCTAGCATCATGAAATTTATGTACCTCATGCTGCTTGTCTAGGAAAAGGTCAAAATTCAAAATGTGAAGTATAGTTTCTACTGAATGATTAGTCAAATTTGCGAGAGAAAGTGGCTTTTGTGACCTGAAGATCAAAAAGAGGAAGAGATATGGACTCAACAGTTGTGATTTCTTCTTCCCAGGTAGAATGACTTTATAAGTAAATCAGAGAATCTCCTCTAATCAAATGGCCTTAAATGTCATCTGCTTCTTCCAGGAGTCTTGCTCAAAGAGTTCTCAAGCTCTCCTAGGCAACCCGAGTGAAACACATAAACCACCCACTCTACTGGGCATCCCTAGAGCTGATTCTGACCTTCTTTTCCACTTACTCCCAAGACATTTGCGGAAGAAGTGAAAAAGTCAGATGATCCACCAGATAGAAATTTGGATGACATGGCCAAACATCTGAATGCATGGAAGTTTCTGGAAACACGAACATCAACTTCAACAGGTAGGGATTTACTTCTCATTCACATAAACATGTGGGCATGCTCTCCACAGCTGGCGTGGCGCTTCATTCTGTCAGGGGCTCTGCTCCATGTGAGGTCTTGACTTCTCGTCCAAAATGACAGCATCTACATTCCAGGTAGAATAATAAAGAAGAGAACAAAGAAGAGCAAAAGGTGTATTTCTGCTGCTTCCTAAGGAAGAGATAATAGTTCTACTTAAGTTTCATTGATAGGATTTTGAACTAATTGCTTCCCTCAGTCACACGGGAGATCGAGAAAGACAGTCTTTCTTTTGGGTAACCTCATGTCCAACCCCAAATTAGGTAGCACAGTGAAAGAAAGAGTGGGTAGTGGGGATAAATTAGAATAAATTAGGCTTTGCCATGGTACAAATAAACCCTAATATCTCAGTAACTTAACATGACCAAGGTGTATTTCTCACTCAGGAACACAGTAACTGACGGATTAGCCACAATCTCTGTGCTGGTTCACCGAGAACCCTCCTCCAAAACAGCTGTGACAAGGGACAGGAATGCACAAAGACCGGACACGGGGTCCTAAATGTCCCAGCCCCAAAATGACTTACGTCATATCTACTGTACACTCTTTGGTGAGAACTAATCACATGGCCTCCACCTAACTAACAGAAAGACTGGGAGACACATTTGATTAGTCTCAAGAAACGTCTCAGTCATGTAGATTGAAATGATTGGATTCAGTTTAAACATTGCATGTACGTGTATGCATCTACAGATTTGCTACAGGGAGTTGAAGTTTTGACTGAAGACATTGTCAGTATTTAACATTCTTTTCTTCCTTCCAGCTATTTTCTATGTGGCCTGGGGTCTCAGTTTCCTTCTAACTCTGACTTTCAATTTGTGCTCTTCTCTGTCTCCACAGCCTTAAAGAAAACCAGGGGAGCTGCTGCTAGATTTTCCATCTGACACAGAGGAGGCCTCCTTTTAAACAACAATAAAAATAGCCTCCATTTATGTTCCTGCATTTCCCCCTTTGTCTCTTCTATTGAAGAAGCCAATTAAAGAGAGTGGGCGCCTGTTCTGTGCTCGCTTTAAGATTTAATCAGCTTTCTGAACCTGCAGCCAAACAGCTCACGATGTCAACTCAATATATTGAGATCGGCTCAAACCCACCATCCCCAAGGTGGTTTTGTTTAAAGGTGAGCTGTAATTAAATTTCTAAATGACTGCCAAGCTTTTAAGCTTCCAAAATAAATATAATCCAAACAAAAACTTAGCCTGGAGTTTTTGGTTAACTTCTGTGTATGTTAAGAAAATAGAGGTTTTAATAATTTTTTTTAAAGTGAGCTGAACTCCTGATGTCCCTTTAAAAATTAATCACCAGCCATCTCCCTGTATCTCCTCAAATCCTTCCTGTTTGAAAATTTGCTTGTCTTTTTTTTGTGGATTATTCTTCATATATTTTGGATATGTCTCTTATTAGATATATGGTTGATCAGATTTATATTTTTTCTTTCTTTGAATTTGTCTTTTCAGTTTGTTGGTAATAGCATTTATTTGCAGCATACACATTTTTATTTTTATGTAGTCCAATTTATGTTTTTTTTCTTTCATTGCTTGTGCATTGGGTGTCATGTCTAAGAAATTAACACTTGACTCAAGATAAGGAAGATTTACACCTATGATTTCTTCTAAGTTTTTTAATTTTAGCTCTTGCATTTAGGTCTATTTAATCCAAGTTACAGATAGGGTGTGAGGCAGGGATCCAAGTTCTTTTTTTTTTTTTTCACATGGATTCCATTCTCTCACTACTATGAAAGAACTTCTCTTTTCCTGTTGTGAAATTAGCTGACAGAGAAAGACAAATACTATCTGGCCTCACTTATGTGTGAAACAAGCAAGCAAACGAAAAAGAAAATAGAAAATAGAATGCCAGTTATTAAGGGTTGGAGGAAGTGGGGAATGAGGAGTCATTATTAATAGTTTAGAGTTTCTATTTAGGGTGATTAAACTGTTTGGAGATGGATAGTTGCTTGATAATGGAAATGTAACTAATGCCACAGAATTAAATGCTTAAAAATGGTTAAGCGATAGACTTCGATGCTCTTTCATAAAATATGCTTCAAAGCAATTAAAAGAACAGTACATCTCTCCAAGATAGCATATGGTTGATCTTGCCCCATTGTCGCAGTGCCTTAGTTTTGACTGGGTAGTTTCATGCCCTCATACATGATATTGTAACTAGGGGTGGGGAGGGGGCCTTTCTCCACATCTGCCCAGATCAGAGCTTCTGCCCAGTGGGCCTAGAGTAGCGTGAGAAACACTGGAAACGTGCTCTCAACTGGGAACTGAGGGGAGAGGGAGCTCCCACCTTCTTGTCCACATTTACCTGGAGTAAAGTTTCCATAACCAGGAGCTGGAGGAGGAGGAGGGAGAAGGTCATGGCCCAATACTGTAGACTCTTGCTGTTCTTCAGTGATTTCAGAGATTTTCTTCAATGAACGTTTCTTCACTTACTGTATGCCCTGAGGATAATCCTAGAGAGTGTAAATTGTTTTTAATAAAAAGTTTGACCACTGAAATGATTGTTTTCTGCAGAGAAGTTCTGCCAGACTCATTACTCCACCTGAAGTGCCCGGATCAAGTATCTTCTTAGAATCATCTCAAAGATGACCATGTAACCCCACCCTTTTTTTTTCTTTTCATACCCATCATGTTAAGAAAGTCTACCTCGTAAAGGTATACAGGATTCGACTTCTCTTCTCCTTCACTGTCCAAATCATCTTCTCTCACCTGTTTAAGAGTCTCCTTCCTGAGGCCCTTGTTTTAGCCCTGACTCTCCTGCTTTCAGTTCTTGACACAGCACCTTTTAGATCAGGCCATTCCTCGGTGAAGGCCTCTTTGATCTGACCCCGCATCACCTATCTGACGGCTCCTTCCTGATGTTCATGTCTCTCCAGCCAATCTGCTCCTCGCTGAGCAGGCCAACACCACTGTCCCCAGGGCCTTTGCACGGCTGTGCCCTCTATGTAGGAGTTTCTCCTGTTGTCGTCACTGCTAACCCCTCACTTCAAGTCATTGCTCAGTGTCATCTTTTGGAAGACCTTCCCTGATCACTCTTTTATAATGTAATTTTGCCCCTTCCTCCTAGTGTTCCTGACCCACCTTGCTGCTCTATTTATTCTTTCATTTTTTTGCTTATCACTGGCAAACATTCTATATCACTTATTGAGAGGATTGTTTTTGTCTAGCCCCCCACTGGAATGTGAGCTGCATAAGGGCAGGAATGTTACTTCTTTAGCATTTAGAACACTGCCTGGAACAAAGCAGGCATTCATTACATATTCATTGAATTAATGAATTCACACACACTGGTGAATTATGTGGATAACATGGCTGGAAATATTTTGGGAAATAAAATGAACAGGAGATGAATTTTTGATCTTGCATCCAGAATAAAGTTAGGGTTTAATTGATATCCTCTTCTGACACATTTTAGATCTCTGTGGGGTGGAGGAATGGAAATTACCCAGTGTTTTTCCCAGGAAAATGCAAAAGGCAAAGAAAGTGGTAGTTGCCCAGCGCGGATCACACTTCTCCTCTTGAGTAAAGGTCTCATGGTGAAGTCCAATGCAATGTTGAGAGAATGAAAAGTAGTGATCAGCAGGGAGGGAGTTATGGAGGTGTCCCACTTGAAATGGTTTTCTTCCTTGTGATATTCTTTCAGCTTCTCTCTTCCCCTTTGTTTACCTGTCCCAGGGGAGGTAGAATGAGGTGGCTGGCCGCTAAATTGGAGAAGACGGAACTGGGCTTGCTCAGCTCAGTAACTCCAGTTCCCCTCCAGGGAGAAAGCCTGCCTGCAGGCACTGGTTCTCCTCTTTACCTGGGAACATAAATCTTATCCTCATCTCTCCGCACAGATGGGAGCTGGCCCTGTCATCCTGGAATGTTTAAATGTATCTTCTTCTGTCACTCACCTTACGCCCTCTTCACAATAAACTGTTATCTAATAAAGCCTGTATTTGCCATCAGGCTGATCTTTTGGTAGACTGGTAGCCCATACCTATGTCTAAATTCATAAATTTTTGAGAACTCAGGACTGGGTACCATTCATGAGCCCCTTGAAAGACCCAAGCATTTTATTTTTAGGTTTTTCATTGTGTTGGCACGAACTCTTCACAAGGCGACCCTGACTGTAAGGGCAGATGAGAAAGGACTCATTTGGCTTTTCCAGTCTCTCTACTGGAAGGCAGTGAGGAGAAAAGGCTTTGAATGACAGCCAGCCAACCTGTCACAGAAGTCATTGAGCGCTTCGCTCCTGAGACCAGCATCATCAGCCTCACATGGGAGCTTGTGAGAAATGCAGATCCTGAGCCCTATTGTGGGCCCAGGAAATCAGAGACAGCGTCTTGCGAAGACTCCCAGGTGCTTTATGTGCATCAACATTTAAGATCTGCCCACATCCACGGTCTGCAAGCTACAGCCTGTGGTCAAGTTCAGACTGAAAATAAAGTCTCATTGGAACACAGACATGGCTCTGCGTTACTTGTTATCTAGGGCTGTCCTGCACGATGGTGCTGGAGTTGAAGGGTTGTGACAGAGACCCCCCATGGCCCACAAAGCATAGCGTGGTCACTATTCTGACACTTGACAGAAGAAGTTTGCCATCTCTTGGTCTGGGTCAAGTTGAGAGCGGAAAGCATGGTTTGGCTGACAATGCTGGGGAGAGATGTGACAAAGATGGGATAAAGAGGAACTTTTCTCCAGAATGAGAAATAAAGAGTATTGATGGGTAAGGTAAGAGCAGTTTAGAAGGAGACATGATGTGCAGAGCAGGGTGAGATCCTGGAGTGGGGTGGATGGAGTCAAAGCTGTGGTGGGAGCCACAGGATGGGAGGGAGGCTGGGGGAGAATCCAGGTCATCATTCGGTGAATGGGACGGCGGTGTCAACAGACTTGGCTGGGTAGCTTTGTCATTTTGAATTTCCCACAATGCCTAGTATACTACCTAACATCAGTTGGGCACCAATCAATACTTCTGAATTGAAAAAGCATCCGTCCCATATGTAAATGGAGGCTCCCCACAGAGCATTTTGCCTTCAAACTCCAGGACCCAGTGCTTTCACAAGGTCTGTTGGGTAGAAAGGTGCCGTAGTATTTGAGCAGTTTTATTTCCTCTGGACAGCTGGGAAATTGTGGTCCAGAGAGGGTCATTGCCTACCCCGAGGTCACCAAGCTGGGAGGCCGTCCCCAGCTGTGACTGGAACCCAGGCCTCTCCACTGAGACATAGGGAGGCTGCGTGAGAACTGCGGAGACTGGGGGCTTTGTTTTCCACCCAGGAAAGCTCTGTGTTGGTTTATGTTGGCTACGAGAGACTAGCTATCTTTGTCAACAATTCAAAACACAATTTGAGGTTCTTTGAGGAGGTCTCTGATTTTGCGATACCTGCGTCCAAAAGCCAGAGTTGCATTTCTGCTCAGACCGAACAAACTTCTGCTGGAACACAAGGTGGGGGAGGAGACAGAAGGAGATGGGGTGGGAATTTCTGTCAAATGTCTCATCCTCAGGGGGGCAGGGTTGGCCGGAGAGGAAGACCCCGGGGTGGTCTCTGCGGCCCTGCTCCTTTTCTGAGGCTCTTGCTCCTGCACTCCCTTTTCCCAAACATCCTCTGATTTCAATTGTTTCCCCAGCAGCTAGAGGCCGGTTCCCCAGGGCCCAGGCTTCAGTGCAGGGCTTGACTGCCTTAATCCCTCTTCCCAGGCCCTGTCCAAACTTCCCCAGGCTGTGACCTACCTCCTCAGACACATTTCTGAAAACACTCATTCTTGCTGACTTTGCCTGCCTGGGTTCGCTGACGCTGAAGCCTGAAAACTCTTGAAAACTCAGCTTATTTTGGAGATGATCCCAGGAAATGGGACTTGCAGGGAGGGTGGGGGGTGGGGTAGGAGGTATACTGAGGAAGGTGCAGTCATATGAAGTTGCATTGTTAAGGTTGATCTTGAGGGTCATGGGCCTCTATCCTGCCTGATAAGCAGATTTCCCAGACCTGTGCATCCAAAGGACAGGAGGTGGGGGCACTCACCCTAAGCTTCTGACCCCTGCTGATCAGGGATTATTCCCAGAGGCCTTGACTCCTGGAACATGTGGACTGTGCTTGCCCGTAGGATGAGAGGACTTCCAGAGCTTGGGAGAAGGTCCTGAGGCATCGAAGTGGAGAATGTGAGTGTGGCTCCAGGTAGGATGCGGACATTGTGAGTCTGGGCTGGCACAAGTGGTCCAGTACAATGGAGGCTGCCGTCAAAGGTGGGGAGAGGTTGTGATGTGGACACCTGAAGCACGCCATTTTGAATCCATGCAAATTTAGACTCGTTTTCTCTTCCTGATGAAATGAACCTGACATTAATACCCATGCAGCCTATTTCCAGTAAAATGGTCGGCCTTGAGCTATATTGTGTTTGGTACTAATTGTAAGGTTTTTCTGGGCTCCGCGAGGAGAAAATTTCAATCAGACAGAAAGCAGAATAGTCAGGGCTTTATTGGACTTTGCGTTCCCGGGCGAAACTCCCAAGTCCGCAAAACGGGCCTGGGGAAGTCGCGCGCAGAACTAAGGGGTACCGGCTCTTTTAAGCAGAGGAATTTCGCGGGCTTCCCATATCACGATTGGGGATTGGCCCCGTGAATCCAGGTGTGGGGGTCGCATCCCTCATTCTGATGTCATCCACCTTTTTCCCGGGCTTGGCCGCCGGGCATGCCCGCTGGGCATGCCCGCTGTCCCTGCCCGCTGTCCCTGCCCGCTGTCCCGTCTTTCTGAGCCAGCCTAACACTAATGATAAAGCTCTTTCTTTCGTTGCTGTTTGCCTAGGCTCTCTATTCTATCCTTTTCCTTCCGATATTTTTGTGCTTTATATATTTGGTATAAATAATAAGTTGAACTGGGAAAAAGGTCAGGTTTGTTCTTTAAATAAAAGTCATTTTTGTATTCATTTTATTTGTATAATTGCATTTTTTTCTACCGTTTTATTTGTTGCATTTTTTCTGTTTTTTTTTTCTTCTTATCAACTTTTGGGTGGATAAAAGCTTTTACTTCCCCTTATTTAATATTTCCTTCCCAGTTTTGAAGTTCTATATTCTATTCCTTTATCCTTGGGATAGCCTTTTTAATATGCATACTTAATTCCATGAAATTCCAATTTAATCAAGAATTTTACCCTCCTCTGAGCATTGTAGTCATCTGATCACTTTAACTCTGACACCTGCCTTCCTACTTATTTGTAATTTATGCCCAGAATTGTAGTTTTATATTTCTTATTTGGCATACTAAGTAGGCATTAATGTGATTATTGTTTTATAAATCAATTTCTGTTTAGATTTGCCCACATATTACTTTCATTTTTTTTATTCTCCATTTCATCTTGTATCTCAGCCCTTCCTCCAGGGACCAATTTCCTTCCTTCAGAAGTAATACCTGGAGAAGTTCCATAAGGAGGTCTCTTGATAATATAGGCGATCAGATCATTTTTATCAGGATGTCCTCATTTTGACTTCATTTTTCATTATAACATTATAATTTAAAAATTTTAATATATTTTGGGCTATGTATGATTCATTTCCTCTCTTCCGATATAGTCATTATTTTGTCGCTTTAAACACATTTATTTCTTTCACGTATATTTTAGAATCAGGTTGTCAGTTTCTCTAAAAAGAAAATGTAATATTGGGACTTTCACTGGGGGTTAAAAAAATGTAGAATTCAATCTCAGAAAGAACTATCAATATTGAGTTTTCATGCTCTGGGGCCCTGTGAAATCTGGCTAAATGGACCTCTAAATTGCATATTGAGTTCAAGTGTGTTTCCATTTCTGTAGACCTTTTTATTCCCCAATATAGTCTTTTTCATTAAAAAGTCTTACATATTTCTTCTTAGATTTATTTCTAAGTAATTACTGCTTTGCTTATTTTTTTCCTTTCCAGTTGCTATCATAAATGAGGACTTTTTTTTTAACTGTTATATTTTAATTTTCTGTTTCACTTTTGCACATGTAGAAGAAAACTTGTATTTCATATATTGATCTTTTATTTTAAAGGATGGAAGGAAGTGAGAGTAATATAGAAGAAGGCTTTTTAAGGAAGAAACAATGAGCAGGAGGAAGCCCATTTACTTATTTGCTTTCTTCTTATTGTTTTTCCTGGTCCCGGGTCATGACCCCAGGTCCTTGGGCTTTAAACCATCTACATCTTAGCACCTGAGCCACCAGTGTGCTTGATCTTGTGTCTGGATGTGTACTAAATTCTTGTGTTACATACGGATAAAAGGTTTTTGTCTGACATTTGTTAGATAAACAACTGTGTTGTTGTAAACTAGAACATTTTTCTCTCTTATCTTCCAGGATATATACATTTTTTTTTTTTCCTTTGTCTTGTTCCTCATTGTTATATCACTATTTCTAATGTCTTACCATTCAGTGTGACCCTCATTTCAGGTTTTTTGTAGGAATGTTTTCACTGTTAGATTAAAGACGCTTGTTCCTGCTACTGACTACCTTCTGCAGGTCATTGTGTGACAGTGTGTGGGCTGTGTTTTCGATAAGAGAACAATGCCGAATTTTACCAAACGCCTTTTCTCTGTTGCTCTCAGTCATCTAGTGTCACAATAATGCTGTGGTGCGACCACCCATGTGCTCAGCGGATTAGTACGACAATGATATTTCTCACTCACACAGTTGTAGGTTGACTAGTTTTGAATAGTCTAGCTTGACTGGGGCTTGGCTCTAAGCTTCAGACTGAATTCAGGACTGTTTCACATGTCCCTTCTTCCTCTTAAACTAATTATCTAGCAGGCATTGGTTGTTGGTTCTTTTATAGTAATGGTAAAAGTGTAAGAAGCTACAGGAAAAGAATGATAGCCCAGAAGACTAGGCTTAGAAGTTTCACTTCTGCCCAATTTCCATTGACGAAAACAAGTCACAGGACGAAGCCCAGCAGCAAGGCAGTGGGAGAGGGAGGTAAGCTCTGCCTCTAGAGTAAGGGATGCAACATCACATGGCAAAAAGAGTGGCTACAGGACAGGGGGAAACCCTGGGAAGAGGAAGGCCTTGAATCACATGCCTCTACTGAGGTGTGTAGACTCCCACCTTCAGAATACTGTCTAATTTTATTAATACATTTTCCGCTGTTGAAGCATCATTGCATGATAGGAATAAAGCCTATTTGTCTTGATCCATTGTTTTATTTGATTAAATGTCTGGTTTTGATTTTCTAAATTTGCTCTTGTGATGAATAGGCTTCCACTGATCTTTGTGGGGAAAGGGGACAGCTTCGTTTAAAAGTTTGTTTCGTGGAAGTGGGCTTTCCCATCCCTCTGAGAGGTCAGTAGCCACTTTGGACTTTGCTTCTTATGACTGTAGCATGTAATTTCCTCTTTTGTGCAGCTTTATGTGCTCTGTCCCTGCTGTGTGACACAGACGGGGAAAAGGAGGGTTCAACTATTCAGTGACCCTGACTACAGCCCGTTATGGATTGAATTGTGTCCACCTAGAAATCTTATGTTGAAGTCCTAACGTATCTCCAGTAGTTCAGAATGTGACTTATCTTGAAATACAGTCATTGCAGATGTCATTAGGGTGGAGCCTAATAGTAGAGATCAGGGAGCTATTTCTAGAAGTCCGTGAGCGCCAAAAATGGCTGGTAAATGCCTAGGTGCCAGGGGCCAGGCTCCCTTACAGCTCTTGTAAAGAGCTCACCTGCCAATAACTTGATCTTGGACTTCCAGCCTCCAGAACTGTGAGGTAAAGAAAAGTCTGTTGTGTATGTCATCTAACATATGATACTTTGGCAGCTAGAGGAAGCTAATCCTCTCCCCCCAGATAATCACACTATTAAATGCTTCAGAACCTTCGCTTGCTCCTTGTACCTATTAATTCTCAGCTTGGAGGTTCCTAAACATGTTATTTCTGTAGCATTTCCCCCCCTCTGTGTTTTTAATTGATATTGTTTCCGATGGTTTTTCGTATGTTTGATATTGTCATCAACTTTATAGTCTACATTTTAATCAAGTGATGTCAGTTTCATTTTTCAGATTGTAATAGATTCACTCAGCCTTATGTGTGTATACATATGTTCTATATAATATGTATTCTATATAGAAAATAGATACATATATTCTGTCATTTCTTGAAATTTGGGGCCATGTATCTCTTTGAATCAACTTTGGTACAGATACTATAAACTTCATTTTAGTTGGAGTTTATCTGATGCCACACAAGTAAAATTTCTTTTCTGTAATCACACATCCATTAGACAGGAAACTTGAGACTAGAATACGTCATCCTCATCCCTAAAACACGGAGTGTTTTGGTTTAGGGAAGGCAAGACTGCTGGTCGAGTCTGTGTTCTAGCGGGTTAGGACAGTCTAACTAAAGTGGAGTTTTGAGAGGGGTTCAGAGGCCTCGTTGAAGCTCAGTTCTAGGGTAAGTTAGGGAAGTCTGCCATGGGTGCGGGAGCGAGAAGGGGCAGCAGACTGTCAGGACTTCTTTCATGTGCTCTTGGTCTTGCTATTCCTGAAATTTTTGGTTCATGCTCCAGAGACTTCAGTTTGCAAATAGTGTAATGGGCTCTCAAAGAGACTGTGTTAGTTAATAAGAATTAGCAAATCAGTATATTAAAACATGCTTTAAAAACATCTTGACTTTTGAGTTAAAATATTTTCGTCATGGAGGTGGTGGTGATGTAGAGTAAGATGTGAGGGTGGCAGCTAACTAGTTTTAAATTGGAGACAACTAGTTTTTATTCAATATATTTTCTTATAGTATGTGGCTTTGGGGTCAGAGAAAGTGTTTTTTTTAAATTAATTTTATTGAAGGAATATTGCACTATAGCATTAAATTGGCTTAAGACAGACATCACAGCAAATCAACATCTATATATAATACAGTGCATTCACTACTATTTCATTTTCCTTTTACTATGCAATTAATCCCCTTGACTCCATGTACCCCCACCTCCCACTCCCTTCTTTTCCTGAAGCCACTGATGTGATCTTCTTGGCTAAAAGTCTGTTTCTGCTTAATTTAGTTCATTGCTTTGTGTGCTATTTCTATGTGCTGCACGTGAGTGATGTCACAGGTGTCTGTCTTAGAGAAAGCATTTTGAATCTGTAACTCCCACATTCCTCTCTCAGAGTGCTTTCATGTCTCTAGAAAGTATAACACATAATCCATGAGCCCTGAATCGAATTAAACAACTAGTCATCAGGCCCGGGTGTGCTTTAATAATTAACTTTCCATTTAGTCTCACTGAAGATTGTATTTTGACGCCCTCTTATAAGTAGTCCGAGAACTGAGTGCTGCGTCTTACTCATCCATTACCCTTCTCCATCTACTTCCCTTCACCAGCCTTTCAAGACTTCCCAACAGGTGTTCAGTCAACCCCAGAGGAAAATAATACTGAGAAGGTAACTGTCTACTGAGTCATAATTGGGGCCATAAAGCTTTTAACTGGGTTGGAGTTCTCTTGAGGGATGGGGAGAGGGGTGGATTTTGAAGTCAGACCCCCTCGGAGTTCAAATCCTGATTCTGTCATTTACTTGCTGGGTGAACTGGCACCACTTGTTTAATGTTTTAAGTTCAATTTTCCCTTCTATATTATTTGTAATATAATATAATATATAATGTGATATATTATATAATATATAATAAAATGTATAATATTACAATATAATTTGTAATATTATATAATATATTCTAACATATAGTATGCGATGGGGATCAACATTCCTCTTTGTCAAGTTATGATGCACAGACAGTATAATGGCTCTAAAGAACATAAGACTGCATTTATTCATTTATTCACAGCACATTTCTGCAGGGTCTGCTATATGTTAGCCTCTGGAAATCCAAACATAAATAAGACATAGCTTCTGCTTATAATGTTCACAAAATCTGGTGGAGAAGATAAACACATACCACTAATTCCAAGGGTCATATTTCAAGGTCATAGGCCAAGGAGCACACAAGATGCTGACCCACATGGGGACATGGGTGGTAAGAGGGAACTTCCCTGAAGACAAGTCTGGAAAGCTGACACTTGAAAGACAAAGCAAGTGCTCTTGTGGAGGTGACAGGAGAAGGGCAGTCCTCAAAGCCAGAGGAGTTTCCTTTCACTGAGTAGCAGTGTTGTTTTATGGGAAATGCTGATTTTCAGATCGGCCTCAGTTCTAGGGACTTGGAATTTGAAGCATCCTGAGGGATCCTCTGAGACACCTCCCCTGTGTTAAGGAATGATGTTATCTGCTTGTTGGCAGTTGACAGAACCAGTCTTCCTCTGGCCCAAAGACAAGTTGTTGGTCTGAAAGGGACTCTTTCTGGGGAGAGAGGAGGCAGGAGAACTTGGGATATGAACCCATCCGGGCAAGGTGGAGAGATTCAGCGTGGGCCTCCCTGAAGAAGACGTGGTTACCCATTTATATTTAGCCAATAAAATGAAATGTGCCTGCGGAGGGTAGGTGTAAATTGTTATTCATTGCTTTGTAGAAAACTCCCACACAGGGTTCTTTTGGCCGGGGAAGCTTTGCAAAGAATTTCTGGCAGGAGCAAGGTATGACTTTTATTTCCAGTGGGCTAAATGGAACACTTTGCCTCCAATGTTTGTCAACATGTCACCATTAAAAGGGAAAACAAAATCGGAGGACGCATTTATGGTCAAACGTGTTCATTAGTTAACATATATTTACTGAGTGCCCATTCTGCGTTAGGTGCTGGGTAGAGTGGTAGCTAAAGTCAGATGTGGTTCCTACTCTGTGTAAGGTAGATAATGAACAGCTAATATACTTGGGATGAGGGTCCAGGAATCACCCCTTTCCTTTCTGGGTTCTGAGGATGAAGGGTCATGATAAAATAAAATAAAAACCCAAGCCTTATCAATACCTGGGAAACATCTCAAGTCCACAACAAGTTCAGAATTCTCTGCTCTCACACTCTGCCGTCCTGCTTCCTTATTTCCAAACCCCAGTTCTTTTCCTATGCTGTCCCTCATCAAACACACTTCAATTTGCTGCTATGGGGGATAAAAAGAATCTCCCCCATTTCTCTGAGGTTCTTCACAGGTTGGATGAATGAAGAAATTAACATTAGGCATGGTTAATAAGAGAAAAGCCAAACTTCAATAATATTTGTATGGAGAATTTACATGGCAGTAAATCCAGAGATAAATGGGGCAGACTAATGATTTCTTTCCTGAGTTGAGGCCTGGGAAGAGGACTTGGGGCATTTGGGGAGAGGGGAGGGGTCATCAGTGGCTGAGAGATAGGATTGTTACCTAGAGACATAAACTATCTTTTGGATTAAGACCTTTCCAAACTACATGTCTCAAGAGAACAGAGACAAAAGACCATTTCTGGATTTGGAAAAGGGTGGAGGCCCAGGGGGTAACACAGGGCTTCTTTAAGGGAAGGGCTAAAGGGTTAGAAGAACAGGAGCTTCTCCTTTGCCTCTGGGCCTGTCCTCCACTGCCCTTGGTTCTTCATGTCACAGTGGGGCATGGACAGGAGAACAATTCTGAAGGCTTGGTTTGCTGCCTTCATTGCCTTCGCTTCCTATCTCATTTCCCCACTCCCCTGCCAGTATTTCCTGGGATACCCACTCAGATAAACTCTGTGTGCTCAAAAACCTTCCCCGGCTTAAACATTTCTAGTGACTTCTATTGTTCTTTGCATAGATTGCAAATCCCCCTAGATGGCACACCCCATCAAATTCCTGCAATTCCCTCAACTCACCTGCCTGTCTCATCCCTTGATTTCTTGATCTTCACCCTCCACTCATCCTGATCTTTTAGGATTTGAGGGTGCGAGGCTCACTGGTGTTAGGCTGGCCCATGGACATAAGCAGCAGCGGCCATGCCCGGGAAAACGGCAGCCAAGCCCGGGAAAAAGGTGGATGACGTCAGAATAAGGGATGTAACCCCCACACCTGGATTCACAGGGCCAATCCCAATCGCCATATGGGAAGCCCGCGAAATTCCTCTGCTTAAAGAGCCGGTCCCCCTTTGTTCTGGGCGCGATTTCCAAGCCCGCGACTTCCCGGCCCTCTGCGGACTTGGGAGTTTCGCCCGGGTGTGCAAACCCCAATAAAGCCCTGGCTATTCGACATTTTTTGTCTGATTGAGCTTTTCTCCTCGCGGAGCCCAGAAAAACCTTACAACTGGCTGCTGGGCCTTCACACAACTTGCTGAGATGTTCCTCAGCTTCCTCATGGTCTTAAGAATTCTTCCTCTTCCAGATCTCAGGGAGGCCTCCTTCAGCCCCTGAATCAAGTGAAGTGCTCCCTGCTCCATCTGCCTTCTCCTACTTTCCCTTTCTAGTCACTAGGAAACATTTCAGAAGAAAAAGGGCCAGGTTTTCTCCACTTAGCTCATAGCTCTGGGAGTTGCGTTTTCATCTGCATTTGAGACGCATACAAAGGAATACTGTGAATCTCTGAGGCTCTCCCTACTGAGTTGCAGTTCTGTACAGAAGGTAACAGTCAGCTTTCACTGCTTAAATTCCCTTTCCTTCAAAAAAACAAAACAACAACAACAAAAAAACCTGGACGCTTAAAGCAATAGTCCTTTATTATTGCTCACAATTCTGTGGGCCAGCTGGGGACTCCTGCAGATCTGGGCTGGTCATGCATCAGCTCATGCATTGCCATCAGTGTGGGCTGGAATGGCTTTGCTGATCTGGACTTGTCCCCATGCTTTGCTCTCTCCTCCTCCTCCAGCAGACCAGCCTAGGCTTACTCACAGTATGGTAGCAGCCTTCCAAATGTGAGAGTGCAGACACACAAGGCTTCTTGAGGCTGAGGCTGGAAATGGAACACCATCCCCTCCAATTCACCCTATTGGCTGAAGCAAGTCTGAAGGTCTGCCCTGATTTAAGGGGAGAGGAAAGAGACTACACCTCTTAATGGGATGAGCTGCCAAGTCATAGTTGCAAAGGGTGTCATAGAGAACCGAGGTCATTTCTGCAGACAATTCAGTGTATGGGAGTCAGATGTTTAGAATCTTCTTGGAGCCACACTTTGCTAGAGGGCATAATAAAAGACTGCAATGAGCATCTCTCACAATTTTTCTTTTTCTAGTTTGCTAGCAACAGACCTGAGACTAGTTGGGTAGGAGCGCTTGAGATTTTTTTTCAGGGATCCCAAAGTCTAGATTTGGAGAGATTAATACACAAATCAGCTGGTACCACCCAAATAAACTAGTCACTCAAATTCTCAGCACCCCCCCCCCCCCCAAGCCCCAGGCATGCTGGGGATGAGCTTAAAGAAAATATTTCCTAATCAACCCATAACAGCAGTGAAATCTCATTCCCTGAAATCCCATTCCTAGGTATATAAGACAATCCCCCAGTTTATAACATTTGGTGGCTTTGCTGCCCATAGACATCTCTGTGCTGCTCCTAATAAACTTGGTGTGAGCTGTCATCAAGTGTCCCTTTGAATTCTTTTTGCATTGTGTCCTGCATCTACTTGCAACGGGTTCCCAGCAAGTTACCACAGTGGGAAACTGCTCAGTCCCACTTGGGGAGCCTCCACACAGAACACGTGTCTCAGCAGAACTGCGCGGGGCGAGGAGGCTGGTGTGTGAGCCATTCCCTTCAGATGGGGCTGTTCCTGGGGGAGAGGGTAATGCCCTCCCACTCAGGTATGCCCAGGGGCAGAGGCAGTCTGGCAGACGAAATAACCCTTGGGCAAAGTCACAGAAGTTGGCAGCTGGAAGTTGGGGAGCATGTACCGAAACAGTAAGAGTGGGAGGGCATGGGCAGGGCCCACGCAGGGGATTACGTAAGTGCCCCCCAAACACCAGCACAGTTCTGTGCTTGCCTCCCAGCCTGACTGGTCAGGTAAAGCAGCAAGTCCTAAGAAGATAGCTATTCCCACTCATCCACCCACTAGCCTCTGTATTCCTCTTATTCCTGAATTCAGGATTGTTCAGGAGAGTGTGGAGTCAGGCATTGTTCTAGAAAAGCTTCCTCTGATTGGTTAAGGTCCATCCACTTTATGGAAGTTAATGGGCTTCACTGAAAACCTGCCACTTGAAATGTTAGTCTCATCCAAAAAAAACACCTTCACAGAAATGTTCAGAATAATGTTGGATCCACTGTGGGTACTGTAGCCAGCCAGCTTGACACATAAAATGAACCATCAAAGTGATCCAGACTTTGGTGCCCTGAACTGACCGGTGCTTGGATCAGGCTCCACCTGGGAGGGCTGTAACCTTTGGGAAGCGGCCTCCTGGGACTTGAGTATAGTTGCCAGGGAGGGGCTGGGCTGGGAGCTCACGGTGGTCAACGCACCTGGCAGCTGAGGAGGGCCTTAGTCCCAAAGGATGACTCTGAATGATGCCCCCCAACACCACAGCCTGCTCTGTTATTCTAATTCAGTCTGTGCCTTGTAGTCATTCACCCTTTATTCACCATCTAGCAGGAATTGTCTCCTGACTGGCATCCACACTCCAGGGCAGGAACTGTGCGGTCCCCAAGCCCAGCCCTGGGACAGGATAGCTCCTCACTCAGTGTGTTACTTTGTTGTTTGCAGAAATTTACTAGAAGGGTGTTTCCTCTTTCCTGACTCTGGCCAGTGTGAGAACAGGGTGACTGCTTAAAAACAAGAATTCTGCCTTTTCTCTGCCTTGCCAACAATGCTGGCTTTTTCAAAAGGGGGCTTAAAATATTTTTGAATATGCAGAGTCTAATCTTTCCGGAAGAAGCCACTAGTAGTAACAAGCTTCCCACAAAGAAGTGATCCCTGACCTCTGCTGTTTGGTGGATGGGCCTCAGCTGGGCCATCCCACCCCGCAGTGAAAGTTGCTAATGAACTGCAGAATTCCAGAAAGGAATGTGGCCGCCTCTCCTGCCTCCCGCCCTCCTCCCTCATTCTTCTCCAATTGTCTGGAATTAAATATCTGAGACTGTAGCCAAGGGAGGGTGGGAGAGGGAGCCCATTAAAGAGATGGCCCAAATTTATTTAGCTGTGAACAATTCTCTAAGTCTTTATTTTGCATCATCAGAGAACCTGTGAGAAATGCAAGTCAGGGCGGACCCCAGGCCTGCTGCAGTCGGCTCTGTGCAGGGGAGAAGGGGGACTGGGAAGCGGTTCGGGGAGCCCTCTGGGTGATTTGTGTGCGTGCTCAAGGACTGGAAGCCTATTTCCTCCCAACCTCACTTAGAAACGCATTTCAGTAGGGTGGGCATTGGGTGATATGCGGAGAATTTAGAGGAGCTGCTAAATATGCATCCTGCTCCATGCAGAAGTCATAATTCCCCTGTGTCTGCTACCAGGCCCTAAAATACCTCCATCAGAGCAAAAATTGTGGGCTGCCATCCTGTCTTAAAATGAACCTTTCTGACGGTTCCAACGTGCCATCCACCTTCACCTCCACCTCCTACCTCCCTTTGCTTCCCATTTTCCCACCTCAGGGAAAAGTTTTTGGAGAGTGTTCAAAGATCCCATGAAACCAGCAGGGATTCCAGGCATGGGCAGTGACTGTGTTGTCTGCCGGGCTGTTTTAGAATTCAGGAGGCTTAAAGCCCAAGGTACTGGTTGGAGGGGAAACTGGCCTTAGCTTCTTGGTCACATATCCAGGGCCTGAGGACTGACCCACTGTCTTACACCTGACTCTCAGGTAGTTGTAGCATCTGTCTAGAGCCTGAGGACACTGGAGTCTGTGACCCTGCCTTCCCTGTTAAAGAACAGTAGTTTTAAATCGTAATAAAATGAGCTTTTAAAAGGTCATTGCATCTTCTGATAAGCGAGGAGAAAGCCACTAATTTATTCTTAGGTTTCCCTAAGTGTTTTAAGAGCATGCTGGGAATGCACCAGAGTCTGTGCCTAATGACTTGAAAGTGAAGCCACTCTGGGGGTTGGGACGACATTCCCCACAGCCTCCCAGTGCCTTGCTCCCGCTCCCCACGCTCCCCAGCAGGGTGGGGGCCCTGAGCAGGACTCAGAGAGCAGCTTCCTAGACATGTTCACCATGGTTCAGGTGCAGCCATTGTCCAGAGGGCCTCAATTAACACCCAGCACGACACTGACACACGAACATGGTGACTTTCAGAACTGCAGTGATTTTTCCCCAAATAGCACAAACTGAATGGAAAATGACTGCCTTCCGAGGGAGGATTGAGAAGCTTTGTATTTCAAGGGCTTCTTTTGAAGAATGTTGGGTTGTTTGTGAAACCCAGGGATGTACCAAGCATTCAGAAAGGTGTGACTGAGCTTCTGTGTTCCTGGGGAGTATGGGAGAGGGTGTTTCTCCTCGGAGCAAAGCGACAATTTCCAGACAGTTTGGGAGACAATTGTGTAATGTTGCTATGAAATCATTTTAAATCTCTGTTTGGAGACTTGGTTTAATTGGTGCTTTCTACTGGTAGGGGCAAAAAGATTCGGTTCCTTTGAGAAAGCAGTTTCTAGAATGGCAGTATAGGAAGTGGTATGTAAAGGGCAGACCAATGGGTTTTGACAAAGTTTGTCTCAGGGGCAGGTGGTGGGCAAAGGTAGCAAAGGTATATGTCACAGGTGTGTATTTACATCCAAGTCATGATGGAAGAAGCTTATGCTCTTTTCTGATGACTTGGAGACCGTCACAGAAAGCAGCCTTCATGCAATGGAGCAATGATTTCCAAATATCCTCCTGCTTGTTAGACACTGAGCTTCCTCTCAGAGGTGTGCATGAGTTCTCAGCAGTTTGCAGACAGCACCGAGCCCAACCTCCATGAGCTCTCAGGCTTTGGGGAGCCCTGAAGACCATCCCAGTAGAATCAAGTAGGATATCAGACTTGTCCCTTCGTTCTTAGATCCCAGCCCTGCAAGAGGCAGGAAGGCCACAGGACTATTCCCACCTTCTCTGGGGATACCTAATATGCTCCATATTGAATGAAATGGCTTTAGGATGGTGTGTTAGTCGGGGTTCTCCAGAGAAACAGAACCAATAGGTGACATGATATTCCTTATGTCATCTCTCCAGCCATCCATAGACCGATCTATTATAAGGACTATCAGATCTCCTGCTAGTTCTGTTTCTCTGGAGAATCCTGACTAACATACCATCTTAAGGTGATTGCACTCAATTAGGGACATTATCTGTCTCTCTGTCTTGTAAGAAATTGGTTCTTACAGTTATGGAAGCTGAGGAGTCTCAAAATCAGGGAACTGGGAGAGCTGAGTATGGAAATTCCAGTTTGAAAGCCATAGTTGTGAGACCTAGGAAGAGCTGAGGTTTCAGTTGAAGTCTAAAGGCAGGAAAAGACAGATGTCCCAACTCAAAGAGTTAGGCAGGAGGAGCTCCTCTTACTTGAAGGAGGACCATCCTTTCGGCTTTAGTCAGGTTCAGCGGATTAGGTGAGGCCTGCCCACACTAGGGAGGGGAGTATGCTATATATAGTCTACTGATTCAAGCATCAGTCTCCTTAAAAGCGAAAAACAAAAGTCTCACAAACACACCAACATAACGTTTGACCAAATATCTGGGCAACTCACGGCCCAGGCACTTTGATATAAAATTATCCAACACAGATGCCTTGAAGAGTATTGATTGCATCTTTTTTCATCAATATTTCTATTTGGAATTCAGTTTTTTACTATGACTGGGCTAAGAACTATAAAAACTCTTGTTGAAAATTCAATCACCCATAGGTTAGCCACTGGCAAAGACGTTACTGAACACTGACTCACTTGCATTAATAAAGCAATGATGTCTTATGTAGTATAAAATGTGAAAATGTTATACACTTGCTTCTGTTTTCAAATCATTAAAATACCTTCAGTTTTAGATGCAAAGGTAGGTGTCAACTTTCCTTTTTTTGGGAAGGACTGGCCTTCATTCTGAGTTAGAATCTTCCTCATTTTTTTTGTTTCTTTTATTAAATGATGGAAGCAGGAGATAATTGGCATTTTATCACTGTGTGTTAGTCTCCTAGATATCTTTTAACTTTTTACTAGTATGAAAAAAGAATAGAAAAATAGCAGGGACAATGTTATCAATTGCAGAGGAATAAGAAAGAATAGAAAGACTTGGGTGTAAGGTAGGGATAGCATATATGAGCCACACGGTTTTAATGCAAAGAATGACGGGGTTCATCCTGAAAGATCTAAAGGGGAAAAGAAGGACAAAACAACTAGAAATCTGGTCATTAACAACCAATGGAAAAGAGGCCAAATTGTCCATCACTCTTCATTTTCCTTAAAAGTCGTTTTTATCTATTTTATTGAAATAGCCTATAATATAATATTGTTGATGGTAGCTATTTAAAGAGCATATTGTTTCAGGTATGAAACTGAAAATGATAACATTAATTGATATCCTAGATAAAAGGTGTGGGTTGCTTTGGAACCACGGAACACCTGAATTAAATATTCTGTGTAGTCTCTCCACATCAGGTCCTCAGACGGGATAGCTAGGTCACACACAAATTCCTGAGTCCCACTTTCAAGTTGCTGATTCCATTGGATAGCAGTGGAAACCAGAAAATGCTTTTCCGACAAATACCCAGATGATGCTGGTCTTTCTGCTCTGCCGTGGGACCACACTTTGAGAACAACTGTTTTAGGGAAATATTTCTAAAAGGAAAGAGATTCGAAGTTTTCAATCTCCATAAAAAGTAATAAAGGGACGATGATAAGAAAGTTTCATTGATTATCTTTTGAAACCTTGATGGGGATGCAGATTCTGTCTCCAAAGCCTTTCCTTACTTCCATTTCTAGACCCCTTCATGTGCTTCAGGGCTTAAGCACACATTCTAGGCAGTGATCCTCAATTGAATTTGAACTTGGCAGATTTAGGAACACATAGGTTTTCACTCATCACTTAACTCTGCTTATGATAGTTGTGTGTGTGTGTGTGTGTGTGTGTGTATGAACAAAAGCCCTTCATTTTCATGATGCCAAGTTCATCAATTTTCCATCTTAAATTCTTTGCTTTTGAGATTTTGCTTAAGAAGTGCTTCTCTATTGAAATATTACAAAATAGTCTCCAGATACATTGATTTCCAAGGGCTGCTGATGCTGAGTCTGACAACAAGGTGTTAACAGGTCTGTGCCCTCTCTGAGGGCTCTTGGGGAGAGTCTGTTTCACGCCTTCCTCTTAGCTTCTGAAGCTAAGTTGCCTGCAATCCTTACGTGTTCCTTTCTTGGTAGATGCGTCAACCTTATCTCTGCCTCCTTGTCACATTGCTATGGCTCTCCTGGCGACAAATTAAGTGTGCACTCTTTGGAAGTATTTTAGTCAGATTTATTATGCACGGGCTCAGTGGAGATCCTTCCCCAAAGCCTGAGCACAGGCTTCAGGTTAGGGTACACTTATATAGGTTAGAGTACACTTATATAGGTTAGAGCAAGCGCGGGAAGAGAGAGATGTAAATTAGAGTGGGGGTTTTCAAGTGTGGGAAGTTCTTTGTCTGTTGGTGACTTATCAGTTGTTTACAGTACTCCACTGAGTTCAGACCACAGGATGTTTCATGGCTCTGCTAGCTTGGTGGTTTCACGGCTGTCTTCGTGGCTGCTGGAAGCGGGTAGGCCTTTTCCCTCACAACGTGATGCTCTCCTTTTCTGTGCTGTGTGTCTCTATTCTTTTCTCTTTATGAGGATATTAGTCAAATTGGACTAGGACCCATTGTAATGCAGTGTAGCCTCATCTTAACTCAATTACACCTGCAGAGACCCTGTTTCCAAATAAAATCACATTCACAGATACTCAGGGTTAGGATTAAAATTTTTGGGGAGACACAATTCAATGCATAGAAATTGCATTTTCTTCCATTAGCTTTATCATTTTTCCTTTCCTTTTTATGTTCTATAATCCAGCTAAATTTCATCATTGGTCAGGATGTGAGGTAGGAATCCAATTTTATTTTTCCCATGTAGTTCAACAGTTTTCGTATTAGTGTCGAGTCAAGTGAGGTGGCCAGCACAGCAGCATGGACCTCGCTTGGGAATTTACACATTCTAGCGTTCCACCCCAGTCCTTCTGAATCAGAAATTCTGAGAACAGGCTTAGTAAACGGCACTTAAGAAGCCCCTCAGGGGACTCCAGGCAATTCAAGACACATACCCAGCTGTTTTCATTCTGCTTTTCAATCATTCTTGAGCTCTTTATTTCAATTCTTATCATTTTCATCCTCAATATTTCTTGGTTCTTCTTTGAGATTTGTGGTCTACTGGCTACAGCAATTCTTCTTTGCTTTTTATGGCTTGTTTAGCTTATATTTTTCTTATAGATGAGCATTCCTCAGCTAGTCTGGTATTTTTCCTTATGTGAATAATTTCCTGATAGTTGTTCCCAGTCTTGGGTGTATATCAGAATAATCCAGGGAATTAAAAAAAAATACTGATATATGAATCCCACCCTTAAGGGGTCAGAGGAAAAGCTTCCCCATTTTTCTGAGGTTCTTTACAAGCTGGATGAATGAACAAACTAACATTAGGCGAGACTAGTTAGAGAAAAGTCCAGATTTAAAAAATAGCATATGTATGGAGAATTTACATGGTGGTAAATTCTGAGGTATCTGGGCCAGACCAGATACCCTGTGCTGAGGATGGAAAGGGAAGAGAGAAGGAGGGTGGTCTCTGTGTGGCAAGGAGTGATTCATCCTTACGCTAAAAATATAGATAAATGCTCCTCTTTCTACGTTGATGTAGAGAATAGGGAAAAAAAGACCATTTCTTGATTAGGAGAAGGGTGGAGGTCCATGGGATTGTAGATGGCTTCTTTGATTAAGGGAAGGTTTGAAAGTTTAGAAGAACTGAAGCATCTCCTTTTTCTCTGGGGTGGTCCTCCACTGTCCTTGGCCTTCATGTCATAGTGGGGTACATATAAGAGAACAATTCTGAGACAACTCATGATGTCATGTTTTGGTCCCATCAGCTCTCTCTCCTCTGTGACTTCTGGAAGTCACACACATTAGTAACTAGGCTGGTGGCTGTAGAGAAAGAAGAATCAGGTTATTACTTTAGTGACAAGAATTCTGCAAAAAAGAGAAAAATATTATGTTGAAGACGAAAAAGAACACAGTAAATCAAAGAACATGTCGCCATGACCCATTAAACCAGTCTCCCACTCCTTGGACTAATAAAGTGGATGGTCTGGTGACATTACTTGTCCTGTTTATACAGAAGAAGCACCTTTTCTTCAACGACCAGCACAAGCTGTTTTTGCTAAGCAGTCAGAGTCCAGAGCATGTCCAGAGATTCTGAGGCACCACAGAGGTGAGGCTGTCCACTTACAATTCCCAAGTTTGCACTGTGGCATTGACACCTGTTTTAGTACCATGGAGAAATTTAGGATCACTTTCCCCAATTCATTGTCTCCAGAGCTTGAAATAAGAACTTTAACATGATAAAGAACTTAGAGTCATGATATACAAGTAGATTCTCCATAACTTTTTTTGTCAGATCGATGTGGCACAATTTTATGATCCCAGGAACCAAAGTTTGACTGACACTTGAGGTGAAATGCCTGATGACAGAGATAGTAAAATATCCAAGTCCACATCTTCCTGACCCCTTGGGTGAAAAATCTTTATATGCTCAGTTCCACATAGCATAAAGAGACCAGCAGAGTTTATGGACATGATCAGATTGCTATCTGTGATTCTTAGTGTCTGTAATGTTCCTGGACCTTTGAAGAAAAATTTATTGTCTGTACATCTCCATTGTCTGTATGTTCCTGAGCACAAATCAGATTTCACAAGAGCTGTGATGCAGACAGCTTTTAGCTTGGTTCTGACAGTTATAGACCTTGATCTTGTTACTTAACCAGGAAAGTCCAGATTTCTGATCCACCCATATAATCTGTGGTCTGAGGCCATCTTAAAAAAGAATAACTGAGTTACCCCAAATTGTACAGGGTCAGTCTGCAACAAGACATTGGTGATGTGACAAACCCCTGTGCCAGTCACTTCTTAAGACCTCAGTAAGTTTGGAGATTCCACTTTTAAAATCAAACTTCAGAGTTTGATTGTAATACAAGTTCTAGAAATACCCCATGGCATATCTATTGTCTAGTTTCTGTTTTCATCTGTGGCTTGTACCTGGACAAGAGACAGACCTTGGGCTTCTGTAGAGCTCTGGGGCCCACAGAACTCACCAGAAACAGGCAGAGTCACATTTTCTAGCTGTGGAGGCCATGAATCTCTGGTCAATGAATTGTCCAGATATATTCCAGTGTTTGTCCACCAGGTACCCACATCAGCTGGAACAAAAGTGAGTTCAGGTTTCTTTCAGACTCCCTAGATGTTGACATACCCCAAGTCCAGTTCATTAGTTGATGTGGCCATGGTTTGGGAGACTGGCAAAGGGTGCTTGGTCTGCACCTGACTTGTCGAAAAAAAGAATGTTAGTAAGTTAGAAGGTGGAAAAGATTTCATGGTGAAAAGCTAAAAGAGAGGCAAGATAGATTGAGACAAACATCTTCTAGTCAGTTTTCTAATAAGCACAAAATGTAGGGGACAAAGATATTCCTATCCTTTACCTTTTTTCAAATGGGAAAAAAAAAAAAGGGAATTCTAAGAAGGAAAGAAAGGAAAGAAGGTAGAGAGGATCTGTGATATTGGGAAAGCTGTCTACTTCATGTCTCCAGCAGCTTCTGGGGCCTGGGAATTAGCCCTAGAAATTCTTACTTTAAGCTAACCTGTAGGGGTAGACTTCCAAAGTTAATTCTATAGTAAGCAATAATAAAAAGCATTTCCAAGGAAGCAAAGGAAAAACAAGGGTTAGTCTGTGGGCTTCAGGCCATGAATCCAGTCTGAGCTGAGGGCCACTAGTCCAGATTTTCAGATGCGGGGGTCGAAGTATCTTTAAGATGAGAAGTTAAAGCTGTCTGACAGTTTCTGGGTCACAGGTTCTGGACTGCAGTTCAAATAGCAGCTAATGCTGTCAGGTATTCAGAAGAACAGTAGCAATTCTCATCAAATTTTCCATCTGCAGTTTGCATGACTCCAGAAAAGGACAGTTAAATGTCTCCACATTCTGATGGTATCAGGGAGAGAAAAGCAAGTGTTCAAGTCTGCTAATGAAAAGGTGCAATTTCGCAGATTGTTACAGGCTAGTTGCTTAAAAGAGAAAAGAATTTAATTGGGTAAAGCATAAAAGAAACTATGGCTTTAAGCCAAAAACAAATATTTATTTTCATTAGTTCATCCTATCCCATTTAATTACTGATCTTGATCTCTTTGTCAGTAGTTTTATGAAACTAGTTTTCCATCATTTCTGTAATTCCTTACTCATTTCAGTTTTATGATAAAAGTTGTAAAAGTTCTTACTATGAATCTCTCTAAACATGAAAATATCCGTAAATAATAATTTCCCTAAGTGGCAAGATTTTTAAAATGACCATAGTTAAAGATCTGGTTATAGCACAATTGAGAAACTGCTTGATTTTTCAGTATACAATATTTTATAATAGTAAACAGAATGGTATGCAAACACATTAGGCTGTTTAGCAATTAATATAATTCTCACAGCACATATCAATTATAAAACTTCCACATAAATATATGTTAAGATGATTGCATTACTTTTTACTATCACTGTGCTTCCCAAAATATTTCACCATACCCAGGAAGCCTAATTCATTTACTATCTCTTTGCACAAAGAGAAAATAATTTCTCTATATAGGGCATATTAGGAGATTACTAAGATTTCCCATATTTTTCTTTAAAAAATCTTTTCAATCGAATTCAGTTTTTAAGGAGGTTAGGGAAGTTAAATTTTAGTAATAGAATAATACTTAATTATTCATTTAGTCAAAGGCATGTAGTTCTCATAGGACTCAGATAGGAGTTCTGACAGGAACTTCACTTTTATCAGAGATCTGATAAAGATAACTTAGCTTCCAGACAAATTCTTTCTAGGTAAACATTTAAACAATTTACAATCTGCTATCAAAAGTTAATCACAATTTAAGAATACATTTTTCTCTTTATCACATGAAAGAACTTAGTTTTTACAAAAATATATTATATAGTTTAATTATAATTCATTTTATTTTATCCAAGCTGACTACACTTTAAAAAAACATGTTTCACCTTAAAATTTATTTCCTTAACACACATCTTAGTTTCTTTGCATTCAGATAGATTTCTCTTATTTTCATTAATGTTTCTTACATTAGCCTTTCTAACCATTAAAACCTTAGTTTTAAGCAATTATAAACAAAATTAAAAAACAGTTTATCAATGTTTTCCAGATTAGAGAATTCACAAATGATACGATTTCTTACAGCACCATTTCTTGAGAGGCATAAGATGTGTACTTAAGAACATAAACTTAGTTTTTCTAGCAGCAATTGATTTAAGTTCAGGGATTAATATCTAAGTAGTGTGATCTAAATGTTTTAGGTAACTCTTATTATTTAGAAAAACTCAATAAAGCTCTTTACAATTGCTAAACATGCTTGAGACACTTATAAGATCTCTTGCTAGAGATTTCTACTTAAGCAATTTTTCTAACCAGGAAATTCCAAATTGACATTTCTGGGGTGAAACTAGATTTGAGAATGAGGTCTTAGTGAAAACAGCTTTAACTTTGTCCTGTTGTTACTTCTTGAAACTTTATGATAACAAAACAGTTGTTTTTCTTGATACTCAGCAAATTTCCATCCCTTAGTTCAGTTAAGCATTAGGGTAATTTTAACTCATAGATATAAAGAAAACTGCTCAAGTGGTGGAGTCAATTTCTGCTAAATCTCCATCAAGACTTAATATCCAAATCAGTTTGGAATAATTCTGAAATAAGATTTCACTGGGAATTTTGGAGTCTCATTTTGCACCAGACTACATTTGCTCTGTTCTAAGATTGATCCTTCTCTATTCAATTAAAAATTCTGTGTAAATTTAGTAATCTAATCTAGATTTACCAAACATGTCCTCAATCATTTGAACTTAGAGAAGCATTCAGACTAACTTATTGTTTCTGAATTTAGCAATTTATGAAGTAGATTTCCTTATTCCAATGACATATGAAAAAAATTCTAGCAATGACATGTTCTATTACACATGTATTATATAACACATGTACTATTACGCATGCACTATTACACATGTACGCATACCAGCAAACACAGACACACAAACAAATTTCTTAATTTTCATTTGCAATGATAGCTGCATGCCAGGTTAAATAAGTATCATTCATTATAAAAGAAATACCACAAAATAATCCCTCATAAATACTTAGAATCTAAACCAGCCTCCTTTCTCTATTTCCTCCACTTCTAGCCTGTCAGTTCTTTATCTCATCCAGTTAAGATAAGACTCAAGAGATGGAGTTACATCTAAACTTCTAATTCATTTTTTTTCATTGATTTAAGGAAAGTGCCAGAAAATGTTCTACAGTTTCTGGATTCATTCTCTAATTTGGCCAAAAGCAATTTTTAACAAAAAGAAAGATATGAATTCCGAAGGGCTGGCAACAGACTTCTAACTTCAGAGCCCCATTCACATTTATGTTTGACCATATTCTGATGCCAAACCAAGTTCTGAGGTGAAGGAAAGAAGAGATCTCATATAACTTTGTGGTTTTCTTTCTTATGAAGAGCAAACTTCAAAAGATGAATAGGCGATGGTAGGGCTTAAGGAGGACAAAAAATCGCAAGCTTATTTTCTTTCAAAATGTCTACTGACTCCCAAAATACATTTTAGGGAAGACAACAATTAGAGTTCTTATATCTCCTGAAAGACTTGAAATAGCACTATTGCTCTAGAATAATTGTCTCATTAGATATCTTTTGTCTCTTTCTGTCTCTCTTCTTTTATTCATACCTGCAGGCTTTCAGAAGCTCAAATCTCCTAATGGTCATTATAATTTTATTTGTTTATTTACTTATTTTTAAAGGAAAGATGCAGTCAGGAATGAAGGCAAGTAGGCAGGCAGACAGGGAGAGGAGGAAGAAGCATTTCATTTTCATTTAGTTGTTCACATTAGTTGTTCCTTCTGAACCAGGGACTCAAAGTCAGGGTCATGTGGCCTCGCTCCTTCAGTGGTGATTAACCTAACCAGGACTCCACCAGGGCAAGGCAAGGTGATTATATTTTAGTATCAACTTTGGTGTTAACAGCCCAGGAAAACAGGTATTTCTTCTGAAGGAAGGCCATGCTCTTTGATACCTTAAGACTGTTCAACATAATTTTGTTTTATTTTCTCTCCAATTTATTAAATTTATTATTTTTATACAAGTTCCAATGAGTCAAATTTAAATTGAGAGTCTAAAATTTTTCTTTCAATTTGGAAATCCAATTTGACAGTGACTCATCCAAACTAGTAAGCATTTTAACTTAACCATAGATCCAAAAATTTACTCCTAGTAACAAACAATACACAAAAACACACCCATGGCCAGATCTCAGTTCTCTAAGAAGTTTCTCTACAGAAAAAAGTCCTACGATGAGGATTGAAAACGAAAGTCTCAAGAGGAAGACTTTGAAAAGAAAAGTTCATAATATCAAAATAACTTCTTCAGGCTGAGAGTCTGCCAGACAAAGACAAACACACAAGGAGAAGCATGGATCCACCAAAGGAATTCTATTTCTTAGCCACAGAATTACTCAAAATCAAAAATGATGCCCTTAAACCAGATGAGTCAATATACCCAAGAAGGTAGCTTCCCCAAGTTTTCTCCACTAATCGATTTAGAGAGGAAAATATTTTCACTACTTTCTTTCCTTTGGATGTCTGGAGAGGTAATGAAATCAGGAGTTCCAATGTGGTAATAAACTACCAATTATTGCTGGCATTTTCCAGAGTCCTGATTCTCAAACCCCTGCAGTCATCTTGGGGAACAGACAGCATCCAATCTTTTGAGGTGTCCCTTCATGGATTGCCAAATTGTGGGATTCCAAGGAAAAGTTTTCCCATCTCTGAGGTTCTTCACAGACTGCTTGAATGAACAAATGAATATTAGACGTGCCTAGTAAGAGAAAAGTACAGATTTAATCAATAGCATATGTATGGAGAATTTACATGGTGGTATATTCTGAGGTATCTGGGAAAGATAAGTGATTTGTATCCTGTGCTGAGGCATGGAAAGGGGAGAGAGAAGACGGGGTCTCCATGTGTTAAGGAGGGATGATTTGCCCTTACTCTTACTCTAAAAGTATAGATAAATAACTTCTTTCTATATTGTTCTGGAGAATAGGGACAAAAGACCATGTATGGGTTAGGAGAATAGTAGAGTTTCAGCAGGTGGTAGATGGCTTCTTTGAATAAGGGCTACATTTTTAGAAGAATTGGAGCTTCTCCTTTGCCTCTGGGCCTGTCCTCCCCTGTCCTTGTCTCTTTGTGCCAGAGTGGGACATATACAAGAGAATAATTCAGAGACCACTTGAGGTGTCATGTTTTGGTCCCATTAGTGCCAGTTTTCAGTCTTTCAGGTGATTCTTATTTGTAGACAAGGTTAAGAATACTTCTGCTCCTAGTATCAGCTACTTTGGTTATTAATGTGTTCTAGGAGGAAGGGGCTAAAAGGTACAAGCCTTGGAAGTTAAAGGACAGGGAATCTGCCTCAGATAGAGAGCCACTGATCTGTCTGGTTTGCGGTTTTCTGTTTGCCACCCATTCATCAGATGACTCTGTCCTTCAGCTACCTCTCACCATCTCATTCTCAGGAACTTACATTTTCCAAGAATGTTAGATGTAGTTTGTAGTAATTCAACTTTTTAGGTCTTAGTGGAGCTTGGAAAATGAGGATGAACAGGGATGATGAAGGTTATGCTGGCCTGATGATGGTTTTCTCTTGCAGAAGATGGAGCAGATAATGACTCATAACATCATGAAAAAAGTTAAGAACATAACTAAAAAAATTCATTTTCAGCTTAATTTCCCACATATGGTACAACACCCTCTATGGTTTCTTCCAATGCCTCTGTCAATAATTTCTCAACTACCTCAATTTCCCCTCTATGTGGCATCTTCATTAGTTGCTTTGGGAGAAAGAGGCAATAACCCCGCTTGTCAAGACTGGAGAAACTTGACTTACGCTGTGAAGTACTGTAGAAAATTGTTAACTACTCAGAAAAACATGAACTTGGATCCTTTCCTTACCTCAGATGCAAAGTTCAACTCCTGATGAATAAAGGCTTTAACCATCAAAATATTATTTAAAAAAATTCTTTGTAGACTATATAGGTGAATATATTTTAGATGTTGGGTGAGGAAAAATTCCTAAATAAAATATAAAAAGAATTTATGATAAATTATTTTATACTAGGATAAGAACTTTTGTTCCCTTAAACAAGAAACTGAAAGCCCAATACAAGCCAGGAACAGATATTTACAGTGTGCGTATATAGTAAGAGATTAATGTCAAGAATATTAGAGAATTTCTGCAGATCAAGAAGAAGGGCATACATGACCCAAAAGAAAAATAGTGAAGAGACATGAGCAGGCATTTCACAGAAGAATCACATGCAGCCAATAAATATAGAAGAATTGATTGCTGGTGATTGTAGCAATGTCATAAGGTCAAAATAAGATATTGTTTAATTATTAATAATTATAAAGTCTCATAATATGGAATATTGGAGTAGACATAGTTGCATAGCTGGTGGGAGTGTAAATTGATGTAACTACCTTGGAGAAGAGTTTGGCATTAACTTCAAATGTTTAAAATTTACAGATTCTGTTTATGAGCTATTCCACTCCTATGCATGTACAATAGACATTCTTACCAAATACAGAAAGAAATAAGTGTAGGAATGTCCATAACATCATATCTTATGCAGCCAAAGCCTGGAGACAACTCAAACGCAATTGGAAATTGGATGAATAAGCAGTGTCATAGTCACACAATAAACAATGACAGAACTGTCAACCTAAGGGTACTATGACTACAATTAGATCAATCTTGGAAGTGTTAAACAGAACACATTAAATTCTGAAATAGTATATAGAGTTTGATTCCCTCTTTTAGAAAGATAAAACCGATTACACTTATTTATGAGTTTGTTTCTGTGTGTACACACATACATGTGTGTATATATACATACATATACATATGCACACATATGTATGCATATATAAACTTTTGTTCTGTGAATGTCCATGAAAAGATGAAAAAACAGGCTGGGAGAAAATATATGGAAACCACCTATCTGAGAAATGATCGGTATGGAGAATTTATAAAAGAACTTTCAACATTCAACAGTAAAAAAACACTTCAATTAGAAAATGAGCAAAAACATGAAAAATTCACTAAAGAGAATATAAAGGGGACAAATAATCATGTGAAAAGATGTTTAACATTACTAGCTATCAAACAGATGCAAATTAAAACCACAGTAACCTATCAGAATGGCTAAAATAAAAATATTGGCAAAAGTAAATGAGGATGCAGAATTTTGGATCACTTATGTATTGCTGGTGGGCCTGCAAAATGGTTTAGCCAACATTAGGCAGTTTCTTATAGAATTAGACATGCAATGACCATACCACCCAGCAATTACTCTCTTAGGAACTGATCCCAAAGAATGAAAACTTAACGTTCATATAAAAACTTTCATGCAAATGTTCATTGCAGATTTAACTGTAATAGCTAAAAACTAGAACCAGCCCAGATGTCCTTCAAAAAGTAAAGGATCAGCAAATGGATGACTTGCATGTAAATTTTGGAGACCCGTTTCTACAGGCGAAGAAAACTACATGTGAAGAAAACTAACAGTAGAAAACAGGAGCCCAGGAAAGCAAAATAACAGATTCCCGAGGAAATAATTACTCAAGTAATTCAGTGAATGAAACAATATAAAACACCATGCCCACCCCTAACACTCACATTACTATTAATAGATTGAATTAACGAGATGTTGCAGATATAAAATAAGAAAAAGTAAGGGACAAGAAAGAATTCCTGGAACTGAATTTGTGATTGGCAAAATTAAAAAAGAAATTTCAGCCGTTGAACTTGATGATAATGTCAGGAAATCTTTCAGAAGAGAGAGAGGAAACATGTTGCCTCGTTAATACAAAGAACAGCTAAGCACCGTCGACATCCAGTGTTCCGTTGCTGCCTCCCACAGTTTTGCTCTCTTGCATCATCGTTCATGCCTGAATATTTCATGGTTCTCATGGTGTTTTTCTCTTTAGCAATGCATCACTTAGAATTTTCCCCTTTAGTGTCTAAATATAAAGACTTACTTTTTTTGATGGGTGTTTTTGTTGTCGATTGCGATTTTCACTGTTTTGATTAAGTTGATTAGTCTGCTACCCACTCTATAGAACTGATGGAGATTCTGTACATGAACTACTACGTTTCTTGAGAACATGTCTCTCATGTGTACAAGGAAGGGATAAGCACTAGAACTGGATGCAAGACTCGATATACTCATTAATCAGGTATCATGATTGTATGAGTCACTTATTCTTAGTATCCCATAATATTTTGCCTACTATCAGCTTTTGAGAGCAATGTATTTGTTAGCAGCACCTCCGTGGATTTGTCAATTTTAGCCTTGAAATTTTGTCTGTCTTTCTATGTTTTCAAGTCAGTATCACTAGACATTTGAATTGGCATAACCATTGTAATTTTTAGATAGACTTCCTGTTATCATTATATAATATTCTTATTTACATGCACTCACAATTTCCACTATAAATTCTAATTCATTTGACTATATCATTGAACTCACTTTCCTTTGGCTACTATTTGCTTGGTGTACATTTATAAATATCTTTGTTTAACCTCTAGATACATGATTTAGGCATATGTGTATTTTTTCAGGAGCATAAGGCTATTTTTTGCCTGCTAAAATTCAGTCTGGGGACTTGTACTTCTGGAAAGTTGGATTAGATGTATTTTTTTCCCCATTCTTTCCACCAAGTACAACTAAAATCCCCGGACATTCTATATAAAACAAACATAAAAAGACTAAGAAGGAAGATCAACTAGGGACCAGCAGGGAATGGCTGGGTGATTAACTCCTTATGTTTTTATTTTGATTTAAATATACCCGCTTGATGCTGGAGAGGCCAGGACTTAGAAGCATCAATAGACAGACGAATAAAGCCTCAAGAAAAGCTTATTTTTTTCTAGATCAGGAAAAAGGCAGTCGAGAAAGATGGAAAACTTAGACAATAGCCCTACTCCACCTAAACACAGAAGTGCTGCATCTTTTGCCCCACCATGGCCAGAAAAGTACCAGTAGGAAGCCTAGAAGTGTGCCCCAGAAGGTTGTTAGGAGATGCTCCAACCATTTTGGTGTCACATTTTATCATACGGTGTTGAGAAGTTCAACTGGGGAGCCAGACTTTGTGTTAATACCCCACGTGCCCCACATTGTCAAAACTGCCTGGGGACTTGAAGGTACCTCTGTGCCCTCCACTAGTGTAATGCCTGGAGAGACCTGGGTGAAGTCAGGACTTGGACCACCGCTCAGCAATAATGAGGTTCCCACCTCACCGTGTCTGTGGGGACCGTGCGGCAACAAGCCAGGACTGCCACTCCCTCCGGGATCACCTGGCATGTCTTTTCTCCTTGGGATCTGAGTGAAGAGTCTGGATTTCTACTCCCAACTGAGAGCAGGGAGTGGAACCTCAATCACCCATGAGAGGGTGGCTAAAATATAAGGCTTAAATGATATCTAGAGTCTCAAAGGATAGTACCCAAAATATCCAGGCTCAATTTAAAAAAATCACTTCTCTAGGAACCAAGAATATCTCAAATAGAAACTGCAAATTTCCCAGCAGTGAACAAAAGATCCTAGTACTGAAATGATACAGATATTAGAATGATCTGATATCTACCTTCATAAAAATGCCATTATGAGCTTGCTTGAAATGAACGAAAAAGATAAACTCAGCAAATAAA